>JAJAGP010001299.1:92500-173372 GCA_025084515.1 Ancistrus triradiatus | reverse complement strand
GAGCATTCAATTGCTTGGTGTGTGGGTTGATGATTATTTTTTTTCGTACAGACCTGTTTTAACAGCTTAGTCAGCTTCACGGGAATTTATTGGGAGTAGGCATAAGCACTAGGCCTCCCCTCAATCCCGGCCAATTGGAAGACACCACTTGAGCACCCATTAAAATACACTGTGGGCAAAAGTATTGGGACACCTAACATTACAAGTACAGGAGCTTTTATGAAATCTCGTTCTAGATCCATAGGCATTAATATGACTTTGGATCCCCCCTTAGCCGCCCCATAACAGCTTCCATTCTTCTGGGAAGGCTTTCTCCAAGATTTTGGACTGTTTGTGGGAATATTTGCCCATTCATCCAGAACAGCATTTGTGCTGGTCAGACACTGATGTTGGATCATGGGACCTGGCTTAAATTCTCCGTTCTAGTTCATCCCAAAGGTGGTAGATGGGGTTGAGGTAGAACGAATACAACTAAATATAAACCACCTAGTTTATTCACTGGGGGGGGGGGGGAACTTCCACAGAAGTTTGTGGAAACGACGCCACAGCGAATGAGTGCCTTAATCAAAGCTATAGGTGGTCCATCAAAATATTAGTGACCCCTTTTTGGACAGACAGTGTAGTAACTATGGTTCCATGATTCTACTATGAACTATTAAGGTATCTTATAGTAACTATGCATATACTATGAATCTGCCATGGTACTTTGGTACAACCCTGATAGAGATCCCATAGTAACCATTCATAATTTTTCTTCACAAAACAAACCTTTTCATAAGGGTTATTACATTGAAACTGTGACCTTTTTCATTCCCAGCTTTAATAGCTGAACATTTACAGTACAAACCTTGCCAGTGAACTGAGGGCAAAAAATTAGTAATCGTTCATTAATCATAATTGAGCTAAAGTGTTCAGTTGTGATTTGAGGTCATATTGGCCAGCACTAAACTGACTTGTTGCAATTAGTGATGGGCTTATCCACATTTTTTTCGGTTCTGATCTGGTTCCGGTTCTCAACCGCCGATACAGACTCCGATGCAAAAGGTATTTAACTTTAATATTATGATTATTGTTGTCAGTCTTGTGTTTAAGGTTACAACGTGTGTTTTGGTTTCCAGGCTAAAAAACTCTCCACACAAACATTTTAGTTAAACCAACAGCACATACTATTTGTTCACTCGGATGCAGACTGAATGTGGAATGGAATATGGATCTGACCGATATCCGATGAGTGAATGATATCAGTATCGGACCTGATACCGATATCGGATCGGTCCCATCTGTGGTTGCAATGGTGGTATCCTGTGACAGTACTATGCTTGAATTATTTTTTCCCTCCAAGTCTTTCACTAATGTTTGTAAAAGCAGTCTGCATGGCCAGGGTGCTTGACCTGTGGCTACAGGACCGAACGAAACACATGATCAGTGATTAAGAGATATGTCCTAATACTTTTGTCCATGTAGTGCATATAGTAGCACATTAAGGGATTGTAGCAAGCTTTGAATAATGGTTTTGAACAACGTGCTGAGTTTGCTTGAAATGAACTCATTTTCTATCATTTTGTTTTCTCTCCCCAATCTGTTTTCACGTTTCCTTCATCTATCTTGTGCCATCTCTCTCATGACGCCACATCTCTTCGATTCTCTCTCTCTCTCTCCCCCTCCCTATTCTCGCGCTCTCTCTCTGGCAGGCTGCTCCTGCAGTGAGTCAGTATCATGGAGGCAGGCAGCGGGGCTGCTGCAGTGGTGGGGAGTGCAGCGCTAGGACTGTTCACAGCTACAGGAAGTCATGACATCTCTGACAGGTAAGGCTTACTCGTCTTCCTCCAGGGCTGCTCCACTAGCCTCACGAAGGTCATTCAGACATTCCGTGGGCATCTTGGTGCATCTGGACAGGCTGTGTGTTTGTGATTAGTTAGGAGCATGCTCACATTGCCCTGTGGATCCTCTGTAGAAGGATCCTGAAGGTAGAAGGATGAGAAATCTTGCTGTGTTTGGCTGATGTAATGACTGGAGTAACCCTGCGAGTGCTCCTCCTGGGATTTCGGAGTTGCATGTTGGATATTCGATCTCTCTCCTGAGTCTTGGTACGGTGCCATGACCAGACGTTGCTGTGTTAGAGCTGCACTCAGAGATGCATTGATTTTTTTCCTTTTTTTACATACACAGTAGTGATCAGTTGAGCACAGGAACAGTTGCTGGCCAGGTTGGGAGAGCGGGTCATTGAGCTGACTCTGCGCGAGCTTGTCAATCGTCTGCAAGCGATGTCACTTCCGAACTGTTCCCGAACCCGTTTCGTGGTGCTCTGTGAAGTCAGCCCCGTGATGGACCGCTTCATTTCCAGCACACGCTGTATTGAGATGCCGGTGCGCTCCCGCCCACTCCCAGCGCAAGACATCTGAAGCGCGGTGCTGAGATCGAGTCACGTGATCTCGGATGCCTGCACGCTTTACCGCGTGAACTCTCTCCCCGGCTCCCTTCCCGAGATGGGGCGTGAAATCCCATTCATGGCATAACCTTGCCACTGCCGGTTTCGGGTCTTGGAGGGCTCGGAATTGGCCGTGTTGAAGGATTATTGTCCAGCCACTTTTTCGTCCTCTGCCTCGTTCGAACAGGGTTGCCATGGCAGCCGCGGCTTAGCATACATTAGGTATTAGCACAACATTGCAGACTAAAAAAAAGAGTCCTTTCTTTTCATCCTGTGAAAGCTCTGCAGCAGTAGTAGCCAGCGTTCCTCCTGCTCGGGGGAATGTAACAGTTTTTCGTCCGCAGCTTTATATGCCTGTCATGCACAGTGGCCATTCTAGGCCATGGCAGCACCCCCTTTTTAACTGCCGCTGTCTTGCCAGTGCTTTTTAAGCATATATTAAGGTGTAAGTCTCAATTGGACGGTGATGGCTTAGTGGTTAAAGTATCGGACTGTGAACCGGAGAGGCCAGGGTTGAAAGGGTTCATAACCCGCTTCTGCCAAGCTGCCCCTGTTGGGTCCATAAGCAAGGCCCTCTGGCAGACCTGGCAGATTCATCGGGATCCCTGGGCCTGTTTTGGAAAGGTAGCAGCCAAGAAACCACTTTTTTGGAAGGGAACAGGATGAAAAGGCTAATCCAAGTCTCTAAGGGTGTCTCGAGACTTTTGCGCAGTACCATACATTTATGTTTACGGGACTGTGGCGGCTTAGAGGTTAACATACTGGGTTCTAGACTGCTGCCGCTGTTGTCCTTGAACATAGCCCTTAACTCACAATTGCATGGAATGTAAGATTATATTCCTGTGGACGTTGATTTTGTACTTAACACCCAAATATCATTATGGACCCGGTGGTTTTAATGTATTGGCTAATTGGGGTATATTAGAGTGGTTTAATAGGACTAGTTATACTGTGTCCAGTTCATTGTTCTATTGAAAGTCCCATAGGCACATTAGCTGGAATGTTCCACAGTATAGTGGCAGTAGGGGTGCAGCATGCAGCCGCCTAAATCAAGAAGCTAAAAATGAGTGAACAAGCTGCGCCAGGAGATAAAATACAGACACCACCAACCTCATCGTTGGATTTAATTGCGATTTGTGGATCATCCTCATTCACATGGAAGCGGTTTGGGTTTGACAATATAGATGCTGCTCAAAAGATGGCAATCTGTCAGAAATCGTTCAGCAGCTCAAAAGCTAACTTATTTCACCATCTGCGATCTAACCACTGAGCACAATATGAGGATTATAGCAAACTTCGGCAGTCAGATGTCCAAAGCAGGCTAAACTAGAAGGGTACAAAAACAAACCCAGCAAACCTTAGAGGAATCATTCTGTGAAAAAAGCGCCAACAAAAAAAGCAACCGATGACGAGGCATGACATGAATGCTGCCACCAACTACATCACAAAAGACACTAACTGAATTCGTCTCAACACGATGAGCCAAATACCACTGAGGAAGGGGAAAATGGGAAAGTACGAATTACACAATTTTGAACCATCGAAACAAATACACTCCTGAAATTTATATGAAAAACACAAATCTAGCACCACAAAAAAAAGTCGAGTTACACAATGATCAAACTCCAAAGCAAAGAGAAATTGAGAAAAACACCAGACAAAAAGTTTAGAGACAGATGTAGAACATGAACATAGTTGTGATGCGAAACATAGCGTTATTAAAAAAAAAAATTTGGTCACCTGTCCTGTCACGAATGTAACCTGGGTGTGCCCAACTATCGATTAGATATCAAGAAAATAAAGATTTTTTTTTGCCAATATTGCACTCCCCTGAGGGACAGTGAGTGAATCAACAAAGGTCACTACAGTGGTACCTCGGTTCTCTTCATTAATTCGTTCCAGAAGGTTCCTCGAGAACCGGAAACGATGAGTACTGGGCAAATTTCCCCATAAGGAATAATGTAGACTAATAACTCCATTAATGCATATAATGCCTTATACAGATTTGATGTTGGTGATGCATTCTGACCAATCCATCATATGGAAAGGATACTATAAGTAATAAGGTGACTGTGGTAGCCTAGCGGGTAAGGTACTGGGCTATGGACCAAAAGGCCCAGGGTTCAAATCCCACCTCTGCCAAGCTGCCACTGTTGGGTCCTTGAGCAAGACCCTTAACCCATAATTGCTTGGATTGTAAGACTGTATCAATTGTAAGTCGCTCTGGATAAGGGCGTCTGCTATATGCTGTAAATGTAAATGTAAGTTACTGTTTACAACCCTTACATTGACCTACAGTTGGCCAAAATCTATAACACAAAGCTCATTTTGTAATAGTGCTGGAAAAATCACATTTAATTTAGTGAGCAATGGATTGAAAGTGAAAAATAAAAGCAACACACTTACTCTATTGATGCCGGGCGCTAGCATAGCTGCTAAGTTAACTGCAGCGTGTGTTCTGGAGCATTCGATTCCTGTTTTGTTTTCGGTTGGCTCTTAAACTAACCTTTTTTGGTCTCGTGGGCACTTATTTGCACTAAGAATACAATACTTTAGATGTAACAAAGAAAAACATGATTAAAAAGTACTGGGCTCTTCTCGGAGGCTTTTGTGAACCTGAATCACTGTGAATCACAATCGTGACTCGAGTATCGAGGGAACGGTGAGAATTGAGATGTTTTTCTAGTCAAAATGGGCCGAGGTGGTCGAGAACTGTGGTGTCGGTGTATAATGAATTAGTGTGCCATTGTTAATCATATTACCCATGACTTTAAACAGCTCTTTGTAGAGAAGGACCTGGTTGAGGCGTTGATGGTGGGATTTGTCTAAAATAGATGTTCTTCACAGAGTGGTGCTTTGTGAAGTCTTATGTTACCGAGTGACTTCTTTATTAGTTTATGCTTCCCCCAGGATGAAAAGTGAAACCACCCACACTGTTACATGAAGTTTATTTTACCCTAAACTCTTGATTATGAAGGTATGGTGAAAAATGGCTTGTCATCACGTCCCGTCATCCCAGTTTGTTCAGTTTTGCACGTCTTAATCTTTGGGTGTTTAAATGATTGCAGGCTAAGTGTGTCTGTTAAAGCGTACAATTTTCCCATATGCCTGGTGGTTATGGCTTAGAGTGAGGTGATTTGAAAATTGCAGTCGTGCTGTTGGGATTTGTAGAGGCTCTTTGGGCGTGAGGCAAGATCGTAACCGTTCCCAAGTGTCCTCGGGTAACCTCTCGAATGCCGTCGTTCGAAATGATGAAAACAGACGTGAAATATTTTTGCAAAGCAGAACACGATGTCGCTGCTGTGAACAGCCTCTCCAAGCTCTCGGCACCACCGGGGTAAAGTGTCCCTCTGTGTGGCCTGACCTGACTTTCGGAATTTCATTACCTCCCTGCCATCTTATCGCTGGAGTTTTGCAGATAGAACACAGCCCCGCAGGAGGCCACGACTCTGAAGGTCTCGGGTCTGCTGTGGCTGTGCTCATCGAGGCCAGTGCTCTGAGTGAGCCTTAGCACAAGAACCAGGAGGAATGTTTTTGATCATTTAAGCTCACTTACTGGCTTCGTTTACATGCAGCCTAATAATCCATTCATGATCTGATTAATTGCTTAATTGTAAGAGAAATTGTTCTTGTAAAGGCCTCGTTAGGAATAGAGTAATCAAAATTCAGGTCAGTGATGATTGATGAAGGTGTGTAATCGTTTAAATAGGCAGATAAAGTAGAAGAATAATAGCCATGGAAAACTTCTGCATCTGCTTATATCCAACCAGACTGTGAACATTTGAATTTTGTTTTATTTTCTTTTTGTTGAAACCCTACTTTCAAACTTTAAAGGCTCTAACAAAGTCCAGCAAGATGAATATCTGAAAAGTTTTTGCGGAATGTGTTGAAATAATGTCCACAGGGTCCTCGGGATGCATCTAAATGTTGCTGGATCCGAGCTTCTCCCCTTTAATTTGTACGTTTGTAGTACGTCCTGCTGCACTTTTCTAGTTATTAAAATTACAAGTTCACCAAGTTGAAGACTCTGGAAACATACGACAGGGTTTGCGTAGTTCTCGTTGCTGTTGTAACGTTCTTTATATGGGCGTAGCTTTAGGTCGGGTTACGTTTAAAGCATGTAAATGGGTTTTCTGTTAGATTGTTGAGCTACTGTAAATATGAGCAGTTCAGTTGGAACCTGCAACTCCAAAACAGAAAAAGTTGGGACGATATGGAAAATGCAAATAAAAAAATACATTTAATTGCATTTAAGTATGAATCCAAGATATTTCCTCTTTGTTTCTGGTCAACGTCATTTGATAATAAACAACAAGGTGCCATGGCTGTGGAAAAGGTGGTACTGGTACTGGACTGGCCTGCCTGCAGTCCCTGTCCCCAAATGGAAATGTGTGGAGAATTTTGAAATGAAAAATGCACTTGAAGTCGTGTTTGCAGGAAGAATGGCACAAAATAGCACCTGAAACACTAAATTGCTTGGTGTCCTCTGTGCCAAAATGTCCTTTCAGTGTTGTGAGAAAGTGGTACAAAGTGGTACATGGTTTATCATCCCAATTTTTTTTGCAGTGTTGCAGGCCTGAGATGCAGGAATGGATGTTTATGAACAAATGAAATGAAGTTGACCTGAAATATCTCCGGCTCATACTCTCTGCAATGAAATAAAAGACACTGCATTTTTATATTTGCATTTTCCATACCATCCCTCCTGTACTACTATTGGAATGATTTCTTTCGATTTGAAGTTAAACTCCTCTTGTAAACGCAGCCGCTGTAGTCTATTAGTGAAATAACTCAAAACCTAAAGTTTATTGACAGTCTGAAATGGAAAAGCGGAAGGTGTAAAGGTTTGCTGAGAGAGAATCACAGAGTAATAGTCTCAATTTGGTGAGACGCTACAAGTGTGTAATATAGTGAGATGGCTGCTCAATCAGGCATGCTCTGTCGTATCATACTGTGCTTGTTTTTGGGAAATTGCCTTAAAGCAGAGGGGAGGTGTGGGGGTCTGACAGAGACTGCTGGACTTCTGTTGATGAGACTTAATTCTAGCGTGCAGGATTAGAAATTTCGCTATTAAATTAATCTCTTGAGTTCTCTGTTTCTCAGGTGGCTCTAACAGGTATTTGCAGTTTGATGTCCGTTTGCGTTAACAGCCTAGGTCTTAAGAATTATAATTACATGAATTATCCTTGAGAGGGAGTGCTAGAAGTCCACCAGTGCCAGTATCTCACGTTATAGCACAGACCTCGTGTATTATTGTGACTATACCACAGTTCCAGTATCAGCATATATTGTTCGATTTTAAGATGGAGGGCAGAGATGGGTTGTTTGTCAACGTTCTGCGAGGTAAAATACTTCCATTCCATCAGCACCCAGGGTCTGTGGTAGCCTAGCGGATCAGGTACTGGACTATGGACCAGAAGGTCCAGGGTTCAAATCCCACCTCTGCCAAGTTGCCACTGTTGGGTCCTTGAGCAAGACCCTTAACCCACAATTGCTTGGATTGTAAGACCGTATCAATTGTAAGTCGCTCTGGATAAGGGCGTCTGCTAAATGCTGTAAATGTAAATGTAGCACCCTGCTGCTAAAACATCATCAAACTATGGCCTTCGGTCAAAGTAGCTGTGGAGCATAATTACCAATAACTGTTAAATATACAGGCAACAAACACATCAATTGATAAGTTTTAATTTATTAAATAGTTTATTTAAATTCAGTGAATAACATGGGTCTGATTTATAAAACAGGCTGTTACTATTCTACCAACAGAAGAAAATCGGAGTCAACGATTTTGTTATAATTTCCGTTGCTTGACTAGTGATTATAAATATGGAAAACCAAACAGTCAGAAATGTTGGGAGAGTTATACAGCATCAGCAGCTTTGTTGGATTAAGAGCTGGGCATGTATGATCAGCTGTGGATGGTGTTTCATGAAAGACAGAGTTTAACACCAGCAAACAACGTCTTTGTGGGTGTTGTGAAGAAAATAATAAGAAGCAACAATAATAAAGAACGTGGTAGAACCAACAAAGCTGCTGATGCGAAGCTGGCTGAGTCCATAAATGGCCAGGAGTGGTTTGGTTGACAGTACTGATGTCTTTCCTCTGCCTTTCCAGTTTCAGTGCATCCAGATCCTTGTTTGTAAGAGTGACGAACCTTGGTTCATTGATAGTTTCACGCTGGTCCAGAGTCCAATTTTAAATCAAAATAAATGTTTTCAAAGCCAAACTATTTAATAAACTCCTTATAGTTTATTTGGGCAGCCTTTTACTTGTATAATTATAACATTGCTGCTTTATGGTTGGCATCGTTGCTAGGTTACGTGTGTACGCGGCGGATAAATTCTTAAAGAGCTGTGTTCAGAGTGCCATAATCGTGCCATTAACTGTGGCATAATAGGAAATCCAAATCTGTCTTATCTATATCTAATTCACGTCTGAATGGCGACACCCTCGCGACACCTGCTGACAGAAAAGAAGGGCATAAACCTACTTCTGTTTCTACTACCGTATTTTTCGGGCTATAAAGCGCACCGGGTTATAAGACGCATGAAATGAAACAAAACTCTTAAGTTCCGTCGGAAGCTCAGTTTGGTCTTCTTTACCTGGCGCAGGGCGTCTTCTTGCTTTCTCCACTTCCGTACCATTGATTCGTTAATGTTGAATTCTCTCGCAGCTGCTCTATGTCCGTGTTGTACTGCGTGACCGATAGCGTTGTTTGAAATCCGCTTGAATGAATGAATGCACGTACCCTAATGCTGAAGCACATACCGTATTACTCCGCGATGCTGCGCACTACGGTTGCCGTAAGCTTCGTAACTTACCAAGGCCGTGCTAAAACATTTTGACAGATTTATGAGTGCCGTGTACCATCTACAATCGGTTCTAGGTCAGAAAGCACAACTAGAATTAATTCATACATTAGACGCACTGCACTTTAAGGCGCACTGTCGATTTAAGGATTTTAAAGGATTTTAAGTGCGCCTTATGGTCCGAAAAATACGGTGGTTATGCTTTCTTTTTCACTTTCAGTAAGTTTCAAGTTTAAAATATACAAGAGTTACTTGTACTAAATGTTTTAATCATGTGTTCATTTTGTTGTTTAAATAAAACACTGTGCAAAGTGTCTGCACTGCTATGTGAGGATGGTAATGTCAGCATCCTGTTTCACAGAACATTGCATACCTGTGTCATCTGTGAAGGTGGCATAATTGGCCCCTTTGTATTTCCGTTGTTTCTTACTAGAGCATTGTGGCCATAGAATGGAAGTTAATGACTGATTCTAGTGTTGGTTCATGAGGACTTACTGGGCATATAATTTAAACCAGCGACCTGAGTTACAAATGCAATGTGACTCGACACGCTACAAATTATGACGTGCGCTCAGTGCTGACTGGCCGTGAACACCATAATCAAATCAGTGGTGCTTGGGTTGATCCCATGTTCATTCATGAGCCACGACATAAAAGCTGTAAAGGATTGAAAATTATACTTTTCTGTTCTGTATGTGCCACTGTAATATATAGAGATGTAATGTTGTTTAGAGAAAATTTGGTTTCGTCACAAAATGCCGTGAATGTCAGTAGTGATAGGGAATGATGCTTTGGGACAAAATACAAGATTTGACCACAATGCATTTCTGGGTACCCCGCTTTACAAACTCACCTGGTTTGACATCAGTGTGCATTTCTGAAGGATTTTAATCCTTATGTTTCAATGTAATGGATGGATAATAAATGCTATTTTCAGTGCCTCTGTAGTATAAAGACCTGGGGATGGAAGTGGCACTGATTTGGTGGAATGGCTCAAGTACTTCCGGCCTTATTAGTGCAAGTTTCTTGAATCTGTAGTGATGCAACTAACAAGCCCTGGACATCACCTGATGATGCTGCTGCTGCTGATAATTGTACTGTACTGTTAAATAATTATAGTGATAATCATCATCTTTGACCAAAATCTTTCTTGCACACAGTTGTAGTTTAACTAGAGCGTATGATTTACAACTTAATTAAACAGTCCTCAATCATTGAGGAACGCATCAACGTGTCAGTGTCATGAGATCAAAAGCTGCAAGAACCCTGAACAGGCCAAGCCCAACAAATAGGTGTCTTGGTTCTTGGTTGCAGACCAGCAGCAGGTTTGGTTTGGAACTAAACTGATGATTCCAGTCATTAACTGGCTCTCTTGCAATGGAAAACTCTGCAGAAGTTCCAGATCAGGCTTAGAGACCAAACCTCAGTGGCCAAGACTGTTAAAGTATATTCACCTGCTGAGTTAAACTATATGTGAATCTTCTGGACTGTGGTGGCCTAGTGGTTATGGTACTGGACTTTGGACCAGAAGATCCAGGGTTCAAATCCCACTTCTACCAAGCTGCTAGAAGTCCTTGAGCAAGACTCTTAACCCACAGTTTCTTTGATTGTAAGACACTAGATAAGGGCATCTGCTAAATCACATAAATGTCATTCAGTGGGTTTTGTTTTCAAGGTGCAACTGTGAGACTTACAAATCAAGTTTTTCTGCTCTTCATATTTTCAGGGGTTATTAGCCTACCAATCTTTCTCTATTGCCATATGTTTGGTGCTGGTTGTCATCTCGTGCTGTGCCTGATGAATCATTGATTGCGTTCGCTGTTGGACTGATTTTGTGGTTCATTAACCTAGAAATGTTGAATAAGGGAAGCCCTCGACTCGGTATAAATCACTGCCTGGCCCCCCTCTCCTCTGCACTTTGCCAGCCATGGTGCCAAGTTTAGTATTACTGTTAGATGCACCACCAAAAAAAAAACAAAACAGAAAACAAAAAAGGTGATGATGATGATGATGGATGATGATGATACTGGGCAATCATTGGGGTATTGTTTCTGATTTTTCATTTCATCGAGAGTTCGCAAAATGTCAAACTGATTAGCTTGGCCCACATCAGTGCCCGAACTGTGTTTAAAAAAAACATTCTTATAAAGGACGAATGTTGTAACAACAAAGGGGGACAAACTCCAAACCTTTGGTTATGCATTGTAGCTTGATAAACAGTCATTCTGACCTAGTTGTGCAAGGCATGGATCTGGAACCACTGGCTATGGCTAACAAATTTTCCAAAGTCTAATATTAAACAATAACCCTTTTAATGAAGACCAATAGATCAGCAGTCTCAGCTCAAATGGTTGGTTCATTTTCAGACTCTGAGCTGTGCAGGATATTGGAAGAGCACAATCAAGAGATTGGGTTGGAAGACGGAGCAATACATGGGAGGCAAAACAGTATTGCAGTGGCATGGTATTGGATTCGGTTATTAAGGCAAGGAGGGTATAAAGTATTGGTCAACAATTGGCACGTTCATTTATTCTTTCATTTTCATTCCCACTTAATCCAGTTCAGGGTCTTGGGGAGCGGGGGCCTAACCGGCAGCACAGGTTTTTAAACGAGAACTAACCCTAGGCAGGGTGCCGGTTCATCAAAGGGCACATGCGTAATCACACTGGGACACATTAGAGAAAGCTGCCGGACAAGTTTTTGCAATGTGAAAGGGAAACCAGAGTTACCTGGAAAAAAAACTGGGAGGAACGTACAAACTCCAAACGGCCAACGTTGATATAACTGCTGATGCCGAACTGTCAAAAATTGCGCTGTTTAAAATTTTTAGTTTTCTTACTACCTCACATGCTCCCAATCATCCGACCATAATCAGATTGCTGCGGCTATGTAATTATTCTAGTGACCGTGGAAACATCGTACTCGGATCTAGAAATCAGATTTCGAACACAGTTACCAGGTCCTCTTATTCGAAGAAACTACTGCCTTTGCCTTCGATTTCCTTTCACTTGTTTGCTTTGTACATGGCAACCCTGGATTTAAACGCAGCATTTGCGAAACGGCGACCAACCACTTTTGGGGAACCTCTGAGGAAATTGTGAGCTTGTTGGCTTTGCGCTAGGTGGAAATCCAATTATTGCCCAAGTCGTGTAAACCCGGAGCTTTCCCATTATCTGATTACCCAAGTGCGCTTAAACTCATTGATCAGATTACTGACAAAATTGGATTATTAAACGCGTGGAAAGGACTCGCTGCATGTTCTGACATGTCTTGCAATTCCCTAATCGCATCCTCTGCTACTTAAACCCCTTGTTTGAAGCAGTCATGGCAAAGCCACTTGTGTGGTGTATGGCTGTGCTAAACAATCGATCCAGCCATATATTGCGATATTTATTAGTGATATACTACATTAATTTTCAGCTCGAAGTATCGATTTATTTATTTATTTTTTTGAAGGACAAAAAATGTTCCTCTTCTGTAGATGTCGCAATACAGCGTTTTGACTCGGTTTGTCCACTGAATTATTGATGTGATGTATTAAGGTGACTGGCATCACATCATAAAGTCCTTTCCAATACCCAAGATACTCTGTTAGCTTTCTGAGATCGTCTCTGCTCCAGCCTGATATTAGAAGAACCTTTTTCGGTCAATTATCGTTCTTTTTTGAAAGTCTAAGTTTTGCTTCCATCTCTAATACGTACGCCATCATATCTGCAGCCGCTCTCATTATTTATAGTGCTGTTGATACAGACGGTTGGTGCAGCATGCGCTCTGTGTACCTCTTCTCCTCATCATCAGAGATGCGAACTGCTCTGTACGAGACTGCATTGAGGACGACAGTTTGAGGTTAGCCACGTGTCTGTATAGCCTGAGGTGTGGGGATATGGGAGTTTAGTAGAGGTTGCCTTCGTGAGAGCTGGCTCCAGACGCGGCCTACAGCAAGGCCTGCGTGATGTAGTGGAACTCTCATCAAAGAAGAATGTGTCACCCAGGATCACATGTATGCTGTGTGCTTTTTCAGGGCCATATCTGCCGTCCTCGTTTCAACACTCATTTTTGGTTTGTTGATTTCTTCCTCCAGGGTGGATTTCAGGATCTGAATGCGTGCGAGATAAATGGGTTTCAGCTGCCTGTAGCTCCTAGAATCTGTTCCTTTTTGGTTATTTTGTTGGTACACAAGTCTGCGTAATAAGAGCGCTAGTTCCCTTTTTTCCCTCTTGTTTGAGCTGTTTAAGGTAATGGACTGAATACAGCTTTATATTACCTGCATGAAAATGGTCTCATTAGCTTGCAGGCGTAACGACCTGTCGTTTACTGCATATTGCTTTTATTTAGCTGGTTACTGATGCAGCCGGTGGGTGACATCATATGGTCCGAAATGCACACAGACTCAGAGTAAATGTCAACTGATTGAGCGTGGACTGAAATCAATAAATGAGTGTGCAATACAGTGTTCCAGGTCATGCAGACTAGTTTTATTGTAATTGGTTCCAGAGTGGTGATCTTCGTCTCCCCCCTGCACTGGGGGTGAAGCGATACGTTGCAGAAAACCTGCGTTTTTCCCCTGTAGCCCTATTCAGATGGTATTAGTTTCTCAGGGGGATGTCTGTAATAAAATATTAGACATATTACAGACATATTATCCAAGTCTCTTCAGTTTGCGTCTGGGTGGCTGTGACTCATCGGGATGCATTGAAATAGAGTTGTATGCTTTGTTACACACTGGTGACTTTGTTGTCTTCGGTGCAGTAAAATAAACCGACTGTCCCCATATTGTGGTATTGTGGTAGAGGGACTGTGGTAGTCTAGTGGTTAAGGTACTGGACTCTGGACTCAAATCCCGCCTCTGCCAAGCTGCCACTGTTGGGTCCTTGAGCAAGACCCTTAACCCACAATTGCTTGGATTGTAAGATTGTACGAATTGTAAGTCGCTCTGGATAAGGGCGTCTGCTAAATGCTGTAAATGTAAAATATTGAACCCCGATTTATTATGGTGATGTGTTCAGACATTCCTCCTAAGTTGGAGTTTGGTATGTACTGTATATATCATGGTGGAGCCTTAAACTAGGGCTGTGCCAAAAAATCGATACGTCAATATATCACGATATTTATTTTCGAAATATACTACAGAGATTTTCAGCTCGAAAAATAATTTACCTTTTAATTTTTAAAGAAAAACATTTTAAATGGGGTATAAACTACAATCGCCGCTCCTGTAGATGTACAGTGTTTTGTTTCACATTAATCTGAATTATTAATGTGATGTGACGTATTAAGATGGCTCGTATCGTACACTAATGTTCAGTCGAGGTTCTTTCCAATACCCAGCCTTATCTTAAACTTGCTTAAAACGCTTACATTAAATGTCGGTTGGGCAAATTCATTAACACAAAGCTGATGAATATCAACACAGTGTTGAATATCTCATGTAGTTTATTGAATAATGTACTGAAAGCAAAAAACAAAGTGTTTAGTCCATTGGTAATGGAATTCAAACTTCAGAGTAGTTTGAGCTGAACGTGTTGTTTTATGTGCTTTATCGGATTCCCATCGTTAAGTGGAAAAATCGTAAACTGGACCATCGTCAAATGGAAGCGCCTACACCCAATGACATGGTTAGGCAGTATTGCAAGCCAAAACATGCGTCCCACATTCAGTGGTATTGGATGTAAATCCAAAGACTCACCTTACAGTAAAGATTTGGTGGAACTCTTTGCAAAGCGACTCTATGACAAGAACTGTAGTGAATGCCTTTGCACCTTACATTTGTAAAGACATGGTCCTGAATTACACACTTAAATTTCAACAGAACTGTTGATGTGAGGTATGTAATGCCAAGAAGCAATCTTTAAAGTATGTCGATATACTCCCATGATGCCTACAGCTAAGTGGTGTTTAACACCCATCAGATCAACGTCCGCTTTAATGACTGAAGTCCAACATAAATATAAAAAGAAATAAAAATGTCTTTTCATGCCGGACATTGTGGACGTAAACAGCTGATCATCTCAACGGCTAATCAACACTGCGGTTCCGCGAGCAGAGGCGGGAGTTTATGGTGTGTGAGACTACCTTACCAGTCGTGTACTCAGTAGGTTGTTCTAACTCAGTTGATGTGCTTAGAGACTTTTTTGTGTAAGTTGCTCGTGTCTGTGTGTATAACTTTCTGCTACTTATTTGTACCAACCTGTGTATTCTCTCTAACCTATAACTATATAAACTGGTTCACATTCACTAATTAAGTCTCTGGTTCATCTGGCTGATCTTCTGTGTCGTTTCTAATACTGTCTATTGATGCGTTTTTGGCTTCTGTCACACAAGTATCAGGCCCATCAGACCATTGTGTTAAGTGTTACAGCTTTCCCCTAGACAGGGTCGTAATGCGTTTGTGTGTTTTCTATAATTAGCCTACTGTGTAGATGGTAGTGTTCCATTCCTGTTTTCAGCTGTATCTGATGCATTTCCATATGGTTTGCATGCAGTTTTCTTGTGTTTTTTTTTTTTTTTTTTTATATTTACATTACAGTAGCGTTCATTTCAGTCAACAAACTGTTACACGAAGTGTAATGCGGTCATTAAACAGGGGCTACCCATACCATGTGGGCTTGAATTGAGCTGAGAAGCTGAATGTTAAGAGCCTTGCCCAGGGTCCCAACTTTAAATTTCTCAAGTATTCCAGCTGGAACATGAACTACAAGCCGGTAGTACTGAGCTACAGTTTCACAGACAGCTGATTTGATGCCTGTGTGAGTGAAGCCTCTGCTCACACTTCTACATGAAGTGCTGTCATAAACCGTGGGTGGAAATTTCCTCCACACAGAAAGTGAATAGAAGTGGAAACCAACAGAATAAACTGACTGCTGCCCCCGTGGCCCTCGCCAAGAAAGCGGATGTAACTAACTAAGCTTGACTTTGTAACAGTAGCCACCTTCTGTGGATTGACACAGTTTTTGTTTTGGTTTTACTTAACGTAGCTACTAGGGATGTTTTGTCAGAGACTGAATGTCATGTTTTAAACCTGCATTCACTCACTTCTGTCCAAGCTGTGGATTTTCCCAGTATGGTTCTTCACCTGGGGAAATGAAGCTTGTAAAAGGGGTCACAAGTGTTTTACAACTTGATTGCCAACATATGCTTGTAAAATCTGAGTGATGTCTGTCCTGACAGGACTAAAGGGATGAGCTGATTTTCAGGTTTTTAAAGAGCAGGGATTTTAACTGGAAATGTATCCGGGTTGGAGGCAGATATTCTGCTTTTTGGGAAGAACAGATGGTGGTGAAGTGGTTAAGATGTTTTTGACCAGGTTATGGTTTAACACTTAAATGGTGGAAACTTTCTCATCAGGTCAAAAAAAAAAAAACCCCACTCACTGGCCCGCCCAATGCTGTAGTGCGTTTAGCTCCTTTTGTATTGGTAATGACACACCGAACCCCTACATCCACAGAATGGTTATAATTCCCTTTACTGTGCAGTACATACAAAGTGTTAGAGATTCTGCGCTGCCATTGTTGGATCACTGGGCATCCCTGAGTTGCTTGGATTGTACCCTGTAAGACTGTCTTGATACATGCTCAATAATCCAGGTGAGACAATTTGAATCAGTTCACCTGGACCTAAGGTGCTTGGGAAAGTTTTCCAACTGGCTGAGACTGAAGAAGTCACTTAGATGAGTGACAAAACATTTTTCCCAAAAAACCTTATGTCCATATGAACTGATTCAGCTTCTGGGACCCTATAAGACTGTTTCAGTTGCGAGTCGCTCCGGGTGAGGGGTTCTGCATAAATGCTGTAGATGTAAACGAAACCGCAAGTAGCACCTGTAAAGAATGGAAGTCCCCCAGCACTCTGGAAAACTAATCCTGTGGAAATGGGTCTATGGATATGTTAAAACCGAACGTCTGTGCAGGTCTGATACAGATCATGTCTGCTCTGCTGTTGTTTTTGCCTGAGCCTCAGTAAGGTGTAATGTTAAGCTGCAATGTAGAGACTAAATTAGAAAAGCGAGAATGAGATGTTAGACTTGTCGGTTATGGATCATGTTGTTTTACTGAGCTGCAAGAAAGTAGGTGCAGTCTGTCTGTGCAACAAGAACATTGTTTGTTTTCATCCTGCTTTGAAAACTTCTAATTATTGAGCTCTGCTATTTCAGATTTCAGATTCTCCTTAGATGAACGGTGGCAGTAGAATGGGTTGTACCGATACCCCAGGGACCCTCAATATGACACATTTTATAGGTAGCCGCTTCAAATAAGTCAGTTCATCAACTTTCTGCCCTGCAGCCCTTAACCAAAGTCCACAGAGAATTGATTTGCCAACTTTGATTTAGGACTTGGCTGCCCTGCACAGAACCTTGACCTCAACCCCACCAGACACCTTGAAAATGCAATATAATGCCATAAAGAGCCAGGGATTATATCAGAAGCCAACCTCACAGTCACGTTCCAGAATCTAGTGGAAAGATCTTTTAGCTGAAAAAAAGACTGTTGTAGAAGCAAAGGTGGATGTAATTGTTGGGTGTCCGCAAACTTTTGTCTATAGCGTTCCTGTCGCACCAGTTGCATTCCATTAAGATAAAAATAGCAATATTTTGCCTATGAAAAGTCGTACCTCTTATATAGTCATATGGGCAAGTGGGTCATGTACACATGACCGATATCGGAGAGCTGTCCCAGAAGTGACTAGTTGCCAGGCCTGCTTATTCTAAGCGACTTTGAGAATATTTTCTATAAAGTCACTTACAGTATTACTGCTTCATGACTTGCAGTAATGACTTGAATACATGACTTATGGGCTTTGTGAAAAAGTCATCGCAAGTTGAATGTGGCATAAACTGATACTGTATCATGGTGTAGCCTACCTTAAACACGCTTAAAACACTTACCTTAACCTACATTTGGATGAAATCATTAACACAGCCTGTTATGTAAGAAAGTGTTGAATATCTCATGTAATTTATCATATGATGTATTGAAAGTGAAAATCAAAATGGTTGGTTTCTTGGTGCAGCTGCTCGGCTCCGCTCGGTCAACTGGCTGCTGTATGGATGCCAAGGCATCTGCAGGATCTGGCAACCCTGAAATTAAAAGCAGCAATCGCCAAAATGGCTATCAAACACTTATTTGGCGACTGAAACGCAGTATATGCTTGAGGAAATAAAGAAATGTAATTAGAATAATAATACTGAAATTTTAATTATGAAAATAAGTTTTGAAGTTTCCATCACATCCTTCTGTAAGATTATTGGCTGGTTGCGAAGTCGAAATCGAGGCATGTAAACCTGGAGATTTCCCAATATTTGATTAGCCACCTTCATGTGAACTCGTTTGATTGATTTTCTGCAGTTATTGGATTATTAAGTGCAAGTAAACAGACTCAGTTTGGGGGTGGAGTTCAAGGTGTCAGTGATGCCATACACTTTCCATTACTTGATGTCCTGAATGGTACTCTGAGGGATTGCAAAAGTGTCTGAGATCTTTGTAATCTTCTCTAAACTTCTTTGTATTAACTGTTAGCGTGCACTACTAGTAGTGTTTTTTTTCTGAAGTAATCAGAGCCACTGCAGTTCATATCAGTAGCCTGGTGTGAGATCTGGACTGTGGTAGCCTAGCGGTTAAGGTACTGGACTATGGAAGAAAAGATCCAGGGTTCAAACCCCACCTCTGCCAAGTTGCCACTGTTGGGTTCTTGAGCAAGGCCCTTAACCAACAATTGCTTAGATTGTAAGATTGTGTCATTTGTAAGTCGCTCTGGATAAGGGCATCTGCTAAATGCTGTAAATGTAATGTACATTTTTGTAGTGGATTACTCTAAATCTACATTTACAGCATTTAGCAGATGCCCTTATCCAGAGCGACTTACAAATGATACAATCTAAGCAATTGTTTGGTCCATAGTCCAGTACCTTAACTGCTAGGCTAGATATTTTGCTAATTGTTTTAATCCTTTATCGGATTTTTAAAGTGTGGATTTTACTTTGATATTGAGGATTATAATGTGTAAATGCTAGGGGTATTACCTCAGAAGCGATACAAAAATTACTTTTAATTGCATTGGACTGAAAATGCAAGAAAATTTACATATTTTGAATTATTCTTCAGAAAAAGAAGAATGTGTTCACTCGGTTATTTAAGGTATGATGAAGCTTCAAGATAACATTTTGTTTACAATTTTAAATCTCTGTTTCGAGTAATTTAAGTCTCGGGACAAATTTGTATAAAAAAAAAAAAAAAATCTTAAATGGGCATTGTTAGGCATTGATTACAATCGAGTCGAATTTTAAGCAGTGTGTGTCGTTACTCCCCTATTGAATAAAGCTGAACAAGTTGGATTTAATTGAAGGATTTTGACAGTGGATGATGTTTTTCTGTCCGTACTCTCTATAAGCTTTAGGTTGATTCTGGTTCAGTAGTGATATCCTCCAGGAACTGAGCCAGATGAAGACATGACAACAGATTTTCCACAGCTGGCTCTAAGACTTGTTTGCTATGTATATATGTACGATCTGTGCAGCATCACACAGGCTTACAGTGTAAATACAGCCAGTGACTCAGATCAGATTTGACACGTTTTCTACATCATTTATATGGTCAGAGTGTGATGTTGACTGATACAGTGGTGATTTTTAAGCCATCGTCAGCTTCGCTCCAGAGACTTTGTGTCAGATCTGTGCATCTGTTCCCATTATTGATTCAGGGTTTTGTTTGCCACCCTGAGATGCTGCATTTGAAGCACCATCAGGCGTAGGAAAAGGTTGTAGTAGGGCTGACAACGCAGCACAGAGCCTTCTTTTCCTGGTGTAAAACACTGTGGCAGATGTTGCACTTGACCTTTTTCTTTAGCTTCATTGATTTGCTTTATGCTTGAATGCAGCTAGGTGCTCACAGACCCTGTGGAGGCTAAAGGTTTTGAACACCGTGATGATACCCATGGATATCTGGCACTCACCATTTCCAGTATTTTTTGCCCCATTTCCTATCGCTTCTAATCATTTTTGTACAGGTTACATTTTGGATCGAGTTCTCACTTGCTTGTTTTTTGTTAAATTTCACTGATTATGTGGTAGAAGCTGGAAATGTTCATGCGTTTTCTGTCTTGTCTTTTGTTTGGACCGAGAATTCAGTACATTTGGTCAGGTGATATTTGTAATGCGCCGCAGCTGCCAAGTATTTCGGTTTTATGGGCTTAAGGTCCTGATTTTAGAACTGGAACTGTGTTTTGAGATCCAATATCCTGTCAAGATGCACTTCTCTACACCAGACTTGAATCTCGACTATACAATTGTTGACCAAAAAAATAAGGCGCCCAGACAAGTGTCGGATTGCTGCCATGGTTTGAAGTGGGGTCATGAACGAGAAACCTGCACTGCTGTTGTGATGATCTGGAGAACCATTGCGTGTGACAGTGGGCCGCTCCTAGTAGTGATATGTACAGGACATACGATGCCCACGTGTGGCCTCATGGCAGGACTGGCATTTTTCAGCAGGATAATGCTCCCATACACAGCAAGGGTTTCGCTAGATTGGAACACTTTCTTGGCCCGCCCGGTGAGCAGATTTATTGCTGATCGACCTAGGACGCAGCTAGCGTGACCTACGAATCTGTGGTTAAATGTGCCCCAGGATACCGAACAGGATCGTTTGCCTTCATGCCCAACCATATCTCGTCTTGTATCCAGGCTAGAGATGGCCTAACAGGGTAACTAGAGCCTGATCACATAGATTTGAGCAGTCAGTCAGATTTTTACCTGCTTAGTGGAATTTGACTAAAGTTCATCTAAGTGATGAGTGAACTGATGCCAACTCTTGCTGTCTTTCTCTTTTTTTTTTTTCCCCCATCACCCAAGGGGACTGAGGCCTGGTCGCAACCTGGAAGCCACCGACATAGTACCTGAGCTTGCCCGGAGTATCCACCCACGGGAGAGGCCAGACTGGGAGGAAACCATCAGCGCTATGGTGAGAACCACGTTCCCCACACATGCTTGCACACACACCCACACTCTTACAAATGCACAAATTCTGTCTGATCTTTAAGAGAAATCCTCCAGTGTGATAATTATAACTTGGCTCCCAGCTCCCTGATAAATCGTCTCCAATACTACAGTCACACCTCCGTCTCCGTAGGAGGATATTACCCTGTTCGTTTGGTTTTACACTAATTGCTGCCCTAATCTAATGCACAAAATGTCACATTTCCATTTGAATGAGTTCTTTCTTTGGAGAATTAACATGAGTAATGGTAGGTCAGAGAGAATCGTCATTAGGCAGCCCGTTAGAGGCATGCCCTTGTGCAAAGTTTCGAATATTGTATTGTACCTCATTTCAGATCTGAAGTGTTCGTGTTTTGGATCCGTGTCCAATTCAGTGCAGCTGGATCGGCTCTGTCTCCATGGCAACTTCACTGCTGCCTGATGTTGTTTTGAGCTCAAGCACATTTTGGGGACTGTTCTCGATGACTAGAGAATCCCTGATAATCAGCCTGTTTATCAAATACATCTGTTTGTTCTGAGTTCGGTTGAAATCCATCGGTGTAAGTAGAGGGCGGTACGACTGTGTTCCGGGATACCGCGCTATTCAAGAATGGTGACTTTTTTTTTAAATGGTTACCACATGTTAATTCATCGTGCTTGATCTATCGACTTAAAGCACCGCTGGACCAGCCGATAGAATGCAGTCTTCATACAAGGACGCTTTTGACACCTAATGGTTGCTTGATGGCGACAAGTTGTTCGGTTACAGGATCAGTATAATAATGCTATATTCAAAACATCAGGGGCTTATGGGATGCAATTTGGCAGAATGTCACTAGGGCGTCAAAAAACCCAAATCATCAGTATATACACTTGAAATTTGGTCATAGAGCATACATAACAGCAAGAATAAGACCAAGAATGGGACTGGCCCCAGATCCCTATTGTCAATTCTGGCCCCATAGAATCATTGGCTCTTTCATACATATGGTATGGGACTGTCCAGGGTTCTTTGGGTTGTGGAGACCGGTTACTGACACTCTTGGAGAACTTACAGGGCTGCAATTACTAATGGATCCTGCTGTACATCTTTTGAACTATGACTCTCACCTTTCCGTCTCGGAAAGTGCACGCAAAATATGGCTGGCAGGCCTGACCGCAGTCAAAAAGGTTGTGATACAACGCTGGAAACCTCCTCGTGATATTTCACTAACTCACTGGCTTCAAAGGATGGGTTGGACTACTCGTTCAAATAAATGCTGTGCAATGTAATTTGGTGAATTCCAATAAATTACTGACAGAAAAAACATTCAGGGGTTGAGCCCTGGTAAAATGACCTGACGATTCCCGTGTCTTTTTAATGTGTGCTATTTTTTTTTGGTTGTTTTGAATGAAAAGTGGTAGCCATCTCACGGGTGATTTATAATTCCAGGGTTGCCAGATCCCACGAGAGAAACAAGCCAGATCTATATAAAGAAGTCCAATAGAAGCGAAGTCTCTTAGGCAACAACGTTTGATCCTTCTAGCCGCTTCCGGGTTGGCTCCCTACCCTCTCTGGTTAGCATTAGACTGAGAAATCATTGCTCATACATGCCCTGAGAAATCTGACTACTGAGGTAAAATCCAGCTTTCTATCGGATTTCTGAATCTGACATCTAGACCTTAATCAGATCTAAGAAATCACAGCATGCAATTTACGTGACCGCTTGAATAATTATAGAAGTGCAGAAATTCAACTTTGATCAGATTATTAAGCGCATGTGATCCACCATCTGCGTCCAACCCACTGCTTGTAGGTTGAATTTCCCCACATGGCTGATTTGAAAGAGGTGGGACTTCTCTCATGTTATTTGCAGTTGCCATGATGGGACTGACTCGGTCAGACGGCCATCAGCTTAAGCTATGCTTAGCCGCATAGGCTACCACGTACTCCCCATCCGACTCCGTGCACCAAACCATAACGTCTATGCCGTTACAGCCCTACTCAGATGGTGTTTGGACTATTTTAGAGGGATGACAGCGCTGGAATTTTTGTGCAGCCTTTGAATGTTCAGATATTTCACCTCATCTCAAACGTAGGCAGCAGTAAAAACGTGCTCATGGTTTGCATTTCTAATTCTTGTGAAGGACAGTTCACTCGGCATGTGCAAGGCCTAAAAAGGAACCAGCAGAACAGGGTCTTCCAGATTAAAAAATGGGTGAAGCGTGGTCACTTGATATCAATTCTTGTTGAATTATACAACAGTTTTAAAATCAGAATCTAGGGGTGGGCAATATGGGAAAATATATCACAATATTTAAAGACATGCATGTGATCACAGACAAAATGCACCAGTAGTGACTGATTGGTAAAAACTACTCCCCTATTTCCCCCTCATTATTCTGGTCGGGGTCACTCTTGGGTAATGGCCTAACCTCGACTTTACTGGTCTCAGGCAGAGGTTACACTGTGGCCAGGACGCCAGTCTGTCGCTGCATTCTGTAAATGTGCCACCCACCTTTCACGCTGCAAGCTCCAGCTGGCAGTCGGACCGAAGTCCTCAGGAACTGGCATTTCCAGTAGCAGGCTCTTACCACCGGTACTGGAGCTGCTAGTATTGGCACCAGTTCCAGTACATGGCTTGCTTGTGTCTGGAAGCTAACACTGTTTCTGGGCATTGTTAGTTTGAATCAGAATTAGATGTGAAGCCACCCCGAGTCGTTTGAATGAAGTTATGCACATAAAGTTTGCAGATGGTTTTCCACCTCATCCTTAATTAGGGCGCAGTCGGTCCGGTCAGAGAGCGACGTGTTTGCATCAGCTACAGATAAAAGGCTTTTGATGAGCTGATGTCTGGCTGTGAAGCAGCCACGAGGATGATTCATATTTTATAAGTGTTTTTGATTCGGAGCTGTTTGTCGACCTTGCCCGATAACCGCGTCTGCCTCGCACTTGGCTAGACGCTGGAGTGTATAAGGCATTCCAGCTGCCGAGCGAGTTGGCCTCCCTTCACAGCAGGGGGTCCGGCATTACTCCGCACTTTACTAAATGTTGACGTCACACTGAGTGTCCTTCAGCTCCAGGTGAATTCGTATCTGTCCTCCTGCCCTTTCCTTCTTTGGCCCTCACTGATTCACCTTCTTACGTGAACTTGGTTGTCCTCTGTGACCTACCATCTGCTGTTCGAGGTTTGGAGAGGCTGCCTTTTGAATATTTAGCATGGTTTTATTTATGCACACGTCTGCTTGGTCATTTTTCTCCCTGATAACATAATGCTGCAAAGAAAAGTTTGGGGACTCTTTGGGACTCGTCATTAAGTACTCGGAGGTCATAGTAATAGAATCGTGTGCTGCCTGAACTAATAACAGACGACTGACGGGTCTTTTAATGTCTTTACTGAACATGTTTAGTAATCGTTTATGCTCCAACCTGCAAAATATATCTTTAAGAACTTCAAAAGGTCCAGCTGACATCACAGAAGTTGATTCACGAGATAGTATAGTGTGTTTGTTTGCTTAAAATGGCTGCCGATGCAGTACGTCAGTGGTTCTCAAACTGTGGTACGTGTGCCACTGGTGATGCGTGAAAGAACCTTGCCAGATGACCTCAGAAAATGTTCGTAGTAATTATTTAATACACTGCCAGGCCAAAAAAAAGGTCACCACCTGGATTTAATTAAGCGAACAGTTAAATAGTTAAAGAAGAGCCTCCGGATAGATACTGCATTGGTGATTCTGGTCTTCAGAAACATCATTTGATAAAGTTAATTTATTTCAGAAGGGTCACATTGTGAAAGAGTGGTTCAGGTAGCATGAGCCGTCATTTCCGCACATGGATTGGCCACCACAGAGTCCAGACCTGAACCCCATTGAGAATCTTTAGGATGAGCTGGAGGAGACTCTCAACAAATCTCCCATCATCAGTACAAGATCTTGCATAAAAAATGAACGCTACTCTGGACAGAAATAAATGTTGTGATGTTGCAGAAGCTTGTGGAAACGATGCCACAGCGAATGTGTGCCCTAATCAAAGCTAAAGGCGGTGTATATTTGTATTTGTTGAATTATTAAAGACATTATCAGTATATAACAATCTGCAATTCTCTGAAACAATAGTTAAAAACAAATGCCTGAAACAAAGCGATTATTATATCATAGCAGATGGCAGGAGCAGTGAACCCAAACTGGTAAATCACAGACACCTGTTGAATTTGTTGAAGATAAAGTTCATTCATCGCCCGTCCTTGCATCAGCCATGCAGATTTAGGCACAGGAGGCACAGCTATTGTTAGCAGGCTCTGAAAAAGCACTGCGAGATGGTACGACAGATGTTTGTTTGGGATTCAGCTGTAGTGGGACAGACGAAGGATCAAGATCACAATGAATCCAGCAGATCTAAGAAGACGTGAACATGAACATTTGAAAGGTAAACCTGTAGACTTGGTGAAATATGCCTACTGTGTACAAGTGTGTTTCTGTGATCAGACTCCTATATGGTACTCGAAGCTTTTGGATTGATAATAGGTGGTACTTGGTCTAAAAAGTTTGAGAACCACTGTAGTAAGTCATCCGAGGACGTTCAATGTATGCTATGTATTTGGACACACTACCCGGTCTTGCATACTGCTTTGGTGTACTGTTCGGATTGGAAGTATGCAGTTTCAGATGCAGCCACTGTGTTGTGCTGAAGAGACGCAAGCTGCACAAATTTCGCTTTAATGACTTGGATGAAAATCACGTTGTGCTGCCTCTGCTTATAAGGTGCTTTCACACGGAGGGATGTGCCCACCGCAGGAACTGGGAATAATATAGTTCTTAGAACACCGTTTATAGGGACTTTTTTTAGTCCTTATTTCAGGGAGTGGTCTTTTCTCAGAGCATAGGAACCCTGAGTGTGCAGTGATTGGTCCAGATGCAAGAATGCGGTGGTCGGTAGCCATATAAGCACCAGATCTTCACGATAAAAATGTAAGCATTTTTGTTTAAAAAACAAAACTAAACAAAAAACAGACAACTTGATTCAGGATTTGCTGATCTTACATGTGATTGATGAGATGCAACATTGTTTTGAGTCGTCTAAGCGAATTTGCTCGGCTTTTCGTCACTTCGTCACACGGCGTTCCTGTGGCAGTACGAACGCAAACCGAAAGGCTGTTGAATGAGTGTAGTTCTCTGGGAAGCTCCGTGTTGGCAAGTTCCTCTCGAATTAATCCCTAGGACCGTTTGGTGCGAAAGTAAGTGGCTGTAGGCTCAGTAAAGCCTGGACTTCACTGTCAGTCCATTTGTCTGGGTTTCAGTTATAAGAACTATGAAAAAGTTCCTCTGGTGCGAAAACAAATCTAATCTTTAGGGGGAAAAAAACAATGCATTGTCAGAATTCAAAATCGGATGATCCATCTTATCCAACAGGCTTTCCCAATATTCCAAAGACCACCTTATGTAACTGAATTCTTGGTTTTCTCTGTCCTCGGTTGGCCCCACAAGTGCTCTTTGGGGTTTAGGTCAGGTTACAGTGGAGGACAATCCATGGCAGTCGGCACTCGTTGATTTTCTTTGGTCTTCATGTGTTTGTTGCAAAACTTTGAGGTCATTATATGTGTAATGAAATATAATCTATCCTCATTATCTCTCCAAACTTCTCTCTCGGCACCGGTTATGGCAGGACGGATTTCTTTCCATGCACTTTACCTCAAAGCCTCCAACCTCAACTCTCGCCATTCTTGAACTGTGACAAATGTCTTGCCAGCAATGAAATTGGACCCCTCTAAGCCGCCAAGTTTGCAGACCGGGTGGTCTGTAGATGTCACTTTAATCCTACTGACAGAGTTTCTTCCCTGTTCTATCTTCGGCTGGGAGCTCACCTTGCTGGTGGATCTTGACCCTGCTCACTCCAAGTTATTGCTCCATTGAGGTCTTAATCTCATCCTCAGTCTTTGTTGGCCTAAAGCATACAACATGATTGACACACTGATGTGCTATATTAAGTCAGAACTTAGAACACTGGATGATGTACAGCCCCTGTCTGTTATTCATCACAGATGGGTCACAAACAATCGAAACGATCAATCACAGACTATTTCTCAAATTTGTGTAATTGAATCGAAAGAAGTTACAGGTCTTTTGTGAGAGCCAGAAATCTTGCTGCTTGTGCGTGACCAAATACTTATTTTCCACCATGATTTACAATTAAATTCTTTAAAAATCCTACAATGTGATTTCCTGGATTTCTTTCTCATTTTGTCTCTCATAGTTCAAGTGTACCTATGATGGAAATTAGACATCTTTCTAAGTAGGAGAACTTGCACAATCAGTGGCTGACTAAATACTTTTGCCCCACTGTATAGCTTTTCATAGGTTGACGTGCCTTTATTTTGGTAAAAGCAGTGTTCTGTATGCCAAATAACATTGAGATAGTGTTTACTGTTTGAGTTTGAACCCTGGAAAACGTTTAGTCATAACGCAGTAACAATCACAAGTAGGGAAGCGTAGTCTTACTAAGCTTTTTAATTGTTGGTTATATTTACATTTCGAAACAGTGAAAATTGCCACGGTTTAGAAACAGTGACTATGCAGCAATTACAGATTTAAGTACACGTCTCTATGTAAGAAGTTAATAAGCTGTTAGACTTGGGTATAAAGCTATGGTGGAGCCGTCTCAATTAGGCAAGTTGTACGTTGGTTGTAAATGTTCCATCAGTCGGCAAAAACCCATGTGACGACTGATAAGGGGTGGTCGTACAACCTGACAGATTTCTCTTAGCTTGGTTCTTTGTGCTTGGTTGAACTTGCTTTGTTCTTTGGCATGGTATAGCCTTAAACGCATAATTAAATGCGATGTATGGAAGTCTGCTGGTCATGCCACCCCTCAAAATACTGTCGTTACCAATTTTGCAGCAGGCATTTTGGTACTGCTCGTCTCCAGCGAGAAATACTCCCACGCCGCGGACATGCTGCTGTCTTCGGTCAAGCTTCAGCTAGTAGCGTGCATGTGCGTCAAACCGCTTCATGGTGTCGGTGCTCTCTCTTGCCGAAACCGGTACTGTGTGTAAGTGTCAGTATCGGTGCAACACTAGCAGGAGAACGCAAGAGACACCAGAAACAGTCTTGACTTCAGTCTGGATCTGCTCTTCTCAAGATGAATGAGTTTGGGGGAAAAGGCTGAACCGTGCTCTTGTTAATAATACATTAGTCACATTTCAGTTAATACGAAGTGAACATGAGATAAGATTACGACTTTCCCTATGGTCTTTATAATAATGCAGTGTTCCCAGCACCCTAGATTGCATCACACAAAAAGGTCTGAACACTAGATGATGTGCCGTGTTTGTCTTCTACCTTCAGGCACGAAGTGCTGAAGTCCCAGAGCTCAGCTGTGAGCCGCTGCTTCGCTCCTGCAGCAGCACCGCCAGCATCAAACTCAAGAATGTTAAAAAGTAAGTGATGCCTTCGTTTCTACTGACTTGCCATGTTTAACATGTAGCCATGTCTGCTTGGAGGGAAAAGACAGCATGGCGGTGTGATGGAAGATGCATTAAGGCTGGAGATTTATGGAAAAATACTGACTTGTCATTGAGTGTGTGTACATGCTCTTAATAATCCGATAACCGCAGAAAATCAGATTTGGTCAGTAATCCGATGGAGTTTACATGCACTTGAGTAATCCTAGTGGGAAAGCTCTGGGTTTAAATGCCTTAATCGAACCTCTACTTTGCAACCAGCCAATAGTCTCACAGAAGGATGTGACGTAGATTTGGAACTTTAATAATTAAATAACAAAGTTCTTCTTTCCTCGAGCGCAAACTGCATTTCAGAGTCTCCCCAAAAGGGGTAGCCATGTTGCATTTCATTCCAGGGTTGCCAGATCCCGTGAGAGAAACAAGCAGTCGGGTTTAACAAGCCCAAAACAAGCATTTAAAACATTATGTATAAATTGCCAGAGAATCAGGTCCGGACGTTTTGCAAAGGGGCAGCCGGAGATGTTCTTGGTACAGAAATTTAGGCGCCTGTGTTTGGGAGATCCTGAATGCAGCAGCTGCGGATGAGTGCTCAGAATGCTTTGAATGAACTGCGGGAGTCGAGAGGAGTCAAATGAATCTGACTCAGCTTGAAAATGACAGCATTTAAGGTGGAACGGGAATTTAGTGAAGACTGCTCTATAAGATCGTTCTGACTGATTATCAGTGAATCAGACTGACTGAGTCACCATTGTACTCGACTCTGTGACTCAACTTGATTCAGGTTAAGATCCTGCACATCCAGCTGGTGCTGGGAATTCTCCAGAACTTTAGCAGCTCTGTGCACATAGTTTTTGTACTATTATTTTTGCACACCATTATTTGTACCGGACATTAACGTTCACTTACGGAGCTCCTCCGTTGCTGTGCATGTATGAAAGGGGATTTCGAATAAGCAGACCTGGCAACCATGCTTGATTCTGCTAGCCACTTCCAGACTACGTTTGCATGCATGTACAAACTGAGAAAACCGTTTGAAATCAAAGGGAATTTACGCACCGAGAAATCCGATTACTGAGTTAAAATCATGCTCTCTGGATTTAGGTCTAGAAATCCAACAATCTGACCACTAGAATAATGAGATAGCTGCAGAAATCCGATTATGATCAGGATAAGTGCATGTAAACACACTGATTTCAGAACAAGTGTGACAGACGGTGCACACACCAATGTATGATACGAAAACCTCAAACTGATAGTCTACCGTCCGTTCAGGTTGGCCAGAGTTAAACTTTTAAAAAGCATTCCTTGATGCAATCACGGGTCAGGAGATCTGTGTGTGGCCTTCAGTCCCTGCTGGTGAGTAAGATCTAAGAGAAATTAATCCTGGCTGCTGGCGCTAGTCCAAGCTGAACATTCCTGCATTAAACCTGATTTTCCTGTCTGCCCCATCAATCAGAAAGCAAACTGCTCTTACGTGGTTAGAGAGCAAACTGGCGATGTCATTTTGAGATATTTTAATGTGTGCTTTACCGTCTATATACAGAATAGATGGTTGCTGTGTGATGGAACATTGTTTAAAGGCCTTTTTTCCACACACTGCTTTTTACATATGAATAAACACACGTCAGGTTTGCTTAAAGAGCGCACCTATATTAATGTCGTCCTTCGCTAAGTCCGAAACTGACACTGAGGGTTTTTAATTTTTTCTAATTTCTGCGTTGTTCGGCTGCATTAAAATCCGGGCAGAGCTCGGTTGTCAGGCAGAACAGCTCATCCTGGTAGTAACAGAGCACAAGAGCTCATAGGACAAGCAACACTCTGACTGTAAAAATGTGGAGGTTGAAGGAAATATCTGGTGCAATATCACTGAAGGCTGGGGAATGATGGAGATAAACCTCAGTGTGTGTTGATGTAGCATTGATCAGGAAGAGTATGTAAAGACAAATACACTACATTAAAATGTTTTTGTGCGAAAAATATCATGCACGTTATGTCTTAAGGCCATGCACTCAGCATACTGAAAGTACAATCAGTACATTCATTCATACTTAAGAATATGAGCACAAAATACAGACCTTCAGCTTTAATTGTACTTGAGGGTATTTGCAGACAAATCAGGTACGTTGTGCAGAAATCAAAACCCATTTTCAAACCCATTCTAGGGGCCTAGTTGGAGAGTTGGCTTTTCAGATGTTATTCCTACCAAAAAGATCTTTTGCTGCTTTTAAGTGTGACATTTACATTGGGAATTAGTTGCTCTTAACTCTCTAAAGTCCAAAGAGCCACTGGTGAAGCAGTCATTAGGCTGAAAATCCAAGGGTCAGAGAGATGGCGAAAACATTAGCTGTGGCCAAATTATCGATTTGGTACATTCTTAAAAGGAAACAGTGGTGAGCTTAGGAACAATAAGAGCCTGAAGACCACAAAACAATGGGAAGATGATGAATCACTGGGGAAGAAAAGCCTCTTCACATCAGATCAAGAGCACTCTCCTGAAGGTAGCCATATCTGTGTCAACATCAACAGACAGAATTCAAAAGGAAAGACTTCTCCAGAATGACTACAGATGTTTTTTTGGGTTTACCACAGGATGTAAGCCACTGGTGAGACAGAATACAGTTTGTTAATAAACATCTAAAGTCCTGTACAGATCTGGAACAACAACATTTTAAGACAAACTATCACTTTGTACCAGAAAGAGTGAGCAGTGAACAGCATGGGTTGTGTTTACATGCACTTAGTAATGAAATAACTGCAAAAAATCAGATTTGGTCAGTAATCTGATCGAGTTTACATGAACTTGGGTATTCAGGTAATGGCTAAGCTTCGGATTTACATGACTCGGGCAATAATCGGATTTCTACTGTGCGACCAGCCAATAATCTCACAGAAATGTGATGTACACTACAAATCTAAATATTAAATAATCAAATTCTTCATTTTCTTGAGTGTATATACTGCGTTTCAGTCTCCACAAAGTGTTCAATAGCTGCTTACCAGGGTTGCCAGATCACACAAGATAATTTTGCAACATGTTGCTCTTTGTAAACAAGCCCAAAAGAACCAAACTCTCTAAGAATTAGCTGATCTGGCAACCATGTTTTTATTCTTCTCGTCACACAAGTGCTTCAAAACACTGCTTCAAAGACCCCCCCCAAAAAAAACAATCCAGGAAACTATTAGGACAAACAGATGGAATGGTTACCATTTTGTAATGTTGCCATTGCTGCTCACAACACTTAAAAGACGTTTTTGCACCGAGGGTACCACGTGATTTCTGCATAAATATGACCTAAAACATCCTAAAAAAGTCCTAAAAGTAGATAAAGAGAACCCAGTTAAACAAATGAGACAAAAATATTATACTTTGTCATTTATTTATTGAGGAAAATGATCCAATATTACATATTAGCGAGTGGCAAAAGTATGTGAGCCTTGTTGTCGCTGGATTTTCTGTTTTTGTAATGTGTGCAGCATGTGGTTTTGCATTGTCCTGTTGGAAAACTGCATGGTCGGCTCTGGAAAAGATCGTCTTGAAGGCAGCTTATGTTGCTCTAAAATCTGTGTACTTTTCTGCATCAATGCTGCATCACAGAAGTGTAAATAGCCTTTAACATCGGCTCTGACCCGACCCCATACCATGACAGATCCTGGCTTTTGTACTTGTTCCTGACAACAGCCTGGATGGTCCTTTTTTTTAAAATGCATTTATGCTGTGTAGACTTAAGGCACTAGAAATAAATGATTACTTTTATTCATTGTATGCGTTGTTTTCTGTGTTGGGTATTCAAATACTATTAGAAATCTTTCTATTCATGTAGAAAGGTCAAGCTGTTTGTTAGGTTTATGCATAAATTTGGGCACTCCTGATATTTTGTCTCTGTGAAATGAACTAACCTTTGCAGAGAACACATTTGGGTATGACACATTTACATGCATTAAGCTGTGTGCAAAAGCACGCAGGCTTCTTTAAACCCTTGGTACCTTTTAAAGTACCAAGTACCTTAGTGTTGTATTTATTTTTCCCCTGCAGACTTTTTTTTTTTAATAATCTCAACAAAACAAAGACTCTGGCTGGGGCTGCCCAAACTTTGCATAAGACCAAATGCTCCGAGGAGTACAGAAACCTGAATATTCATCTGCATAATGTTTTTTCAGACTCTCTTTCACCAAGGGCCACTTCCCGAAATTAGCTGAATGTGCCCACTTTCACTACGAGAACGTCGACTTGGGAACCATACAGGTAAGATAATGTTTGTTTATGTGCCCTGGCTTGCTGGAGTGATGGTGCAGATGAGCACTGCTCCCTGGTTGTCTGCTCCGGTTATATGATTGGAGCGAGTGACGCAGTCGTGTGATCATCAGACGGCAGCGGAGTAGAGCTAAGCTACAGCTAATATCATTAGCATGCCTCCAAAACGAGCAGTAATGCAGTAACGCTCCGCTCCATCTGTTACTTCGCCCTGTGTGTGTTGTTAGAGATTTGAGGCTCAGTATAGATTTAAGTCGGATCCGTGCTCATGGAGCTAAACGGGTGAAACCAGTTCTGTTTTATGGGCCCCTTTACCTCTAATGTGACCTCATTAAATGCCTTTAAGTATTGCTTTATTTGCTTGACCCAACAGTCTTGTAATGTTTCGCCTTGCATTGTTTTACTGGAGAACGTCTCTTTACTGTTACTAAGAGCCTGAGCACAGGCTATGCCATGCTTTGTGCACGGGGTATCTGGTTGATTATAATAGTGATGGGACCGACGATTCAATTTAGTAAATGGATTTCATCCATCTCGGCCTTCATTCATATCTACAGGCTTTTTGTTGGTCAGGCTTTGACTGATGGACTGATTTTCCAGCTGCATCTCATTTCTGATTCTGTACACTTCATAGTGTGCATTAGTAGAGCTCCTTGATATGACCTCAAATCAATATCATGATTGATTAAACAGTTTACTTTAACAAATGGTTAGATTTTTTTTGTTGTTGTTTTCGTGTTATTTTTTACTCATAGTTTTCTGACTAGGTTTGTATTGTAAATATGCATTGCTATGGACCTGGGCACATTTTTTCTAATGAGTGCGTATTGTTGTGATTAGTGATGCACTGTTCTGGATGCCTTTGAATGGAATCAGCCGGTTTTTTGTAGTGGTGCACGATATATCGGCGGCTGACGTATTATTTGCCGATATATGGATTTTTCCAGGTATCGTCACCGCTCTGATATTGTGATATTAGCCGATATTAAAACCAATATTTATGTATTTATTTAAGAATATTTCTTTGGTTTTCTTTTGGCTGTTATTCATCAAGCGAAATGCGTGATGTTGCCGAGTGTGTAGATATGCATGCAGGTATATCATTCAGTTCCTAAGCTTACTTGCACACTGTTGTTGTACCAATTCAATACCGATTTAAGGAAGGTTAGACAATGAAATGGAACAAAACCATGTAAAATGAATTGCCGATCCATTTTTTAACATCAGTTCATATGTCAACTTCTTGTAAATTCAGAAAGGTTAAAGGATCTTTTTTAAAACCGGTATTGGCCACAAAGTTGTACTAATCGGTTATTGTATCGGCCCAAGAAATTCAATATCGGTGCATTCCTAGTTTTTAGTATGATCGACCATAATGGATGTTCAGTCTCATATAAGCGATTCTGTGTCGGTCACATTTAACTAGCGCAGCGTGACAGTGGCACAAACGCAGCCACTCACAAACAGCACTGCTTTTACTAACTTTAATTCAGAATTCAGTTCGTGTGTGTATGGAGCCTTAAACACGGCTCAGCCACTCCCCGGTTTGTTTGAGTCCAGTGCTGACGCACGTTCATGATGAGGAACATTTAGATATCTTGCGTTTTGAGTGCTACTTGGTCAATTAAATAGTCTCTCTTTCTACAGCACACTTAATGACTGAGTAGGGATTTATTTCGGCCATGTCTTAAGCTTTTCAGAGCGTCTGTTTGCAATACGTGCGTAGCGAAAATAAGCCGAGGGGGAATAACTCCGAAAACATTCAGAACTACGAATATAATATGTCATTTAATACTGAAGTTCCTATATCTCATGAGTCATTTGTGAGGAGAGCTTTAGCTCTGAACGCTCTTTCATCGTTCTTGATTTATGGATTAAAAGCCCCATCTACTCCTGGTTTGCTTGTTGAATGATGTAGAAATGCTGCCATATAAAAGGAACAGTAGATATTTTTCTATTGCCACACGGTGCATTAGGGTATGGATGGATTAGGGTAGATGGTCTTCACCATACGACACGCATCACGATACGATTATATTGCGGTATATTGAGCTATTCTGCTGAAAATATAAAAACAGCTGACAGTTATGGTGTACAATCAGTCGTGTCACATCACATTGATAATTCAGCGAATAAATCGCAGTCAAAACACTACTGTGACATCTACAGGAACAGAGATTATAGTTTAAACATTTAACATGTTTTTCTCCCTTCAAAAAATCGACATTTTGAGCTGAAAATCGATGTAGTACATAGCAGAAATAAATATTGCGATATTGCTGTATCGATTTTTTTAATTATTTTTTGGGCACAGGTCCATGGTACATACCATCATATTACAAAGTACCAGCCCCACTTTGCTCAAACTGTTTATTGTGGGTCAGGATGCAGTTTATTTCAATGACAGCTACTCCCTGATTTGCGATGAGGACATGTTCCAAGAGATCCATGGTAAGTTAAATTTGACGTAAACAAAGGAGTTTAATATATATCGTGTATATAATAGTGTAGCCTACCTTACACAAGCATGAAACACGTAACAGGTATTGAATGTCTCGTAATTTATTGAATAATGTATTGAAAGTGGAAAAACAAAAACCCTTATTGGACAACAACGTCTTTTCCTCACTACATTTCCCAGCACCCATCACTCCTGCCACGTCACTCCTTATGTCACACACTGCCGTTTTCGCCATCTGAGTCTGGGAGAGAGTACGGTTTCTGCTGAGTGTGTATTTATGTTTATTAACAGATTCTTATTGTAAAGTCAAAATAACAAACATGGAGTACCTGTATTGCTATTATTATAAGATCTGCCTCCATGTGATCCTGTTTGCTGTAAATCTGGGGTCGTTCCCACTCCGTCACCCACCTTTAAGCCTGTTTCCTTATATTCTTCAGAACATCTGTCCCTGCCCGACTTCTCTCGTACCCCGGTGTTTTGGCGCCTGTGTGAGACCTGAGATGGTACTTTCACTTGCACCTACCTTATTAATCTTTACTAGGCTTGAATTTTTTCCGGATTTGCCTGAATAGCCCCTTTTGTATCCTGTTTTACACAATTCCTGGTCTTTCTACAAGTCCTGCTCATTTTGCTTTTCTATTATCACTGTGCTTTGTAGAAAAGCCTAAAAGGATTGGAAGTTGTGAATAGGGTCTTTTTACCTCGAGACACAAGGCGGTGGGGTTTTTCTGGAGGAACCGAACGCTGAGCTCTTGTGTTAAGGATTAGTGCTTATAACGGAGTACACACAGTAAGAAACGATAGATGGGGAAGCTCTGGGTGGGAACAGAGCACGGGTTTGTGCTTCGAATACTAATTCTCTGGCCAAATAGTCTGAGAGGCCAAAGCTACCTTTAATCATACTGTACCTCTGTAGCTGGGTGGCTTCACCAAGCTAACAGAAATGACCTGCTGTTTTACAGAACAATCATGTAGAATGTTTAATGTACAGCATGTATTATGAGATTAAGGTTTTCCAAAAAAAACCCAACCTAGATTAAAAAAATCCACATGCAGTCTCTTCATACTGACATGTTCACCCTTGATTTGGATTCTGATTCTGAAATGGACCTTTACTAACACCAGTCTACAGCCCAACTACAATACAGATTGTCCCAGCTTTAGAGCAGTAATTAAAAACACAAAACCAGCGGCAGTTATGTGGAAAGGTGATAATGAAAGTGAAGGGGAGCTGTTGGGACTTGGATCAAGTGTTTATCTCACACAATCAATATCCAATCAGGTTTCTGAGCGACTAGATAACTCCACTGTTTCTAACTTTTAATTCCACATTCCGCTGATGGTAGTAATAATAATAAAAATTATGATAGTCGGTAACAATCCTGTGCATTTGAATGCTCGGCAGTTATACGTTCTCTTTTGGGGGATGTCAGAAATGACTAATTCAAAAATTGTCCTCTGCTCTCATATCTACTTACTTTTACAGCTTTAAACATACAGGTACTTAGCATTTAATGACTATCCAAGCAGCGTCAGTCTGCTTTACCGACCGAGGTCTTAACAGTTAAAACAAGTTAAAATAGGAAATAAAAACCTGTCTTTTAACTCTGAGCGTTGTGGCCATACACAGCTGGTCAAATAAAGGTTAGCATTTGTATTTTACCGCCTTATAGTCATACTTTGTTTACATGTTTTAATATACCGTATTTTCCGGGCTATAAAGCGCACCGTGTTATAAGGCGCGATATCAATGATCGACTGCTAACGGGTATATTTTCATACATAACGCGCCTTAAGTTATAAGGCGCATTAAATGAAACAAAACTCTTAAGTTCCGTCGGAAGCTCAGTTTGGTCTTTACCTGGCGCAGGGCGTCTTCTTGCTTCCTCCACTTCCGTACCATTGATTCGTTAATGTTGAATTCTCTCGCAGCTGCTCTTTGTCCATGTTGTACTGTGACTGATAGCGTTGTTTGAAATCCGCTTCGAAAATGAATGCACACACCCTAATGCTGAAGCACATACCGTATTACTCCGCTATGTTTCCTGACTACAGTGGCCGCGAGCTTCGTAACCTACCAAGACCGTGCTAAAACATTTTGACAGATTTATGAGCACCGCGTACCAATCGGTTCTAGGTCAGAAAGCACAACCAGAATTAATTCATACATTAGATGCACCGCATTTAAAGGCGCACTGTCGATTTTTGAGAAAATTAAAGGATTTTAAGTGCGCCTCATGGTCCGAAAAATACGGTAATTTCATTTCAGAAATATTGATTTACTTTGCATGAACTACTTGCGTAAGTAGGAATGACTGGAGATTGTAGCTTACGCCCCATTTTTAAATGATTTTTTTCTTCCAAAATTCATTTTTTAAGCTGAAAATCATTGTAGTGTATTGCGATTATATTCCTGTATCTTTTTATTTATTTATTTATTTTTTGGAAAGCTTTAGTTTGCATGCAGTTTTCTTGTGAAAATACCCTAAAAAGAGCATAAAATGATTGTGACACTGGTAATGTTAAATTGAAATTCATTGGAAAATGGACAGAACATTCTAGCTTAAGGTTTGAGCCAAATTAATGGCCCTAGAATGGGGAAGTGGAGCTTTAATTGCACATTTTGAGACAGAACAAAGTTACAAAACCACACAGCTGTAATGAACTTCAGTATGTCTGGTCAGTGTGTTTTTTGTTGTTGTTGTTGTTGTTGTTTTTTTGTAACGTTTGCTGGAGCTGCTACCAGTGGAGCCAGTATTACTAGAAGAGTCGGCGGTTAGGGACGTTTTTTCTGTTGTAATTGGAGTGTTTAGATTGCTGAAACTGACTGTTGATTGTGTGAACACAACGAACATGCATGTTCACCCATCATTACTGCAAGCTTGCTCTATAATCTGATGTCTGTGTTTATCTATGTGTAATCTGTCTTTGCTTCACTTGTCTGTCTCTCTACCTGGCTCATCTCTTTAGCCATCTGTCTGCCTCGCTACCTATTTACTTCCATCTCCAGCTGTCTCTCTGTATTTGTACCCGGCTCTACACAAGGCTCTTTACCCATCAGTCAGTCGCTCTCTTCCTCCTTTCTCCTCTCTTTTCCAATCTACTGATCGCTCCATCCGTCTCCATCTCTAACTATATAGCCAACTATTTAGTCTCCATGTGTCCACTAGGGCTGATCAAATTGAAATATCTCATTCACTGATTGTACAAAGTTATCTGTACCAGGTATTATTGCATAATCATGTACCACTGTTTGATCCACTCTTATTTCCTAACAGCTTGGACTGTAAAAAAAAATACATGCATAATGGAAACAATTTCAGGATCCACTTTAGGAGTCTACATTGATTCATACTGATGGGTTCTCCCATGAGATTCTGAAACTGGTCCAACTTTAAATCCCAGGAAAACTAGCTGTCCGATCTTCCCGATAATGAAAGAGGTTGGAGAGAGCTTTGATTGGACATTTACAGCATTTAGCAGACTTGCAATTGATACAGTCTTAAAATCCATGCAATTGTGGGTTAAGGGCCTTGCTCAAGGACCCAACAGTGGCAGCTTGGCAGAGGTGGGATTTGAACCCTGGTCCTTTTGGTCTATAGTCCAAGAATATAGATTGATAGCATTTAGCAGACGCTCTTATCCAGAGCAACTTACAACTTAGTCTTACAATCCAAGGGCCTAACAGTGGCAGCTTGGCAGAGGTGGGATTTGAACCCTGGACCTTCTGGTCCAGAGTTTGGTACCTTAACCGCAAGGCTACCACAGTCCCACAGGACAAGTGCTTAACCTATACAGTCAGCTAGAGATGAAAGGATGGATCAGCTACGTATCAGCTTGGATTTTCAACTAATTTCTCTAATTTGGCTGGTCCTGACAGTCAGTGGCATGAAACAAGTGAGCATTTATCTAGGGAGTGCAACCCTAGGGAACCCCCTCATTCCTAGCTAAAACGCTAAATGAAAATACAGACTCTAACTTTTGACTAAGGGACTTCAGTGGCTGCAAAAAATCACACATGGTGTTTGGCTGCATGTGCGAAAAGTTTATAAATGGTAGTAAACCAGTTTAGACCCTCGCTGTGTCAGAATTGGCATACTTAAACAGTACGTACTAATATTCGATTGAGATTCGTTAACTATGCTCCTTCAGTACGGGAGTGTGCAGTATCCACATAACCTGCTACCTATTCCCACCTATTGGTTTCAGACCCAACCCATCTTTTCGTCTTGATTGCGCTGAGTGTGGCATCCAGCCCCACCCTCAATTGTTATAGCCTATCAGCCCCCAAAACACTGATCGGTCTGTCTTTACTATCTGTGATGACGAGCTCATGTGGCGACGTCATGACTTGATGCCTGTTTAGTGGCATTATAATTGTTAGTTATGTTTATGCATTGGGTTAATTGGGTTAATGTGTAAATGGTGAATGACGAGGTAAGTGGTTTTTGGTGGATGTGAGGTTTTCAGTTGGGTTTTTATGTGGGTTTTGTACAGGTCGGGCTGCTCCTGAGGGGACTTTGCCTTACTATAGGTGGGAATTCAAGTTTGAAAGTGGGCACCAAGTCCTTAGTGGGGAGGTGTTTTTTTTTTTTTTTCTCATTGACTTGTTTGACAGGATATGGAATGCTGAATTGGACATGGGTTTTTCCCTCCTTTGAGTGTCATTTTAAGGTGATTCCAGCTTTATCTCGAAGAAGGCACTGAAGGTGCAAACGGGAAGTTCGTTTGCTTTGCTTACATGCTCGAACGCCTTGTTTTTGCTGGCTTGTGTGTTAATGGACTGTGGTAGCCTAGCGGTTAAGGTACTGGACTATGGACCAAAAGGTCCAGGGTTCAAATCCCACCTCAGCCAAGCTGCCACTGTTGGGTGGCTGCAAGGCCCTTAACCCACAATTGCTTGGATTGTAAGATTGTATCAAGTGTAAGTCGCTCTGGATAAGGGCGTCTGCTAAATGCTGTAAATGTAAATGTAATGGGATAAAAGAAAGGATAATAAAGCAAACATCATTTAGCTGAAGACTTTGTCGACTGAGCTTCCTATCACCTCCCTTGGCCGCTTACGACCACACCAACACACAATCAACTGGCTTAGACCAAGGACTGTGGTAGTTTGGTGGTTAAGGTACTGGACTATGGACCAAAAGGTCTAGGGTTCAAATCCCACCTCTGCTAAGCTGCCACTGTTGGGTCCTTGAGCTTAACCCACAATTGCTTGGATTGTAAGACTATCAATTGTAAGTCGCTCTGGATAAGGATGTCTGCTAAATGTTGTAAATGTAATCGACACCCAGTCAGGGTTCTGTGAGCAATAAAGTCACACTGCTTTTTCTAAACAGTAATCCCACAGATGATGATAATGTAAATTTAAACGCTTTACATTAACACTTTTTCATTCAAATTTGTCCCTGTCCACCTGTATTGTTAGACATCTATCTGATTCTCTTTACCCGATTGCCTATCATGTATCCAAATCCTCCCTCTATCCTTTCCCATCCCAATCACTTGAGTATGTTTGGTCTGAACCTTTCACGCGTTACTGGACTCACTCAGCGCCCTAGAGCACCGGGAGCAGCCGGTCCACTGACTGCAGTGCTTATCGGAGGTGCGAGCGAATGAATAGCCAGAAGCGGTCCATAAATACCCAGCCGCCGTGCCAAATCACACACCATAAACGGAGGCGAGATTTAAACCTTGCTTCTTTTAGACGTGCTGCGTCGACACTGCCTGCTGGAGCATATTCTCTCACCTCATGCTCTGCAGCCTGTATCCTTGATCTAATCGGGACATTTCTCTGGGCTGTTTTGTAACCAGTGCAGCCCTGTAGTTTCAGTGACTGTCCATTAGAGGGCACTAGCCGACTGCTCTTGGCAGGGGCAGCGAACGCCAGGGCAGTGCAGCGGCGAAACTTGACGCGAGTAAATCTCTGCTCTGCGGGGTAATTGGTGGTGCCTGGTCACGGTTTATTCACAAAACCCTCCAGAATGAAGCCGCGAGTAAACGGAGCTCAGAATAACAGGGGCACCATGATGACGTCTGCTGTCGGTGCAGGTTCTTCAGCTGTTTGTGTGGGAGCTGAAACGTTTCACGTCACCCTCCTGATGGTGGTTTATGAATGGCGTGTAATTACAGGCCTGAGCCGCTCGATATTGGCTTTCACTGAACTCGGAGGCAGCCCCAGGCGTTTGCGCTGTGCACAGCACTCTGTGCTTTAGACTAAAGTAATGCACGGTGTATTAATAAACTCAATTTGTTATACCAGAGGTCACAACAGTAGTTAGGCTGTCTTGTTTAAATGGCTGCATTTGTTTTATAAGGCACTAAAAGCTAACCCAGTGAACCTATCCCTCTGCTCTGACCCTTCTAGCCTCGGCCATTCGCCGCACGATTGAGGAAATGGACTTGAAGTCAGTGTTCGTTTAATGAACCCCACAGTAACCTTTTGCTCCAGATATCCGTGGAGGAGAAAGCTTATTCCGTGCCTGGATTAAGATTACATTTCCACGATAAGCTGGCGGCGTGCGCACTCCGCGGCTTTGCACTTCACATATTAATAGACAGTGGAGCAAATGGAGGTGGTGGGTTATTGTCTCGCTTTGCACTTGCACACAATAGGGGAATTGTGCTGCAGATCCTTTCACGAGCTCTCGCACAGCTCGGCGCTGGAACCATGCGGTGTGGTACCTGGCACTGCACGAGCACCGGGACGATTCCAAGTCTAAAGCTCCCACTTAGATTTAATTACAGCCAAGCCTGAAATTGCCAATGGCAGAAAATAGACCGAGGCCGTGACTACGGAGGCAGCGTTTCGGTTTCTGTTTACCCCCACTGGACCGTGTGCTGAATGCCCTCACTCACTGTTAACCCACAAGACACAGTTTCCGTGGATTTCCCTCCCAGCCCGCTGGCTTGGATTTGAAGGGGTTAGTGAGTGAGGAAATAAGAGCAGGCGCTGGCTGTGAGGGTTTTACTGTGGGTGCGCCGCTGCTCTTACATTTACAGCATTTAGCAGACGCCCATATCCAGAGCAACTTACAATTGATACAGTCTTACAATCCAAGCAATTGTGGGTTAAGGGGCTCAAGGACCCAGCACTGGCAAATTGGCAGAGGTGGGATTTGAACCCTGGACCTTCTGGTCCATAGTCCAGTACCTTACCCGCTAGGCTACCACAGTCCACAGCTCTTACTGGGCCACATGCTGCGCCGGGCCTCATTTTGCCCCTGATCTCGAATGGCATTCTCTCCCCAGATACATGACTGTTGAACGGACCAGTTGCTCTATCCCACCAGAAAAGTCAAGTCACTTATTTATGTAGCACTTTTTACAGTGGAGTATTGTCTCCTAATATTTATGTCCAATCCCAAATTGAGCAAGCCTAGGGTGACCGTGGCAAGGAAAAACCTCCCTAAGTGTTATGAGGAAGAAACCTTGGGAGGACCAAGATTCAAAAAGGGACCCAACCTCCTTGGTAGATGATAAATCTAAGAATGAAACCAGAGTCATGGTTCAAATAAAATGTGAAACATGCACATCTGCATCAAGTGGCCCGATACACAGAGTCACTCTAGGGTCCTGAGTCTAAGCAGGAAAGTCGTTGACGGCACTTCGTCCCCAGATAACCGGAGGAGGGTGAGGGTTACTGTCAAAAATCAGCTTTCGATTCCACTTGTCGGTTCCTACTAATGCATTTTATGCTTCAAATACACGGCCGTGATATCTGTATTAAGCAGGCACCTATCTGCCAGGACGGTGCGTCATGTGATCATATACATCATCACGTGGGTTTGTTTTGGTGTGCTCTGCTAGATAATTAGCGGAAGCTGGATGCCTGAAAGCGCTCAAAGTTTGGTTCCACTTTGAGAGAAAACGAAAATGTGTGGAAAGTTGATCTGTTGTAAAGGAGGTTGCACCTCCAACAACAATAGCATGGCTTAATGTATAATAAACAATGACCTAGGAACATCATACTTCTCTCAATTACTGCTGGTCATAAGTAATCTATACTGCTGAAATGATGTGGTCCAAAAGGAAAGTACCGTATTTTCCGGACTATAAGGCGCGATATCAATGATCGACTGCTTACGGATCTATTTTCATACATAAAGCGCACCGGGTTATAAGGCGCATGAAATGAAACAAAACTCTTAAGTTACGTCGGAAGCTCAGTTTGGTCTTTACCTGGCGCAGGGCGTCTTCTTGCTCCCTCCACTTCCGTACCATTGATTCGTTAATGTTGAATTCTCTCACAGCTGCTCTATGTCCTGTTGTACTGCGTGACTGATAGCCTTGAGTTTGAAATCCGCTTCAAAAATAAATGATTGAATGCACATACGCTAATGCTGAAGCACATATGGTATTACTCCGCGATGCTGCGCACTACGGTTGCCTTAAGCTTCGTAACTTACCAAGACCGTGCTAAAACATTTTGACAGATTTATGAGCGCCGTGTACCATCTACAATCGGTTCTAGGTCAGAAAGCACAACCAGAATTAATTCATACATTAGACGCACCGCATTTAAAGGCGCACTGTCGATTTTAAGTGCGCCTTATGATCCGAAAAATGCGGTAATCATTTTTATGCTAAGCATTTTAATTCCCATTTAAACCTATAAGTAAAATTCTAAATGTAAAAAAAATTACTTTCCCTTTGGACCACAGGTTCATCATTTCAGCAGTAGAGATTACTTTGGACCAGTAGGAACTGAGAGAAGGTTGGTGTTCCCAGGTCAATGCTTTAGTACTTTAAGCCACATTTTACTTAAAGGTTTAAATGGGAAGAAAAAAGCTAAACATAAAAACGATTACTTTTGAAGTTGAAATATAAAACCATATTCTTTATGCCCGAGCATTTGGCTCATTTTTTCAACCTTTTGCAGTCAAAACTTGGAATCGATAAGCACCGGAGTCAGTAATAGAATCAGAATCAATAAAATGCAAACGATATCCAACCCTACTAGTAAATGCAATCTTAACTATAAAGAAAAGAAATAATAATATGGTATACTGACCATAGACTAGAATGACTGTAGAAAGGCATCAGTTAAATAAAGCTGAATTGCAAGTTATAAGCAACAGAAAGGAAACGAAATATGAATAAAATTGGCATTTATTTAAATTGTGGTATATGTCTGTGTAAATGTTGATTTAGATATTTTTCCTCAGTTTTCAGTCATTAGACTCTTTACCTGAAGAGCTTACAAAGTATTCACCCACAGTGTGGAGCAAATCTGAAACATTTCATTTCTTACATAATCAGTCACATCCCACTTGTCATCCAGGCCAATTATACATTCCTCCAGCCTCATGTTAGCATTAGCGTAGCCGCTACCTGTATCCCAAGGCATTTGAGCCGTCACTCGTTCCGTCAGTCTCTGTCCACTTGTTTTATTTGGCCTGTGGTTAGAGAGTCCATCACTCTCACCTCTCAGCTTTCGCAGAGAGCGAGTTAAGAGTCTGCTCGTTAAGATATTAAAACAGCCTGGAAGGGAGAGGCGGCCGAGGCAGTCTGCACCCCTGGAGGGTTCATACGGCCACTGTCAACCCTCACTTATCAGTCTGACATTCCAGCACATGACACAGCTAAGTGGAGTCGCTTAGCAGCAGAATGATCCGCCATACTGCTGAAAAGAAATTGAATTAAAGATTAAAAATTGATTGTGTGTTTGGCTCTCATTTTATTGGCGTACTGAAACAGGCAGGCTTTTTTCTGATCCATCCATCCTCCCAGCAGACCAGAAGAACCAGGAATCCCCTGTCGGATTGGAATGGTCAGCTGCTCAGTTTTAGGCCGGTATTAATGTGACGATTAGCACCATCTGCTACTCATGGGCAGGCTGCAGGAAATGGCTACCGTACAGATTTATGAGGCACAGGAAATATTTAGCTGAATTCTTCCTCTTGTTGACTGAATGCCTCTATTATTCTGTCTCGCACGGATCCAAAGTAAAGCTGATCTGCTCTGTTTTCACTCCACAAATGACTGTTTGGCATTTCAGTTTCTGAATCTGGTGCGTTCTTTCTCATTTCATTGGTTAAAACGCTGAAACCCATGGCAACCCCTGCCCTGCAATGAACTGGTGTCTCGTCCAGGGCGAGCTTATGCCTGCTCCGAGGTCAGGTTGGCATAAAACCTGAGGGGGAAAAACAAATTAGTCGTCCTAGGTTATGAAATGCAGCATTTTTTTCAAAATGGCATCGAGTCAAAGCAGCTTTACAACCATCCTCGCCCAGAGCCCTAACTGAACAAACGTAGGGTGACAGTGGCAAGGGAAAGCTCCCTAAATGTGATGAGGAAGAAGGCTTTTACCAAGACTCAAGAGGGGACCCGACCTCCTGGGGCAGCCTAGATGTTATAATGTATGAATTAAATAAAAATTATTATGAGAAGACATAGGATAAATAGATACATAATTACATTGTGTGTAATACGATAGAAATATAATAATATTGAGATTATAAAAAGTAATATTATAAAATGGCAACACTATGGAATGGGTAGTGCGCTGTCCTCTCTAGATGTTATATGTAAGAAGTAAATATATATACACTATAATTGATAATTAATAACAGAGGAAGTGAGTGTCTCTCATTTATTCCAGTATAAATGCAGTCACTGAAGGTTCTCATCATCTGGCAGGAAACCGTTTGGGTGACGTGGCGTCCTCAGCCAGCAGGAGGGAGGGAGGGAGTGGGAGTTTGGGTCCTCTGTGCTCTGATGATCATTATAATAATTCTAACCCCTTGCTACCCTTTAAGCTTCACATTGGCATCGATTTTTCTCTACCATTATTGATTTTGTTCAGTGCCGAGTTTATGGCTTGTTATTTTCCTTTGGGATTGACTGAGATATGCAAGTTCCAGCATTATGGATGTTCTCTTTAAACTCATCCTGACCTGCCGGTGTAAGCTCCAAATCTATTATAGCTATTGTGTGTATGACAGATATACAGCAGCTTATCAGTCTTATGGTTGAGACGAAATGTATTAAATGAGAGACTTAAGACACAGACCCCGTTTACCTTTACCTTACTAACCTGGGTCTGAATCTGCTGCAGCCGGGTATCATTCTGTCAGACTTATTGTAGATCAACTTTCAATTTCCTGCGTAGAAATCACATTGTTTTTTCTTCAGCAGGGTTCATGTTTAGCTGGGAAGTTTATCCAGCAGTAAACGTGGTCTTAAACCTGTGCTCTGCATGGTCTGAAGGGTAGCAGCATAGGGAGATTGCAAATAGTTTCGGGGACGTTCCTGCAGACGGCTCATTCTGAACATATGAAGGGCACCTACCATGTATGTGCACATACTAATAAAACACAGCTTGTAGTATTTACACCACTGAATAAACTCACCGGGCAGCACTAACCTGAACTTTGGCATCCCCACTAGAAAACATCGATTGAGAGGTGCATTTTTATTTACACGATCCTATACAGATACAGCCAAAAGATTGTTTTGAGAGCCACATCAAGCAATTACATCCAAGTCTGGTGGAGTCTATTTTTTTCCCTCCAGTTTGTTCACTCATTTTTAACTTCAGTCATGCGCTCTTATGTAGAACCCTAGCTTGATTTGAAGCAGCGGCGGCAGTAATGTAGCTGAAACACCGCCGACACCGAGCCAGGGTCTGACGTCAGCGCCCATCCTTGCTGTCATATTCTGAAATCAAGTGAAAAGCCGCCTTAGAAGAGTGAAGGCTGTTGTCGCAGCAAAGGATGAACAAGCCTCATCCTAATAACCATTAGTATGAGTGGGATTTATTGTCTGTCCCCAAACTTTTGGATGTATGGTGTAAATACTCGGTAAAGTAAACTGGCAAGGGAAGATATTTGTCAGCTGTATACTTTCAGGCATCAGTTCAGTGTCACTGTTTTAATGCTCTGTAAGCAGTATTGCTGTATTCCAGGAAATCATTGCTCATGAGTGCCTGTCGCCCCCATCGCCCATTAAAGCTCCTCTATATGCAGCCTCGTTAATCTTATGTACGCTTTGTAATGACGAGGTGTCTCAGCTGGAGCAGGCAGGTTCTCAGAGAAAGCAAATGGTCTGTGAAATCAGCTGGGGTGGGGTTTATAGCTGGGGATGTTTAAGGCCACCCTTTCTTCAGTGCACTGTTTCAAACCTGCAGACAAAGCAGAGGCTGTAAATGCATCCTTGTTTGGACGGGAACTGAAAATTGAAACGAGCTGCAGTAATTAAGAGCTTATCAGTCGATAGCCGTAAAGGTACACTAGTCAGCCAGAACAATAAAACCACTGACAGGCGACGTGAAGAAGGCCGACAGGGTGATGTGGTGCCCTGCTGGGGGACACTGGCCCTGGCATTCATACGGATGTTTATTTGAAGTTTACCGCCTACCAACATATTGTTGCAGACCAAATGCACTTGATGGCAACGGTTATCATTAATAGCAGTGGCCATGTTAAAAAACTGCAAAAAATTGGTCTGGAATGGTTTGAGGAACATAAGTTCAAGGTGTTGCCCTGGCCTCCAAATTCCCCAGATTTGAATCCTATCGAGCGTCTGTGGGATGTGCTGGACGAACAATTTCTGATTCATGGGGGACCAGAAATTCATCCAGGGCTCAAAGGATCTGCTGCTAAGGTTTTGGTGCCACATACCAAATAAGTCCTTCAGAGATCTTGTCCTGTCCATGATTTGATGGGTCAGGGTGGTACAGGGGGACAAATAACATTAGGCAGGTGGTTTTTATGTCATGACTGATTGTTGTGAGTCGGGGAAATCAAATATAATGTAGATTTCTACATAAATTGCACATTTGTACGCTTCTCAATGCCAATACTAGTAGGGACTTGCAGTACTGTGCAAACGTCTTAGGCCACTTTTAAATTAGCTGTTTTAGCAACTGTATATTGACCATATATAATTTTCTCAGTCTCTTTAGTAGAATACAACCAGAAAATACAGGAAATGTGTGCAGTATTAAAAACTAAGAAAAAACACCACAGAAACAGCTTCTACAGGCTACAGTAAGTATTTAGTGTGACCACTCCTTACCCTTGATAGACAGAATAGCAGCATCTGGCAACTTCAACCGGATCCCGAGTTGACCCTTCTACAGTCTGGAGAAGATGGATCAGGAATCATGTCACACTAAATACTGACTTTTGCCTGCAGAAGCCATTTTGTTCTGAAAGTTGTTTAATTTTGTGTACATTTTTTGTAGTTTCTGTTTGTATCTTAATGAAGAGACTGAGGAAATAATTATAGATGGTCATTAAACCATTGCTAAAACGATAAATCTAATCCTGTCCTATGACTTTTGCTAAGTACTGTACAACTAATAGTTTACAAAGCAGGGGACATGGAGGCATCGTGTCAGACGCGTGATGTGTAAAACTTTCTTTATTTCATCAAGTTTTTATTGTTCTCTATCAACTACATGCAAATGGAGCAATTTGCGTTATTAAATATCTACATGGGATCAGTCTCAGGTATCGGTCCATACCAAGTCTGTTTTTTTAGTGTACACATGATCAGTCACACAAACAGTTCTGCCATTTATTTTGGTGAGACAGTGGGAGTTGGGACAGGCTGCAGTGTAAACTTTGTGACCAGGTACTAATCGTCTATCATAGTAAATGTAATTTTATATAATAACAACTGTATTTCTCAATATAGTCATTTTGGCGTAGAAGTCATTGTAATGGTATAAAATGATGAATCCAATTACTATTGCTACATTATTTTTAAAGATATTAAGGGTATTTGAAATTGTGATTTTAATTTGGTTTGTAATAGTGAACTTTAACATACACAGGCATCATAAGTTACAACATAAACTGTTTGAGATTAAAATAGCAGCAGATAAAGAACAGCCTTCAGTCTTGCTCAGCGAGTGACATATAAATGAGGTTCTTTCCCTACAATCAGGGTCATGTCCTTATAAATATATGAAACAATGACATTTATGTCCTTCCATTTACTAGATTTGATGTCGTAGAGTTGCTTTAGCGAATAATTCAACCAAACTTTCCGAGCTCGAGGTGACTCTTTGGGTTACTTTGCGTGTTTCGCGATCGAATGTGGCAGTTGACTTTTGTGTTGCTGCTTTGCTCGGGTCATCTTAAGATGGTTAAAAAATATTGCTAGAGTTGTCACCTTCAGCTACAGCTGTCGAGCAGCAGACTTTAAAGATGATGTGCTACTGCTTGGATTTTATAAAAATGAACCAAGTGCACAAAAAATAGTCGCTCCCCTTCTAATCACACATTCCTCACCTTTAGATATTTTTGAGATGTCTTTTACCTAAGAAATCTCTCTTCTCAGTGGTCCTTTTTGTGACTCTCACCGGTAAACAGAGCAAAAGCCCTTCCCATTGTAACTGAGGTAAGCAGCACTGTTTCTGGTCTGTTTCCATTAAAGCCTGAATGATCTAGAATTAAATGGTACAACCAAATCTTGACCACCACCCAGTTTATGTAGTTCAGTTTTAGCTTAGTCTGTTTAATTCTTGATTGCACCTTTAACAAGGAGTATGTGTTACTGGAATAGCATTGTTATTAAAGGTGAAACGTCAACTTCTGGGCCCATTTAACCTAAACAGTGTAGTTTTGCTTTAATAAAGTGGGATGCCTTTTTCCCCCCCTAGTTTAACAAAGTGTTGTTTTTATTATTATTACCTACGTTATGCTTAATTTTTTGTTCTAATCGTAGGTTTCAAATCTCTGATCTAATAATATTGTGCTATGCAATAGAGCTTGAATGTTACAGTACTAGTGTCCATTGGGCATCTTATTGTCCCTTTAATCTGTTTGTCACTGGACACACTTTCATAAAGCTTCCTAAAATTAAAATTAACTTTTTGTACTGTAGCTCTAGTACCTGTTTTGATCTCTGGTCACATTGCTGCATTATGCAGTTCTACTGCAGCATCTGTGGCTTCTTCCTTTCTCTGCTTGACCACCACCTACTCCAGTCTTCACCACATCTGACCTCCATTCCTTCAAAGCTTCCAGTTTTCCTCTGCAGGTCTCTGTATACGTCGGCCTCATGAGGACACAGGGTCTGAGTAAAGTCATCCAACTTCGGAATTCAAAACAAAAACAAAGACAGCTAGACAAAACATATCTAAAGCCGTGGCTGAAATTCCTTTAGCAGTAATAATCCTTCTGATAACCAGTCTTTCACAACAGTGAGGAGGATATTACATTTCTTCTCGACATTGCTGCTTCCTCAGGTCAGGGTCTTGAGGGCAGAAGTCTAGTTATGACCATTTATACATTTTCTGGATTGATTTAAGTTTAGTTTACTCGAAATGTGCTTGTGTTTGGGAACACTCTGCCTTCTGGCTGGACTGGACGTCTTATGCAACTCGGACCAGGAAGCAGGGCTAAAGCTTGAAGAAAAGATTGTCCTTTATTATGACTTTAGAGCAGGCTGCCTCAACACATACAAATTATTCTTAGTAATTGCATTTAGTTTAAGTAGTGAATGCAGAATCCAAATTCAGGTTACTAACTTTACCTTGCTTCTCCATAAGTAACTTGCATTTATGTCATTTAGTAGACGCCTTTATCCAGAGCGACTTACAACTGATACAGGTTTTACAATCCAAGCTGTTGTGGGTTAAGGGCAGCCTGGCAGAGGTGGGATTTGAACACTGGACCTTCTGGTCCATAGTCCAGTACCTTAAACGCTAGGCTGCCACAGTCTTGGAACTTGGTTCTTAGTGCATTCTTCCTGAGAAATTGACAGTTGTATCAGTGAATAAATAAATAAAAAATCAACAATATAGTTATTATTTAAAAAAAAATATTTTCCAAATGAGCGAACAACTTTAAATCAGGGTTATTTCCTATATCCACAAGTGGCTCTTTCAGTGTTTAAAATGCTTAGAATATATTTGGAATTAAAAGTAATTACATAACCAACATTACTACCATTCCTAGTACAGACTGGGATCTTCAAATTTGGATTCTCCACATTCAAATGCATGTTTTTACATTGAATTCAACAAGGGTTCAAATGTATTTTGCCAGCCCTAATAGGTACCCCATTTAAAGAACTTTAAACATGTTTACATGTACAATAATAACTGTCATTACCAGACTTCACTCACTGGATTGAGTCCTAAGCATACTGAGCTCTGAACAGTGTCCTATAGGTAACATTTATCCATGGTGTTTTTGCAGTATTAATATCCTATATAAAACAATGTGTGAAAGAGATTTGGAGAGTCGCCTGTGAGTTTTATCTAAATGGACCGAGCTTTGTGGAAGTTGTGTTGAAGACTGAAGAGTCGAGTCGGTGTTTAAGCGGTAAAACGAGTCAGGAGCTGACTCAGTCGGGATAATTGTGCTTTCAACCGCAGACAAGTAATATGTGCCATGCTGGATTAAAGTAATAAAGAACACATTATAAAAATTAAATCAGCGCTACTCACACCTCAGTATGCTCATTTAAACAGTTTAATGATGTAAGATCGGGGCCAAGTATCAAATACTGGTGCCAAAAAAGCACCGAATGACAAGTCTTAGTACTACATAGTACCATTAAGAAAAGTGTTGCTTTAAACAAAAATACTCTCATGATTATTATGACTTGTAAAAATAAAGAACAGAAAAAATACAATATAGTTGTATATTGTATACTTCTCACCACCTTAGTGCGCAGAGAGCATAACTAAAGTTTCCCTAAAGTAAATGACAGCAGTTCCCAGTGTAATATATGCCTTAAGGTAGTAGTTGCAAAACCCAATAACATGTATCTCATAAAACACATGATGAAACGTAATTAGTTTTTAACAGCTTACAGAACAGCTCTACTCTTTTGCTGCTGAGCTTTACTCTGTCATACAGAGTATGTCTTCCATTTTCTTACATTTGCTCCCACAGTTGATTTATTCACACCAACCTGCTTGCCTATTGTAGAGTCACTCTTCCCAGCCTGGTGCAGGCCTACAATTTTCTTCCTGGTGCCTCGACAGCTCTTTGGTCTGAGCATGGTTGAGTTGGAGTCTGGCATTTGACGGCTGTGGGACAGGTGTCTATTATACAGATAACGAGGTTCAAACAGGCTACCATTAATACAGGTAAACCAGTGGAGGACAGAAGAGCTTCTTAAAGAAGTTGTTCAGTCTTGTGAGGAGCCATAAATCTTGCTGTTTGTGGGTGACCAAATTACTTATTTCCACATGATTACAATTAAATTCTTTAAAAAAATCCTACAATGTGATTTTCCTGCATTTTTTGCTTCATGTTGCTCTCTAGTTGACGTGTACCTATATGAAAATTACAGACCTCTCTAAGTGGAGAACTTGCACAATCATGGTGACTAAATTGACTTTTTTTGCCCCACTGTTATGACTAGTCTTGATATAATGCTGTGTATCGACCTTGTGTGTGTTGCTGAAATGGCCACTGATACTGATGGGGAAGTTCAATAAAAACCAACCAACCCAACAGACTTACTGAGACTCTACTAACAGTTTTTGACAAATGTATAGGGACGTTGTGTATGTAAGTTGCGTTGTCCATCTTCCTCTGTTTATTCTCACTTGCCTTCTGTTAAGACCGTGTCAGTTATAATTTGCTCTGGATAAGTCTGTTAAATGGTTTAAATATTCTTCAACTTGCAGCTCACAGGTAGTCACACTACTGAGCAAACACATAACTGACTGACTCGTGTAAACTGATGTTTCCTATTATCGGATTACTCATCAGATTATAGAGCCAGTCTGATTTTCATCTAGCCTGCAAGGTCATGCTGATTTGGAGCTGCTGGTGTGAAACTGGGCTGAGCTTCTAATAATACACCTGGTGCTGTTTCTTACGTTTGATGTGCTGAGAGGGGATCGTTCAGAGGCTGTAATTTCATTACAACGATAAACTTCCTGTGCAGGAAACGTAAGACAGATGGAGCCGGCCTACGTAGCGTGAAGAGGTTATTGATGGACGACGGGGGCTCCGAAGAAACGTTTCTCAATGAAGGTCGTTCCTGCTGCCGCAGTAAATTTTCAGTACTCAGTTTCTGCAGTGAACCAGTTACAGGCATGTTCTTGAAAAGTCATCATACTAAAGCAAACATCCACATCCTGCTCGGAGTTCTGTTTGTTTGCATAGTTGTTTTAAAGTTATTTAAGGTGAATGCAGTGTTCTCAGTGTGACGTGGTCCTCCACTCTCATCAAAGTCCTTCATGACTTACTCTAGGCTGCTTCTGTCGTGCTAATTAGAATCGGGCCTGATTAAGTATGACAATGATTACATACAAACAATACACAAGGTTGCCCATAATTCTGAAGTTCGTATATACCTGCATGGCCTTGCATTTGACTATCCTACATGCCGATGTGCCCTGTATCCTTAATGCAGTGGCTTGGCAAAAAGAAAAGATGACCTAGGTTCACTATTGGATTAGCATGTTGATATTTTTAGTGTTCCAAAGTCTGATTAGGTTTTTTTTTCCTGATCTAGTTTACAGGACTGGGATCTGTTATAGGTTCATAGGATGCGCAAGGAAGGGTGTCCTCGGACTGTGTACTTAAATTACTCTCAACCACCCCAAACTTCACCCATTTAAAGATCTTAAATTGTGGTTTGAAATGGAATTTAATGATACGCTCAAATCACTTAGTTACACAGGCACCGATCTCAATCCTCTGAGAAATGTTTCCAGCATCTTGTTTACTCAATTCCACGAAATATTAAGGCTGTCTGAAAAGCAACCGTGGCTCCATATATGTGTATATATATATATATATATATATATATATATATATATATATATATATATATATATATATATATATATATATATGACTTGTCTTGAGGTGACCTTATGTATGTGTCACTGACATGGCCACTGATGCTGAGAGTGATGTTAAATAAAACCAACAAAAACTAAACATTCAGCATATGTTCTACATCACATGTACAGTCCAATCAATTGTGAGTTAAGGGCCCAAGAACCCAATTGTGGCAGCTTGGCAGAGGTTTGTACCCTGGACCTTCTGGTTCAAAGTCTTCGGTTTTATGAATCCAGTGTTTGTAGATCTAAGTTGCAGTGGCGCTTGAAAGTTTTTGAACCCTTTAGAATTTCTCTTTCTTTCTGCATAAATATGACCTAACACATAATCAGATTTTCACACAAGTGCTATAAGTAGATAAAGAGAACCCCGTTCAACAAATGACACAAAAATATTATACTTGGTCATTTATTTGTTGAGGATAACGATCCAATATTACATATTAGTGAGAGGCAAAAGTATGTGAACCTCTAGAATTAGCAGTTAATTTGAAGATGAAATTAGAGTCATGACAATTAGGTGTGAGTGGACACCCTGGATCTAGCAAAGTCTGCTTTTCACAACACATGTTTATGGAAGTGCATCATGGCACAAACAAAGGAGATTTCTGAGGACCTCAGAAAAAAAAGTTGTTGATGCTCATCAGCTTGGAAAAGGTTACAAAAACATCTCTAAAGAGTTTGGACTCCATCAATCCACAGTCAGACAGATTGTGTACAAATGGAGGAAATTCAAGATCATTGTTACCCTCCCCAGGAGTGGTCGACCAACAAAGACCACTCCAACAGCAAGGAGTGTAAAAGTTGGCGAGGTCACAAAGGACCCCAGGGTAACTTCTAAGAATCTGATGGTCTCGCTCACATTGGCTAATGTTCATGAGTCCACCATCAGAAGAACACTGAACAACAATGGTGTGCTTGGCAGGGTTGCAAGGAGAAAGCCACTGCTCTCCAAAAAGAACACTGCTGCTCGTCTGCAGTTTGCTAAAGATCACGTGGACAAGCCAGAAGGCTATTGGAAGAATGTTATGTGGACAGATGACACCAAAATAGAACTTTTTGGTTTAAAAAAAGCGTAATATTTGGAGAAAGAAAAACACTGCATTCCAGCATAAGAACCTTATCCCATCTGTGAAACATGGTGGTGGTAGTATCATGGTTTGGGCCCGTTTTGCTGCATCTGGGCCAGGACGGCTTGCCATCATTGATGGAACAATGAATTCAGGACTGACCAACAGATACAGGAAATGTTTAGCTGCAGTTATGGCTGCACGGGGGGATGGGGGGGTCACACCAGATACTGAAAGCAAAGGTTCACATACTTCTTCCCCTCACTAATATGTAATATTGGATCATTTTCCTCAATAAATAAATGACCAAGTATAATATTTTGTGTAGTGTGTTTAACTGGGTTATCTTTATCTACTTTTAATACTTGTGTTAAAATCTGATGATATTTTAGGTCATATTTAAGCAGAAATATAGAAAATTCTAAAGGCTTCACAAACTTTCAAGCGGCACCGTACATCTGAGCTGCAGATTATGAAGGCAGCTTCAACTGGGATACGTGCAGTAAACACTGAAAACTGTATATTAAAGCAATATAACTTCCACGATGATGCAATATTGTCATGTTAGGGAAAAACTCAAACAACTCAATGTTTTTTGCAGACAGTTATTGCATAAGCATTGTAAAAAATGAGTGCACTATAACATTATGAACTAGCATATCCTCAGGAGAACAACATTTGCTTTACAAAGTCCATGCTGAAATATTAAAACATTGTTTGTGACATCCGCAACCTACAAAAATGTCAATGTTAAAAATCTAGCTTTCAAAGAAGTTCTGGGAAAGTTGAAAGCTTGAAAAAAATGCTCTACTGCAGTCGTGCTTCCATCTCATATCATGAGATTCTATAAGTTCATGAACAAGCACAAGCTCGTTTCCTTCACAAAGTCCATACTGTTACAAAAGACGTCACTGATATTTTCGTAGTCTGTCAGCAATGTTAAAAAACTAGTTTTCAAAGAGTTGCTGCAAAAGATAAAAGCTACATTATGATGGATCCTGTAGGCAAAAGCTTTTAAAGTGTGCAAAACCCCACACCCACAACTGCTGCAGTAATATAATTCTGTCGATTCATGACAGTTTCTAATCTATTGATCCATTATGTCCTATTATTCTAGCTAGAGTAGTTCCTTGTAATGTATGTGGGATAGCAGTTTCCAGCATTCTACCCACAAAGGCAGAACACTGGTAGCTTTGAAGCTGCATTACCATGTGACATGTTCATTGATGTAGGCTTTCATATGGCCTACATTATATGGCCATCATAAGCCGATGCAACATTCGGCCTCCATTAAGGCCAAAGACGTGAAGATCAACAAGAAGTTGAGAGTGATGTCTGTCTGTCTCTCAATCTCTCTCTCTCACAATCTCTCTCTCTCTCAATCTCTCTCTCACACACACCTGAGCTGTTATGGCTAAAATTACTTCAGTTTGCCCTTGAAATTGGCACGCTACTGACAGGAACGGACAGAAGTCCTCATTCCAGCCTTCCTTCACCATGTCTTCCTGTCTTTCATTTCCCCACTTGTATTACCCAAGACCCCAGACAAATAGCACACACAACACATTAGTTGGAAGCAGTAAATTTAGGATCTCTAGCTCAGGAGCTCGACAGATGTGCATCACACACTACCGAGACATTCAGCTAATATTGAGGAATGATATTTACACATATGACTTTACAGGTCCATGTCTGCATTTTCTCTGTCATTATATTGGTTAACTTTAAAGTATTCATCTGAAGAAACAATGTGATGTCAATATGGTGATAATGTTTTAAATTCTCAGTCTCAATTGGTGTCAGCTTGTATTACCCAGTAGTGTCTTAGCTATTGTTCAGACATGATGACCCAGTAATCAGCCATCAATTTCACACTTTATCAACCCAGTAAACTGGTCTGTCAGTTGCAGGGCACTTCTGCTCTGGGGAGCATTCACACATAAGACACAGGATAAATTACCAACAATTTCTGGGTACACATGTATGTGTTTAAGGGGTTTTGGTGAGATTTATACATGTGCACTTTCTAAAATATAGCTAAATTACATCACAACCCACCTACTGGTATGATCAATCACTTTAATTTACTAGAAATGTATCTCATATTGCTTTACATATTTTTGTATGTTTAATACATATCCGGCTATAATGATGATACTCAAGACATGCAATGACTGTGTATATGGGGCTCTTAAAGGTCAGACTACTAAGCCATACCGACAACCACTCCTGCTGCACTTAATGCAGACAGATTACAACCCAAAACACTTGGAAGTTGTGGAGCACTTAGACGAGAACTGCTTACAGGAATGCATCAGCAGTCTATTTTTATCAGAATACAGTGGGCAATTACAAACTGAAATCAACCTCCCTACGGAAAACTGTAGCTGCGATCACAAGGGAAAGACTCGCTTTTAAATTGTCACACAAGCCTATATTTAGTTTGACTCATTTTTATTTCTAATCATTTTATATATTTTAATACAACAAATATGTTGTCTAAAATGTTACAAGAGAACTTGTGCACTACATAACTGGCTGCAAGTCTGTATACTAAGCGTTGAGATTACTAAGGCAAATCCAAAATGTATTGTTGTTTGTCAATTGTGAGAGTCAGAACATAGACACAGTAACAAGGTAAATCCAATAACACAAATAGCAATGACTACTAATCAAAGTCAGGAAACAAAATGAGCATAAGATTTGGAACAAGGCAATCGGGGTGAACACTAAAGTAAAGATGCGACCAAGATTGTGGCATGTTATTAACACCCAGACAACAAGGCTAATTATGCTGCTTTTAACTGCCAGCCATGGATGGCTACTGCACTGTCACTCAAAATCACTTAAATATAAAGAACATACTTACATTTATAGCATTTAGCCGACTCCCTTATCCAGAGCGACTTACAATTGGTACAGTCTTACAATCCAAGCAATTGTAGGTTAAGGGCCTTGCTCAAGGACCCAAAAGCAGCAGCTTGGCAGAGGTGGGATATGAACCCTGGACCTTCTGATCCAGAGTCCAGTACCTTACCCGCTAGGCTACCACAGTCCCTTCTACCACAGTACTTCTCCTGCACCACTTGTTTTTTCTGTACATGTCTTCACAATTCAGATTATCTACTTGAATATTTGGAAAACTCTGTCTACATTAGCCGTGCATGGAAATATCGGACACCAAAGATTTTCAGCTGAAAATGGTCAAAAATAAAACTATTTGCCTGGAAAAAAAGAACAAAAAAAAAAAAAAAAAAAAAAAAAGACGAAATGCTTGACCTAAAAAGGCTAGATTTGCACTAAGCTAAGTGTCAAAATCTCTCACATTTAAATAAATTTTAAAAGTTTAAATAAATTTCACAATTCTACCGTAATAATCATCAGAAACAAATTAAAAACACTGCTTGTTCCCTTTGCTCTCTTGTGCTGGTCGGTGAAGACACACTCAGTTTGAGCAGCATCAGATCACAAGAGAAACGTACTCTCATGCTGGGTCAGAGGGCAGAGATGAATGTAGAGAGTGTAAGGACAAAAGTAACCAAAAAAAAAACAAAAAAGACAGCACAAGGGTTTAAATACTAAAACTAAAGCAGACTGGCAAACAAAGAACATGGGCAACTAACTCAAATCTTGAATAAATTAAAATTAGCAAACAAAGGCTGTCTAAAAAGCATGTAGCTTCACCCCACCATTCAGAGAAGATGTTTAAATAGCAGAAGATCTAACCAAGGAAATGTTGGACAGGTAAGAGAACTCATATTGGGATCCTTGTAAGAAAGTCTGGGATGGAATCCTGTACACTGAAAACAGAGGTGGCAGGCGTGCCAGTGTAAGCTGCGTGGAATCATTTCATAGTATCCCAAGACATTGGGGAAGTGATCTCCAATCACTATTCATGTGAGGTATGAATTAGGCCATTCAACCCCACTTTTTATGAGGAGTTTATATTATGAACGATTAAACGGTCTCCATGATCCTCTTACACTACACATATTTTATAAAATGTACATTAATATGTCACGTTAATACTGCATTCTCATTTAATGTTCACATGCTGTTTGAACTTCTGGTTGTGCCATGTCCAAAAAATACTACAAAAATCCCTTTGCATTATATATTGCAGCACACCAGACATTAAGGCCCTTTCTTTTTCCTCAAATGCACATGACTTCTACCCCCACCCTCCAGCCTCTTTTTTGTTTTACTGTCTTTTGATGAGTAACTGAAAAACAGTCACTTGATACTACATGGGTCTGGAGAAAACAACTAAAATAGCTTGCATGCGTCCAATTATATTACGCACGAGGCAACTACATCTCCTGCAGATTTCTTTGCCCCATGACAGCAAATCTTTTATAATCTCATTCACACAGCAGAGAAGCTCTTTAGCAGTGGGTACTAATTCCCAGAGCCAGATTCAGCAGGGAAAGACTGCATGTGCCATTTGAACAGTGTTCAGAAAGAACGAGCATTATTTACAAAAAAATATCAGTTCCTTTGGAAAGTGCACAGTTGGGCGCAGATCAGTTAATCGGTTACTCTGCAGAGACCATTTCTTCGAAATAACCGTGAAACTGAATTTGAACTTAAATTTAATTTGATAAGCTCTCTCAAGATGACAGCACATCACTGCACAATTATTATGGGTGAAGTGGCGTAACTATTAGGACAGACCATGTTCTTTTCAGATTAAAGGTTGAAATGAGTATGAATGTGCAGAATTACCAGGAGCAGAACAGTTCTTCGTGTCAGTCTGATTTACTTCCTCAGCAGCCATCAGTTTTCTACCCAGGCGCTCTATAGGTACAGTAGAGTGTTCCTGTAACACAGTCCCATGACCTGAAATAAACCAAAAGAAACACATATACTGTGCTGAATGATCAGAACGCCATGCTTCATACCACTACCTGTGTTCTTGTGAGGGGATATTCTGAAATAATTCCCTGTTAGGCATTCACAATATAATCAGCATACAGCTCAATATCTTTCACACCTGTTTATTGCACTGCAAAGAAGGTTACTGTGAATTTAATGCAAAAATGCTACAGTTTAAGTTTTCTTTAGGGAGCTGCTATTAACCTTCAGTAATTAATCAAAATGATTAAATAATCACTTGACCTGATCTTTGCTTGGCGAGTCACATTATGCACCACATCAGTAAATAACATTTTTGCGACATGATTTTCTGCACCAGAATTTTCTGCTTTCTGTTAATGGACACTTATCCAAGTAACTGGTCTGATGACAATGAATCTGCATTAGAAATGTTATACACTCATAAATATCCATGATCATTTGAGATGCATTGTTTCATCTAACATCAAAATGAACTACAAACTTCAAAATGCATCTCAATTTATCTCATTATACGCAGAAGAATACAATTTGTAATGCATTTTATTACATTCAGAATTAAATTCATAAACTTTGGGAGGTGCACTGGGGACATCCATTGAGTTTCAGTTCTTACAGTGGTGTTTGAAGGTTTGTGAACCCTTTAGAATTTTCTATTTTTTCTACACAAGTTTTACCTAAAACATAAGATTTTCACAGAAGTCATAAAAGTGGATAAAGAGAACCATGGTCATTTATTTATTGAGGAACATGATCCAATATTACATATTAGTGAGTGGAAAAAGTATGTGTGTACACCTCTAGGACTAGCAGTTAATTTGAAGATGAATTTAGAGTCAGGTGTTTTCAAACAATGACATGACAATCGGGTGCGAGATGGTGCCCTGTTGTATTTGAAGAACAGGGATATCTCAAAATCTGATCTTCACAACGCATGCTTGTGGAATGGCACAAACGAGATTTCTGAGAACCTCTGAAAGGGTTGTTGATATGCATCAAGCTGGAAAAGGTTACAAAAGCAACTCCAAACAGTTTGAACACAATCAATCCAGTGTAAGACTGTGTACAAACTGTGTAAAAAATTAGATCAAATTCAAGATCACGGTCACATTTACACCATCAGCATTTTAAATCTGATGCTAACAGCTAGAGGGAGTCAATAAAAGGAACAGTCCAGGATGACATAAGAAAACTTTGGTAAATTGAGAACCAGACGTGCTGCTAAAATTTGAATGAGTTGTATGGTCTGGTTGTATGCATGGCAAGACCTCTCAGTTTCGCTAATTTTAAGATTCATGAGTCCACCATCATGAGAACACTGAACAACAATGGTAGCATGGCAAAGAAACAGCCACTGCTCTTCAGAAAGAACATTGTTGCTCATCTCCAGTTTGCTAAAGATCATGTAGACTACTCCTGACAAAAACTGGATGAGACAAAAGCTTTTTAAGTTTAAATGATAATTATGTATGGTGAAATAAAAACATTGCATTCCCGCTTAAATATCTTGAAATATGGTGATGGTATCATGGTTTGGGCCTATTTTACTGCATCTGGGCCAGGACAGATTTCCACTATTGGAAAGATGATGAATTCTCAATTATACCAGTATATGCTGAAGGAAAAAGTCATGGCATCTGTCCTGAACTGAATCTCAAGAGAAGGTGGGAAATACAGCAAGTCAGTGACCATGAGCACACAAGTCGTTCTGCCAAAGAAAGGTTAAAGAAGAAAAGGTAATGTTTTGGAAACACCAAGTTAAAGACCTGTACTTAAGCCAGTAGAAATGTTATGGGAGGACCTATAGAAAGCACTTCATGTGAGGAAACCCAGCAACATCCCATAGCTGAAGCTGTTCTGTACAGTGGAATGGGCTATAATTCCTCCAGACTGATGTGTACTGGCCAGCAGTTACTGGAATCCTTTATTTACGGGAAATGTTTAATAGCAAGTATCGCTGCCAGTTACTGAAAACAAAGTTTCACATACTTTTGCCAATCACAGTTCATAAGTATACTTTTTGTCTCATTTGTTTAACTGGGTTCTCTTTATCTACTTTTAGAACTTAGAAATACCTGGGTTTTCAAACATGAAGTTAAACTTTATATGAGACTATCTTAACAGACCATGGTCTACTGCTACAGTAGGAGTGATGATCTATAAGTTAGAGCTGTGACTTTGTATACTTAAACTCTAGTGATTTCAGTGCATACCTAAATTATTATTAAAAACTTGATATATACTTGAAAGAAACATTACTGTATAATACCTGTATTTACATTACTGCACCTTTATAGATGAATGTAAAAGTCTACAACCTACAAAAAACAATTTTCAAGAGGTTTAGCAAGTTAGAATAAATTGTGGAAGTATCCTGCCAGATGGCAACATTCCAATATACACTGTAAATCAAGGGATTTTTTTTAAAGAACCAAAACCAGAAGCGCTTTATCAAGATCCTCTTTAAGTCCAGACCAAACCTGTATAAGGCAGCATCATCTAGCAGAATGAATCAATACGTTAAAAAGAAATACACAAATAAAGAAAAATCAATCTAGCAGAACACGTACATAAGAAAGAAGCAATGGTTGGGGCATTTTTAGATTGCCAGAAAATGATAATTTAAAAGATATTAATATCCAATATATATTAATATCAATCTATCCATCCAAACAACATACACTACTTACCTATTTTAATGGCTGAATATAGCTAAAACTCACAACAGACTTGATATTCAACCCCACATCAGAAAAAGCTGGGAGAGTATGGAAATTGCAAATGTATAAAAAATGCAGTGTTTCTTACATTTACTTTGATTTTTATTTCATTTCAGACAGTATGAACCCCAGATATTTCATGTTTTGAATAGTCAACTTCATTTTATTTGTTAATAAAACACATATTCCAAACTCCACTTTTGGAGATTTACATTTACAGCATTTTGCAGACACCCTTATACTTTCATACATTCATACAGTCTTACTCTTGGAATTGCACCCAACAGTGGCAGCTTGGCAGAGGTGGGATTTGAACCCTGGACCGTCTGGTCCATAGCCCAGTACCTTAGCCACTACCCTACCACAGTGGAGATGGTTAACATAAGGCTTCTTTTTTCACAGTATCATTTTAATTGATATTACTGAATGTAACTAAACTGTTACTAAACCCTTGGCAATGTGGTTATATCAGCTTGTATGGTGGTTATAGCCATCTGAGGGACTAGACATCATGGGTCTGTGGTGGCCTACCAGTTCCACTAGAAGGTCCAGGGTTCAAATCCCACCTCTGCCTAGCTGCCACTGTTGGCTCCTTGAGCAAAGCCCTTGGATTGTAAGACTGTATCGATTGTAAGTCGCTCTGGATAAGGGTGTCTGCTAAATGATATGAATGTAAATTTGTATGGAATTTCCAATAGAAGGCTGCATTCTATCGATTAATCACCTAGCTGGATTGTGATTTTGACATACACAAGCATTCTTAATCATTACCATGACGCTGACTTACCATTTACACTATATACATAACTGCTAGTCAGCAAGCACAGTCATCAGCTCTGGTCAGCATGATATGAGACCCATAATGACATGATTTCCTGCTAAATTTTCTTCGGGATTAATAAAGTATCTATCTATCTATCTATCCATCCATCTATGAGCTTTAATATAGAATAATATATGATAAGATAATTAGAATTGTTTTAACAGAAAGTTTGGACCTACTGCTATAATATAGTTAAATAATTACAAGTTCTTCTTGACTGTTTTCATGAATTCATCAATCAAAAGTCTCCAGGCTCTAAATCTGCTATCTAAATTATTTTAAACCTGGAATTAATTTTGACTGTATTGCGCTCTCAAGTTGGATAATACGAAGAGGCATTCTGGCATGTCTGTCTCATCCTATGCAGGAGTATCATGGGAGACAAAAGCTAACTCTACACAAAGTAAATTAAATCACAATGAAATAGTATACTAAAAACAAAAAAATCCTCAAATACCAAAAAATAAATAAAACCCAGGACTGGTTCCAAATCTAACCATAAAAATGTGATCTAAATTAATTCGTTTTATTACTTATTTGCAACATTCAAATGATTTAAATTCTAGTTTAGTGTGGATAAGGACAGCTAGCAGGAAGAAGCTCGTTTCAGTAAAGCTACAAAATCAGCAGTGTGTCTCCCGAAAGAAGAGACACAAAAAGCACATCTTCACAACTTTTTATAAGCCAAATCTAAAATTAAATACAATAACTAAATGAATTGAAATAACAATAAAACTACGCAGAATAAAATCGAAATGACTTACAATTAACAACTCAAAGTAGAATTAATTATTTTTAGTACTTAAGCAAGTGCAAAAATTTTACTTATTACAAAAATGAACTCGTTTACAGCGAGGTAGCGTTTACAAAGCACGTCTGTAAGTGGAGCTGAACTCAACTACGTTAAATGTAATGTAATGTGCCTAATGTAAATGTGCATTGAATAAAAACTTGTTTCCTTCCTCTCTCAGTATAGAGTGACAAAAAATACTATCACGGGTTTTAAAAGGCTTTATCCTTAATTATACATACTGATACAAAAATGGCACAAAATGTAGACTGCATGAAATAGGTCTGTCCTGGATTCGAGTACATCCACAATGAAGCATGAACACTGTTTAGCCTATAATGCGATACCTGTTAGACACGCACGTGCACGGTGCCAGCGTTCGTTTTAACGTCTGCACGTCCAATAATACTGAATTATAGAAGATTCCCAAAGCACCACTGCCTAAGTGCAGCTGGAGGATGCCGCTAGTGAATCGTTCCGCCTTAAGATCCAAACTCTTCATGTCAGCATCCTATTCCGGGCAAATGAACGCTGATCACAAACACACTATGATGTCCCAGTAGGCTATTCATCTACACTGCCTAACGTGTGAGCAAATCGCTGATCCCCAATTTCATTTACGAAAACATTCAAGATAAAATGGGATCAGGCAATTAAACTCGGGACTGGTGGATCTCCGTCATCCTTGCCTCCACTCACCTGTTTTGGTGAGCATCGCAGACACGCACCAGGCCGCCAACAGAACTCCACACACCGAACACACCTGCGCCAACAGCATCTCTCTCCGCTTGCGCACTCTGAAATGCTCGCTGATCGGCGTCCTTTTGGACACGGAGCAGCTCTGCTCCGGGTCCGACATGCTGGCCGTCATCGGTGCACCTTCACCTCCCAAACCAGCCGCAGATGGCCTCGATCAGTGGGAAATGTGGGCTCACGCCGTGCAGGATCGTTGTGTCCTCCTCATTATGAGTGCAGACCCCGGCCGATATGTGTGTGCATGAGTGTGTGCGTTTGGTTTGTCCCAGGCTCTGCTGTGATGCAGCGCTATGATTCAGCTCATTGAAATAACACATGAAATCCAAGCGCAAAACGCACAGGAATTTCTAACACTTATAAACTCAAATCCTGACTGGTTTCCATCAACGCTTTAGGTCTGTGTAACGCGGGGAGCTCTCTGTAATCCTAAAACAACAGAAACATGCCCCGCCGTCATTTACTGAGCTCTCTACAACGAACAGACGGGAAGCTTTTCAGGCGTCTGTTGCTCTGCTCCTCCACGCGAGAGGCTGGTACATTTGAACACGTGATCAGCGCTACGTTCTCCCAAGTAACAACAAGGCTAATATCGCGATACCGATAACAATACTTTAAAAATCCCTACAAACGGTTAAATTAATTTGAAGGGTATAAACAAGTAGAGATCTTATGACAGTGTTACATAAAAGTCAGCTGCTGTCTCTCATACTCCTCTAGACAAAACACTATGTTTTAAAATTAAGGCTTATGTTTTCCTCAACATGAATGTATATACTCACCAACCACTGTATTAGGTACACATGCTCAACTGCTCGATAACGCAAGTATCTAATCAGCAAATATCTAATCACATTGCAGCAACTCCATGTATTTAGGAATGTTGACATGGTCAAAATGACCTGCTAAAGTTCAAGCCCAGCATCAAAATGGAGAAGAAAGGTGGTTTAAGTAACTTTGAAAGTGGCACGGTTGTTGGTACTACATGGGCTGGTCTGAGTGTTTCAGAAACTGCTGATCTACTGTGATTTTCATGCACAGCCATCTCTAGGATATACAGAGACTGGTCCGAAAAAGAGAAAATATCCAGTGAGCAGCAGTTCTCTGGGCAAAAATGCCTTGTTGATGCTAGAAGTCAGAGGAGAACGGCCAGACTTGTTTGAGCTGGTAGAAAGGCAACAGTAATATTAAAGCAGATGGGCTAGAGCAGCAGAAGACCACATCAGGTACCACACCTGGTCAGCTAAGAATTAGGAACTTAGGCTACAATTTGTATGGGCTCACCAAAATTGGACAACAGAAGATAATGATGTAATGGTGTAGGAGTTCATTGGCACACTTTGGGTCCCTTAATACCAAATGAGCATCACATGAGAGTTCATTTACATTTACTCACTGAGAAACATGTGGCTAATGCAAGCTGTTACAGTCCTAGCAATTGCTGGTTAAGGGCCTTGGTCAAGGAATGGCAACTTGGTAGAGATGGGATTTGAACGCAAGGCATCGTGGTCAATAGGCCATTACCTTAACTGCTGCAACATTACAGTTCCACAGAATTACCTCAGAATTACCTTCTGCAGTGAGTATTTTCACAAATATTTTTTTACGGTACAGATTACAAATAGCTTTTTTCTTAGCTTTTAAATTTTAAACCAAAAATGAGGCTAGAGGGCATTTAAAAGTTTTAGCCTTCATTTTGAAACAAGAGTATAATGAAAAACGAGAGTGATAATATTAGCATAAAAATGATAAAACTGAATATTAGCATAAATCGCTAATATTCAGTTCCGGATGTGATGGTACAGTTACAAGTTTCAGGACAGCATTTCCATGAGGCTTTATGCAGAAAAACATTTTCTGTGTAACCTAAGCAGATAAAATACTGACTGATATACACTCACCAGACACTTTATTCAGTACACCTCCTTGTTCATCCTTGATCATTCTCAGCACTGCAGTGACACTAATATGATGCATGTGTGTTCAAATCAGATACAGCAGTGCTGCTGGAGTTTTTAAACACTCTGTTCACAAACTTAGACACATCTACTATATTGCTCCACCTTGTAGATGTAGGATCAGACACAGCAGTTCATCTGTTGTTGCACACTTTGTCACCTTCTAATCCTTTATCAGTGCTCATAGGACAATGCCTACAGGATGCTGGTGGCTGAACATTTTTGGTTGGTAAACTATTTTCAGTCCAGCAGTGTTACTGATGTGTTTAAAAACTCATCATTAGATCATTAGAGAATAGAGTAAAGAGCACTAAGTATGCAGAGAAACAGATGGACTACCATCTGTAACTGTAGAACTACAAAATGCCTCAATTTTAAGTGGAATTGATCAAATGGACAAGGAGCGTAGAAACAAGGAGGTGTATGAATGAAATGTGTTTGATAGGTAAAATGTTAATTTATGCACAAGTTCAGTGTGACAATGACAGAATTTTTGTCACATTCCTTGCCTACAACATTAATACAAACCAACAGGAAAAGTGAGATGGCCACATAATGGTACAGCTGGACTGTGGATGAGAATGGAATATTCATTAGTGCAATTTCAGAAAATAATGCAACACCCAGGAGGCACCAGAGAAATGCATCTATCTTCCAGTTTTTTTGCAAAAAGAGATGTGTAAAAATGATTGGACATTCAAGTAACATTATAAACTGTCCAAATTAACCTGTTATCTCTATATTCTATTTGTTGAGTTCAATATGCAGAAAGCATGCAAAAGATGCAGATGCAATTTGCAGTATGCATGACCTTTTTGAGGGTGTCATGGCGGCTCAGTGGGTAGCACTGTTGCCTCCTGGGTTCAATCCCAGATGGAGCGGTCTGGGTTCTTTCTGTGTGAAGTCTGCACGGCCTCCCCATATCTGTGTGGGTTTATTCTGGGTACTCTGGCTTCCTCCCACAGTTCAAACACATGTGTTAGGTTAATTAGTATGAGTATATGTGCCCTATAGAGAATTTTATAGGTTTGGTTCTGCCTTGCACCCTGTGCCACCGGCTAGGCACAGGCTCTCCTGCATCCCTGTTCAGGATCGAGCAGATAAGAGAATGAATGAATGAGTGACAGTTTTGATAGAGACATTTCAAGCACACTTTCCAATCAATTTTATTTTACTGCATTAAATGAGCTACAATATCAACTGGAATTTAGCTTTTGTGAAGCAATAGAAGCAAGATGACAGAAACAGGACAGTGGTTAAGGCTCTGAATTACTGATCAGAGGAGTTCAAGTCTCGACTATATCAAACAAGATGACAAATGACAGAAACAAGACAGTGGTTAAATCTCTGAATTACAGATCAGAGGAGTTCAAATCTCAACTACATCAAGCTGGCACTAGTTGAGACCTTGAACAAAGCAGTTCAACTGCTCATCTGTAAGCTGCCCTGTATAAGAGTAACTGTAAGGTGAAACAATGTTCTTAAGCACGTAGAAAGGACTGTACTTGCATTGCATTTCGGTCCCAGAGAACCCAGGTCGCAGACGTAAGCATGTGCTGGATGGGGTCTCAGTCGATTGCAGGACTGGCAGGGGCTACTGTTGCAGCACTGAGGAATGATCCCCCAACCCTTTGTCAAGCATTACCAATCAGTTATTTGTGTCCCAGGAGTGCCTTCTAGCCATGTTGACCGCCTGTACCAGGTGGTGGGCAAACAAACTGCAACTGTGCCACCCAAGCACCTCAAATGCCTTTTTGTCATATTTACTTATTCCTAAAATATGCAGACAGGACAGGGAAGAACTCTTCTACTGTCAAATTTAAATTAGATACAGATATGTAATTAATTTACAAAGTGCAAAAGGATGTTGATTCTTGTTAGTGGATTGTTTGTGGTTTCTAACAATTTCTTTATTGCATGCCCATGTCTAAACGATTTAATGCATTTGTTTCTCTCTCACACTCTAATACACAAAGATACTACATCATGTGCTAAAGCTGCTACAGGAGTTTGCCAAACACGAGACCAGGGGTCAGATGACTGAACTTTCCTCACAATTCTTAGTAAATACTCCTGGCAATTACCACCACTGAGTTAAAAACCAGTAAAACAGCGCTGAAGCAGACACAAGCACTAAGAGCTATTCCTTCCTGCATCTTACTGCTAGTCAAGATTATTTGATTGGACAATATGATGTCCGTCTTACATACTGTTTTAAATCACATTCAATTGTAAAACTATCCTTTAAATGATGACTAGAGATGTCTGCAGTACTAACATTTATACTACCGTCACTTAACTCTCATAAAATATAATACTATGCCCATTAGTGTTACAACACAGCTTTGGGTTGCTTTTGTGTGTGTGTAGCCCCAACTATAATTTGCTGGTTTGTTAAAATACATCAATTTGGTAGTTATTGCTAATTTGGTTGATTAACAATACAACAACAAAAACCACAACAAAAGCCTTACAGTGAACCTAATGAAACACCAATGAACCTAACAGGAGCTTGATCGGGCAGAATCTGAGGTTGGGGATGTTGAAGCTGTGAGGTGGCCGTGCTAACCACTGCACCACCGTGCTGCCCCCAAATAGTCTTTCCCTCTAACATGAAAAATATTTCTTGGAAATATGGCCATTTATTTCTGCTTCCATCATGATATCAGTTTTATCAAGTGGAACACTACTCATGTCGTCACATCTGACATACCTGAAGCTGAATGGAAATTGATCCACGGCTTGGAGAGCACAGTTGCATTTGTGCATTAATAGGCTTACCAGCCGATGATCTAACTTGGGATCAAAAATTCGCCAAACCTGCTTGCTTTCATTCTGTCAAAGGTCTTACAGCAGTTTTATTTTGTAGCAACGATGTAACAAAGATGCTTAGGCCAAATGTATCAGAGTAGAAGTATGCATTTTATTCAGGGAATATAGTGAGAATAAAAGTGAAAGTTGATAGAATTTTTAAAACTCAAGTAAAGTACAGATACTCCAAAAAAATCCATCCATCCATGACTACCCCATCTTTTGCTAAGGACATTTGTCAGCCCCCTCTTCCTCACCATCAGTAGAATGGTGCCAGCACAGGACCACTACGGATCACATACAGTTGATGGACAGTTCTGAGCAGAGACACTCACTTTGAAGTAACATTTACATTTAAAGCATTTATCAGATGTTTTTATGCAGAGCGACTTACAGCTGTCTTACTTGGCACAATCTGAGCAAATGTGGGTTTAGGCCAACAGTGACAGTTTGACAGTACTCAGAACCTTCTGTTCAACAGACCAGTACCATAACTGCTGCACAATGGCAGCCACATCTGAAGTGATAGTTTGATATGAGAAAATAAGCTGTATATTTCTACATATTGTACGTTTGTTTCAAATTCCTGTTATGACTACAAATATAGAGGTATTTTAATATGTTTATATAATATTAAAACAAAAGGTTAAGCAACACATTTTAATCTAGCAAGTCAAACGTGTTGAGAATAGAGAGGAGAGAAAAACTGGATATGTCTTAGACAAAAATCCAGTTGTTGTTGATCGATGACATACTTCCTGTGAGGACTGCTTGAACTAAAGCTTGGCTGAGTATGTATAACAATCATTTTGTCTCAGTCTGACAAGTAAATTGAGTCTTTTCCCTCCTGGATGTCCAGTGATAACAAAAGCGAAGAGTCATTGCTTTATAGAATTACAAATATACATTTTTGATGTACACTTATCAAGTATTAACTGATCAAGACACTTTACACAACAATTTAGCAGTTTTCTTGTCCCAACATCGATCTTCACAGAGATGAACTGACGGACAAAGTCCACTGAGGAGCAGTTCTGCTGTGTCACTGTGGAGAATATGTTTCTGACGCCAGCTAGGCCACCAGCAATCATGTGAATATTCAAAATTCTCCAGTACTGTGTAAGAGTGTGTGTTTTAGGAAATATAGTGGAAACTCTTTGACTCAGTCTCACTGGACAGAGTCAGCTGATAAGGATTTGGAAATCATGCACTAGGCTAGATAGTCAGCTGAGGAACCAATCCTCGTGGGTTAGAAATCGCTTGGAAGTGTGTGAGTGATTTGAGTAAATGCTAATCACTCTAGCACATGAGCAAGGCTTAGAACACAGTTCCTATTCTGTAATGAGACATGTGAATGAAAATAGCATGTGCCAGAAGCTCAGCATAAAGCAGTCTACAAAGACGGGCAAATATGCATATAAAAACACTCTTCGTGTCAAAGTAAAAGACAACATGCTGCGACAAAAATGTATATAAAAATAAGATAAAAATCTTATTTTATACAGATATACAGTACATTTTATAAGGAGTTTAGTAGTAATGTTAATAAAGGTAGGGTAATTCACTTACTTAAAAGTATGCGTGAACGTAATTTTAATCCATTCAAAATAATTTAACACTCAGGTGGCATAGCTCAGAGACAGTGGTGCTGCTATGCCAGTCTCAATGGTGCCTTGTGGCTGGGCAAACAAGCAGAATATAGATTGGCTGTGTCTGAAGAAGTGGCGCTCCATCGTCCTCGATGCTGCAAGAGTGACCACTGCTGGGCCCTTAGATGGACACTCCTTGTCTATTTTATCAACTCCACTTACCATATAGGTGCAATTACAACTACAGACTGTGGTCCATCTCAGGACCACCACAGATCAGGTACAATTTCTGTGGTGGATCATTCTCAGCACTGCAGTGACATTGATGTTGTGTTGGTATGATTGGAACAGTCACAGCAGTGCTGCTGGAGTTTTAAAACTGTGCTCACTCACTGTTAACTCTATTAGACACAAATCACTGGTGGGCCACCTTGTAGATGCAAGATCAGAGGCAGTAGCTCATCTTTTTCTGCAGTTTGTTAGTCATCCTCTAATTCTTCATCAGTGGTCAGAGGACAAAGCCCACAGGACTCTGTTGGCTGAATACTTTCGGTTTAGCGATTATTCTTAGTTCAACAGTGACACTAAGGTGTTTAAAAACTCTAGCAGTACTGCAGTGTGGGACTGTGGTAGCCAAGCGGATAAGGTACTGGACTATGGACCAGAAGGTCCAGGGTTCAAATCCCACCTCTGCCAAGCTGCCACTGTTGGGTCCGTGAGCAAGGCCCTTAACCCACAACTGCTTGTATTGTAAGATTGCATCAATTGTAAATGGGTAAGGGCGTCCGCTAAATGCTGTAAATGTAAATGTCTACCAGCACAACACAAACAAACAGGCCACCACAGTCAGTGTAACTGCAGGGATGAGAAGGATCCACCAAACCAATAATACTTGCTTTGTGGTGGTCCTGTTTTGATAGACTTCAGATTCCTTCCATAGCCTTTACTATTAACAATGCTACACCTTGATTAATAATGAACCATGATAATGAAAGATTAAGAGACTGACTAACTGAATGGGATGTGAAGTAGTGCACATCTTGTTGGGAATACTTTGCTGCTGGAAGGGTTGGCTTGTGCCAGGGTTGGTTTGTGCCAGAAGCTTAGCCACAGGTTACAGCTACTGTTCAGAGCTTCTGTGTTGAATCCAGCATTAAGGAGGAAGTAAGAGGATTTACATGACGGAAATTTCTAGCATTCCTGGTCAATTAGGAAAGTGAAAATGGTAAAAAGCATCAAAGCATGCACAGTCTGGTCACAAAATCCACTCAAACATCCATGCACATGGGTGCTTACACAGACACAGACACACAGACACATGTCTGACTAGTATCGATGTAACCTTGGTCCAGTCTTGAATAGCCATTGATGGTGATGTGACATAAATTATAAATATATAAATAAATAAAACATTATTTTTGAGACACCATTTAGTCGATGAAGGCTTGGTGCTGTGTGATAGTATAAAAGGTAAGGCATATGGATTGATCAGGCTTGGCCACCGTGCTGCCCATTTCAAAAGTAAGGAAAGACCCATATGAAACCAGAACAATTTGGCAGACGGTGATCCAGCTTTAGACACAAGCTGTGGGGGAAGGGTGAAACCTGTTGGCCACATGGTGGCCATCTTGAGTGCCTCCATCTTAAATACTTCAGTTTTATTCCAAATGGGAAGGTAGTAGTGTGACAAATCAAACTGGTAGAGAATTTGCCCATAAAAACAGTGTGCTCCATGTTAACATAATTTATTCATTCTCATGTACAAACAGTGATTTTTCTTCTGTAGGCCTACAGGTGCTGTGAAGGATGGTGATGTGAAGGCACAACATGTTGAGATTGTCCTCATTTCTGATGAACGAAGCACATGTCATCACATCCAAATAGGCCTCCCATTACCCACAGTGCAGTTGCTGAACCTCTTGACAAACTGCCACAAACCCACATCTAATAAGGTTGCCTCACCTGAAGTCGTGGTATGATGTGATGTATGGCGTACCTGAATTGTGCATCTTTTCTTCATCGATGGAACTTTAGGTGCAGACCGTTATACAAGGTTGCTAGATGAAGAGGCTTTCTTTCCTGATTTCCTCCAACTAGATGGCGGCCCACCTCATTACAGATCCATTGTCAGAGACTATTTTGATGTGCAGTTTTCCCAAAAGTGGATTAGTCATAATGTGGCCACCACGTTCTTCTAATTTAACTCTTTGGACTTTAATATGTGTGCTCATTTCAAGGTACTTGTTTACTCTGTGAAGATACACAATGACATTCATATTCTAGAAGGATTGTTGATTCTTGCACTAGAATTTAGCCAGATGTTTTGATGAAAGTTGGGAATGGGAGAAAAGTATAGCCTTATGACCAAAACATGTTGGAAAGCATATCAAACTCAGTGTTTAGACCTTATAGTCAATTTTCTGGTTTCACATAAAAACACTTGTTTGAAGATACAGTCACACACCTACCTTCTCATTTGAAAAACTGGAGTAGAATTCAAGAAGGTGGCATTCAAAATGGCTGCCATGTTGGTAACATGGCCAAACGGGATTTCCCATTCCTCCATAGCTTGTAACTGACATTGGATAATTGTCTGCCAAATGATTTTAATTTTATATACGTTTTTTCTTACTACTGAAACATGCTGTACATAGACTGGTGTTTGAGGGTTTGTGAACCCTTTAGATTATTCTGTATTTCTCCATAAACAGGGCCTAAAATGTCATCGGCCTAAAATGTCCTACAAGTAGATAAAGATAACCCAGTAAAAATTCTGGTCTTCATCACGCCAACTCCAGCTATTCTGAAATTTACAAATTTACTGAAATGTACTACCCTATAAAGGCACAGCAAATCCATATTTCATGGTCAGTTATTAAGAGAATGGGTCAATGTTTTGAAACAACAAAACTGATGTTGAAAGAAAGGATCTGGAAGAATTTACAGTTCTCAAAGATATGAAAACACCTTTAAAAACTGTCAGCAGAATTCAAGACCTCAGAAGACAAGACTCTTTCGAAGAAAACAATAACCAGAAGGTTGTGTAGTGCAAGTTTTATGTCTAGAAGATGAGTTAAAAAGCTATTGCTGTATAAGAAAAAACATTAAGAACAGAATGATTTTTGGCAGATAATGGAAAGTTTGATTCAGAGTGGTTCAGGAACGTTGTGTGGACTTGTGAATCACAATTTGAGTGGCATGGTGATGGCCATGAGAAATGTCTTCAAAGATTTGGTGAAAGATACTTACAGGTAGATCCCAGAAAGCTTGCTTCCTGCAAAGTTGTTTTCTAAACAGGAATGATCACATGTTATTTTTCAACAAGACAATAGTCCTGTTCACACTGCAAAGACGACCAGGAAGTCCTTCAGACTCATAAAGAATGTTTGGTCTCACATTAAACACAAACTAACTGGAAACATTTTTCAACTACTTGTCATCTGTTTGAAGCAATTATCGTTGAGTGGAACAGCATTAACTCTTCTTTCTGTAAAAAGCTGTCTGCAAGTTTACACACAAGACTTAAACGTTTAATGAAAGCAAAGTGAAAGTTACTTTAAATATTTGTTTAATTCTAGCTAATTTCATGACCAGTTATTTGGTGCTGAGACCTTTGAGAATATTGTACACCTTGCTACTGGAGTATCAAACTTAGTTTTCAGTCTTTTCTGGTTGACCAATTAGCAATGGTCTTGAATTTCCAGTTTTGTACACAATCTGTCTGACTGTGGATTGGTGGAGTCCAAACTCCTTAGAGGTGGATTTATAACATTCCAGCCTGATGATCATCAACAACTCCTTTTCTGATGTACCAAATAATCTCCTTTGGTTCATGCCATGACACACATCCCAAACATGTGTTGGGAAGATCAGACTTTGACAGTTCTTTAACAAAAAATACATCTTCAAATTAACTCACATACTTGTCACTCAGAGATATGTAACACTGGATAGCTTCCCACAATAAAAAATGGCCAATTATAATATTCTGTCTATTTTTATTGGATTTATCTATTTTAGGGCTTCTTTTTTTACAAATATGTTTTATGTTATGATGATGTTTTAGGTCATATTTACACAGAAATATAAAAGGGTTCACAAACTTTCAAACACCACCATATGGCATTAAATTGAATTTTTATCTTTAATAATATGAATTAAACCCTGTGTGATGGTGTGATACGTGATTTACATGGTATCTTCAAGATGCCACCATTCCTGGTTTATTTGCTTAACATTCTGTTTATATGGTATGAGCAGTAATGTAGCAGTTAAAGAGCTCACAAACTTTTATAACACTTTTATTGTTTATTCTGACCAGTGCAAGGGTCTCTATCTCACATCCATCATCCACTATTCAAAATTCATTTACTTAAATGTGGTCAACATTTGTGAATTTGTGTCGTATTTATGTAGACTCTAGGCTCACATCTGCATACGTTAAAATATCTGTCTCCCCTCTGTGGTGAACGTTTGTAAATATCTAAATTTTATACTTTGCCTGCCTAAAACGCATAACACACTATAAATGGCAAGAGAAAGAAAGAGCTTTTTGTTTTTTACGACTACAGATATTATCACCAGTGGAATGCCTTTCCTGCTATCTCAAAGCGTCCATGACTGCAACTCAATTATCTAAATCCTCAAACATCCATAATCCATTGTGTGAAAACATTAGATTTTAGAATTTTATTTAATCCAGACCAAATTCAGCCAGCTGTGATTTTTTGTGTGTGCCACTACTGTATCATTCTGCACTGATTTAATAAATTAACATACTGTTCTATTCACAATTAGACAATCTTAATTTAGATTGGAAAAACTGGTGCATGCCTGATTAATACGCTAATAAGCAAGAATAGAATGCCAATAACACGTTTTAACAAATCAAACAACAAAAAAGTATTTAAAAAGTATTTATTGTGCTGCAAAAAAAAAAAAAATACAAGAAATTGAAAACAAAACAAAACAAAAAAATCTGCTGTGCTACGGGAATTGAGTCAAATCTTCATCTACCCTCTTTAGAAACCTGTCATTATCAACAATGACAATTCTTGCTGTTGTACATGAGCATAAAATAGCAGTAGTATACAAAGTCAAGGACTGTGTTTATTTTCTGTGGACAGAGTAAGATCAGGAGAGTAATGTCTCCAAATTCGTTCAACTTACTTAGAGGAAAACACAGGATGAGGCCTTTCAGCTTTTCTGAAATGGAAAGAAGCAGTGTTCCAGGAGGGAAACAAAAGCAGTGGGATGGGGGTTTGGGGAGGGGGATGGAGGGACAGCTTAACAGTGGAGGACAAAGCATGCCCTGTGTCTTCAAACCATTCTGAAACCCTCTTTGAGAGACCAAGACAACACCAAAACAATCACACAATTACAGCTGTGGCTTAGTTTCAAACTTCTATTCACTCAAAATGGTTCTGCTCATCAATAAATTAAGGTATTTAAAACAATAAATTACATCTTCAATTTTTCCTCTTTTCAACCTTTTTTGTCTTTTTTTAAGTTTTATTTTTGGCGAGTGACACTCAAGTATTTACAACAATACTTGGAGGATACACTGGAAATTATTAAAAACAACAACAACAAAAAAAAAACCTTTGCGAGACCCCCTGAACAAGCAGAGCTGCTGTGAGAAGAACCAATCAGAAATCCTCCATGATAATTAGATTTAAAAAAAAGTCAAACACTTGTATTTAATTGAATATCAAAGTGGTAAAACACTACAGAATGCAGGGCACAGCCTAAAGCGGTTTAGTAGTACTGCATGTTCACTTTAGTGCATTTCTTAATTTTAATACTTTAATATATGATATGTGGTCTGAGGAATTGATGCCGCTTTGTGGGTTTATTAAACAAACCAACTGTTCAGAGCTCTTCGTTCCTCTGCTTGTTTACCACATCTGAGTGGACGTGACTGGGAGCCAGAAGCTTCAATAAGCTGTTGTGTTTACACTGTGCAGAGGAGCTGTGTGATTTCACTAGAGGGAAACAGGTCTTACAGCACCCTCTGTGTACTGTATAAAGAGGAACGTTTCAGCTTAGACCTAGCTTAGACCACTTTTACTCAATCGGTGTGTCTACATAACTTTGATCTTTATTACATTTGATCTAGTCAGGTTCTAAACACATAGCATGCATGATTGTTCTGCAAAGGGTCTCACAAGGTTTCCAGAAAAGGGCAATGTTCTATATGAAAAGCCTTAGTTAGAAAACAAAAAAGAAGAGAAACCCAGACGTTACTTATTTCTCTATATAAAAGTGCCAAAGAGTATCATTTACCATTATCAGACAAGAGATCTAGGTACATCCAACACAAACTAGCCCAAATCAGAGCCCTGCCCCCTCCCCCTCTCTTCAACACATTATGGCTTAGTCCCATATTCCTCAATTCCAGATACAAGTGCACTACACAGGGCATAAACACACTGGTGTCTACACTTTGTGCAGTGCCCTACCTATTCAGTAGGGCCTCACGTTTGGGATTCAGCTTATGTCTGCCAAGTTTTCCAGTAGTTCTGACGCTTGCAGGGACTCAGGACATGAAAACTCTGAAGCCGCACCAAGCAACTCGAACAGTAAGCATCAAGAAGCACAGAGATAGGTCCAAAGGTGTTTTCAGCATGCCCTTATTGACGTCCACTCATGACTATCTCACATAACACAAAGGGAGGAGTGTCTTATTACGTGCTTACTTCCATGACAACAGTTTAATGCTGCAACCAGTTTCTTGGATTCACCAGTCTAAACAGTTGTCTATGGAGTTCGCAAGCTAGTTAAATTGAGCTCACTGTTAGGAATGGTGCTGTAATTACCTATTAATGATCGGTTTAAACATTGCTGATCAAATGATACGTTTTTTCGAAATGTCACGATTCTCCCTATTTTTATTAGCAGCATTGGCATATTTTGGTGTTTTAAGAAAGAAGTTTAAATCAGTGACAATGACCCAGCTCCTGAATCCTACAGTGCAAGTCAGTATGGGCATATTAAACACAGAATTGAAAAGGGCCAGCTGTCCAGAAAAACAAAAAAACAACCAAAACAAAAAAAACCCAAACCCAAACCAAACAAGACAACAACAACAAAAAAAAAACAAAGAAGAAAAGCTACTGGGCACAGTTACATAAAATGAAACAAACAACGATACAATGAGATGCTCGTCTTTTTCTTTCTGCCTTTTACCCTCTGTGGGTCTGTCTTTTGACTTACTAACACACAAGAAAGGCAATGGAATGCCTGTCAACATCAGATTTCCATAGATCAAAATCTGTTTTCTCAGTCATAAATACATTCAATAAGAAAAAAAATGAAAAGAAGAACTTTACAGGTGAAGCAGAGTCAGTGTGCACATGCATGTGAGTTTGTGTGCACACGTACATACATGCTAACACAAACATACACATGTACATATATACTCACACGATATCTCATGTCTTTTCACTGCAGTGTTAATATGTACATAAAAGTTCCTATAATGCGTCTAGCCAATTTTGAAGCAGACCGCTGTTTTTTTCATCAATCAAAGCAGTAATTAACAAAATAAAGGTGCTTGAAGAGCATTTTAGAGCTTCCAGACAAGGAAACCGTTTCATAATCAGTAAAGGGATCATGAGTAAAGAGCTTTAATAACCCTTAGTAAGTCGTTTAATAATATTCTTTGATTCTCTGATATTCTGCAAGTCTCCCAGGGATGTTACTGATGCTGCAGCTCAACCGCCTGGAAAACAAGGATTACAGAACCAAAGCAAAAAAAGCAGCACTCATAGCATCAAATCGACATTTCTACATTTTATATTACTACATTTTATATTACGTACATCCCATGTAACAACTCTTTGCTCATTTCCCACACTTGGAGTGTGAATGTCAATCTGCCTCCCATCATAAAAAAGCCAATGTGTGTGAAGTGAAGGGGCAAAATTTCTGTACACATAAGCGGAACACTACAGGTGACCAACACCATTTAACACCCATGTAAGCATGAAGTAGTTTCCACTGAGCTGCTATCTCAAGCGCCTTCCGTTCGTCTTCAGAAGAAGCTACAATGAGTTGAGCCTGAACATGGAGAGAAAGGATGGAAATGTCCTAACAGGGTCTGCTGTACCAGCATCTTTCGCTTACTCTTTTCAACTTGACTATTTCTTTTTCCCCTTCTCGGCCCAATGCTCTTTCCCATGAAGTCCTGCCTGCATCTTCTATGTACAGAGACTCACCCCTCCCAGAAAAACTTTGGTTCAACATTCACACCAAGCACTTGAATCAAGAGTCTCTTGCTTTTTTCTTCAGTTTTCAAATAGCCTTTTCTGTTAAAGAAAAAAAAACAACCCCAAAAAAACCCCCAAAACAAAACAAACAAACAAAAAAACAACAACACAGGAATGCATGAAATATATCACTTGCGATAAAACTAAACACCCCAGTCTGCCCAAATATGTGTTTGATCTTGTTAACCCCCAAACACGCAGACACTCACACGTACAAGCACACTGACATTCTCACCCTAACGTAGCTCCAATGCACAAAAAAATATTCCAGGAAATGCTTTCAGCATCTCCCATTCAAATAAATACACTCCTGCAGTGACTGGCTTATCAAGTCCTGATGAGACCTTCAGTAACATTATTGTGTCCTGATGAGACCCTTAGTCACTTGCGTGCGTTTTGGAGTGACGTTCAATTAATGTGGGTATTATGATCGCTGTGGTTTTAACCAGGGTCTCGACTCTGGTCTCCTTTCTGATTGGTTGCTTTGTCCATCACTGCATTTTATTAGCCATTATAATAGCTTTGTATTTCTAGTTCTCTGATAATGTGCTCTCTCTAGGTTTGCCGACTGACCCCTGTCTCTCATTAAATGTGGGTCTCCTGTGCTCACGCAGTCTGGTAGAAGTTATCTGCCTCCAGGTTGTTGTGTTTCTGCATGCTGTAGTAGCCACTGTAGCGCGAGTCGGGGTCAGCGATGCGCAGCATACGTTGGGAGCTGTCCACCTGAACCTTGGTCCCCTTCTGGCAGTCCACATACACTAGCTGGTTATTCAGACATGTGGGCTTTAAGTACACACAGAAACAATAAGGGTTCACATTTGTGCCTTAATTGGACAGGTGAATGATCATAAAAAGAAGACTCTGAAGAATCTGGCTTAGCAACGAAACATTATAATTGATAACTGACGTGCAACTGAAAACGTGCAAACGTGATAACATCCAAACAGATTCAAGCTAATTATTATCAGGGCTTATTAAGGACTAAACTGTCAAATGAATAACATTCTCAGTTTTGTGGATTTGCCTTTGGGGCTGTTTATGGCTGCAAAACACAGAGCAGTGTCAGTGCAAATTGATTAATTTAGCAACTTAATGTGCTAAGTCTTATAAC
>JAJAGP010001299.1:0-87500 GCA_025084515.1 Ancistrus triradiatus | reverse complement strand
ATGTCAGCTCATGATTTGCATGGTTAATATACCAAGACAGTAGGGACAGCACTGGCCCTTGCGCAGGACTGGACGGGCACAGTTGACCGGAGGGCAGGACTCGGAGAAGCAGCTGATTACTCCATCCATACACACACAGCTGGAGCAAACATTGGGTTTCCAAGACTCAGCAGCCAGGAAGATGTCTCCCTCTTCATTTCGGCAGTAGCTGGGCATGCTGTCATTGCTGGGTGATGGTGGGGTGAGAGGCTCATCTGCAAAACACAAACACACAAAGAAAACAGATTAAGTTTACACAATTGTAATTGTGATTATTATTTTTTACTTTTATCAATTCATTATATATCACCAATTGCAACACTGGAGAGATGGCATAAATATAATGGCTAATGTTCAATATTGTTATTATTGACTCTACATTAATTCACAAGCATATTTAGCTTTATTGCATACTGGAGAGGCATAATTACTTATCCATTTTCTGTACATGTCTTTATATTTAGCATTTAGTCTAAGAATAATGATAAAGAAGACAGTCGGTGTGACTAAGGTTCAGTCTTATGATTTACATATTTATGCACACACTGATTTCGGCTGATGGATTAAATTCTGCAAGAATTTTGCCAAATAATTAATCGTAATTTCATTTACTTTGCAAACTAAATGCGATGACCACTTTAGTCATTATCTTGCAGGTCTAGGAAAGTAGCAATTAATAAAATAACAAATATGCATTACAGAAAATAACAAAGTTAGTGACCTTTAGGTAAATTATCTGCTGTGGGTGGAACATAAATCATACATAAATTGAATTAACCACACCACAAGCAGAAATCAGATTGTACAATAAGACAGCCACTGAGCCATGGGCAAGATGACTACAGTATAAGAAGCAGGACCTATATTAAGTGACCTTTAAAAAGTCTCTAAATTGTGCCCATTCTGAAATGTGATAGTTACTGATAAGCATTCAGTTACTGCATTTAGAGTTCCTTTGCAGATACAGAGCTGATCTACTATTAAAGACCAGATTAGTTCCGTTGTTTATGAGATTATCGGTTAAATCACTATGGATCATTTGCAAAAGTACCAGAATATGAAAAGCAGCAATTCAGGATGTAATGTGTCACCCAACGAGGATGAAAGTGTTATTCAAACAGTGAAACAGAGTTAATCAAACTTGATGTTTAAAATACGCCAGGACAGGTCATCTAAAACTATTCAGCTCATCCACGTAGTATCACAAATTGTTAATTAAATTGCTAATGTATTAGGTTCATATCTCAATCCTTATAAAATGGCAGCCTCTATGAGCATGCATTAATATGCAAATTGTAAAGGTTGGCTGGCTAAACTTCTAACAAATGACTTCAACTTGCATTTGTCACAGGCACACCGGAGTTGGATTTCAGTATCAGAGTCCTGATTTGCATCATCAAGTTTCCAAGGGTCTCATTATCCTCTAGTAATCTAAATATGTTTGACTCCAAGCTGCAAAGGTTAAAAAGTGACATAACTCCTGCACACTGAATGTTTTGAAACAGTCTTCCAGGTCGGATGGCTACTTGCATTTATTTTCCCATTTAACCCTACTTTTTTCTGGTCAGGGTCATGGGGGTGTCTGGAGCCAGTTGTGGAGAGCACAGGGTACAGGTGTAAGTGTGTCCAGGATGGGGCACCAGTCCATTGTAGGGCTGGCAGGGGTCACTGCTGCAATGCTCGAGGGTGCTCTCTCAACTGGTCTCACCTCCATCATTCATGGTCAATTGTGCCTGCATGCTACCCAACCGGGCAGGAAGGTACTAGATCACTGTAGGGATGCACCGATACGGTTCTTTCAGCTCCTATACTGATACATAAACTTTGCATATCGGTCGATACCATTGGTGAATTAATAAACCATATATATGACCATGTGGGAGAGACTTAAGGCATCAGTATTGACTTAAACATTACTTTACTAACTTTGTAAAACAAAATGTAACAAACATAGATTGCTATTAAATTGCTATTTATTGGTCACTAAAACACAGCATTCAAATTGAAAATAAAAAAAGTCAAATATTAAACTAATCAGTAATATTATATGTTGTATTTGCAGTATTTTGCAGTGCCACCACCACTTTGCCATTTAGCTGGTTGGCCTAACTGATGTACGGAAGAGCGCGTGCCGCAAAATTTAAGCGAATGGATCGGTCCTGTGGATTGGCTTGATTTTCTGATACCTGATTCAGCTAGTACCGGGACCAATATCTGATCTTAATATATGTCCGGTGCATCCCTAATCTACTGATGCCCAGATTGTACTGTCTGTGCCTCTATGCCACGCCAATGAACATATAACCATACGGAAACTCTAAAGGGTATTAGTACACGAGTGAGTATGAGTGCATACGTGAAACAAAGTCATGACCCTTCCTCCTTCAGCTCCCAAACACTCCACCTGCCTCATGCCTGTGCCTCATCAATATTCATAGGTCTTTGTTGAGCGCATCAGCCTTCCTGTGCATCCTTGTGCATCCATATTCCCTCATTCCAGCTGGAGACTGCAGGCTTATCTCAGCATGAGGAAGATGTTGAACAGAGTGGCCAGGCTGCTGGAAATCAGTCTCAGACAAGCTGCTGTATTATCACTGCATCGTACTGAAACATCTCTGGCACTCAGTAGGCCAGGCATGTACTGCTTCCTCCATGCACTATTCATAAGTAGCCTCACTTTGCTTTTACATTATGCACGATCATCTTTTTCACAAACTTTTCTTCAGGCCATAATTTTTCTAGACTCAGCCTCACGTTCGAAATGACATCACTGTAGCTGTCAACAGTGCTGGATTTCTGCACCCCTGTTTGATCACTACAAAATGCCTTTTGGTGGCAGTTAACACAATCCAGATATTAGAACTTTCCTGACTTTGCTGTGGCCTCTGAAAGGTCTGAGACAAAAACATGAAGTCTGCTGGCATAGGTCAGTATCAATGTTTCAATTATTTAATAATGTATAAGAACAGAAGTGCTGGGTGTCCTTACCTGGGCAGTGTGGGCAGCAGGAGTCTTGGGTCCTGATAGGGTTCTGGCAAAGCAGCGGTGGACAAACCTCTGTCTCACAAAGTACACGGCCACTGTGACAGGTGCATTGAGTGCATGAGTCAATGTTCCACGTCTCTCCTTCTACAAAGTATTCACCACCAGGGGCAAGACACACTGATGCCTCATTCAGCTCTGGTCTGTGAGAGCTTGGCTCCTCTGGACAAGGAACAAGAAAACTTTTAAACTCAGAACACTGGAATGCAAGTAAACATACAAACTGCAGTCGGTTTAGATCAAACCCTGGTGATTTCTCTTGCTGGCGTGCTTTGTTTTGGCAAGTGAAAATGAAGCCTTCGGCTGAACAAAGAACTGACCTGAGGCTGTTTGGAGGAAGACGATTCAATTACTATAAGAATCTGATTGCTGTAGGCCGTATATTTATTTATGATTATAACAGTGCCACTGTATTTAAATTATTTATTGTTTTATAAGTACTGGCTCTGTATTCTTTTCAATTCTAGCAGCACTTGAAAAAAGGATTTTTTCTTTTTACATTTTCCATGGCCATACTCCGATCAGTGAACGATAGGGCTTTGAAAATACATTTCCATTTCTTCCCCTGGATGTCATAGATTTGTGCAATGTGAAAATGAAGCGAACAGAAAACAAATCCACACATCGACTTTGCCTGGATTCAAGTGCGGCCAAAGGAGTAATAGTAGTAAAAGCTCCCTTATATGCCATTTATTTCCGACACCAAATCAGTTTAGATCAAAATATGGTTTGTGGTGAATTTCTATTGACAAAAATTAGCCTCATTTCCACCTGGTCATTTAATTATTTTTTAGAGAGTTTAACCACAAAATTCACCCAAGACACATTTACAAAAATATTGCATTTAACCCCTCAAACCACTATAGAATGTGAATTTTAAGTGTCTGTGCAACAGAATAACTGGCACCCTGATAATATTGTCATGACCACGTCACATCCAGACTACACTTTCCAGCACAGGTCACTCTCGTAACGTCATCCATTTCCTCGCTCTGACTGGCAAGTCTTCTGACCACGCGTACTGGTATCCACTTTGCTAATCGTTCACTAGGACATTTAAATTCCACTCTTCCGTGTGAAGTTTCATTGTCCATGCACTCATGCACGGCCTTGTTTCTGAGTGTTTTAACTCTACTCTGGCTATGATCCCTAGCTCTGATTTTTGACTCTGCTTTTGCATTCTGTTTTGATTGTATTTCCTGTTGTTCGATCCCTGGACTGTGGTGCCTCTGTCCGTTTTTTTTATAATAATGCATCTTGGATTCGGCTCTCTGCATTCTCTAAATTCTGCCAAATCATGCCAGCTATATAGGATATGAAAAAAATGTTTTGTAGTTAATTAGCTATGCTAAAAAATCTAACCTTCACATAAATAAAAAGCATTTTACAATGATGTGTACTAGAAGTAACCCGTGTCAAACCAAAATCCAGACACAAGAAATAAAATGAAATTACTTAAACAGGGACACAGTCCATGGGTGGCATTAATCTGAGTATGAGAAACTGCCTGCAAGTGGATTAAAACAAATATAACCAGCAATTTGCTTACATTCATTGGATATAGCATAAAAATTCCATTAAATGACATGAAAGTGTAGAGTGTCAAACCTGGGCAGGTGGGACAACACTGGCTGGCGCGGATGCTTGGGTTGTCGCAGTTGGGTACAGGGCAGGAGATGAGGGCACACATCTCACGGCCGTCATGGCAGTAGCATTCCCTACATCCATCATGCCAGCTCTGACCGTTCTCGTGTCTCCGGCCATCCATAGACAGGCATGAACCCAATTTAACAAAGGGACCAAGAGAAAAGGAGCTCTGGTCTGAACAGAGGGATAACAAAAACATGTTAGCACTTTTTATTCTATTTTTACAAATTTGACTATTTTAAGTAAACCTGTGTGTTTAGGAACTATTAAGCAGCCATGAAATCACGTTTTATTATGTATAAATATGAGGTGGGACAGAGGAAAACTCCTTTGGTCACTCATCAACATAAGAATGAAGATGTGTGCTGTGGGAGACATTTGTCCTTTATGGTTGCCCCCTGGAAAGCTGTTTAAAAGAACATTTGTCTGCTTCTGCCAGGATGCCCATCTTTGCTAGGTGTGCCAAAATTCTGGAACTGTATAGGCATAGAGCTAGACTGAATAAGGTCATTTTTTGGGCTGGAGCATAACCTGGTCACAGTAAAGGTTCAATTCAAATGGAGTACACCTGAGCAACACTATTTAAAAAAAAACAAACGTTTCTTTCTCCAGTTACATTTAAAATCCTTCCGACTTCCCAAATCAACAAAGCCCCTTCCCTTCCCTTTCTACAGGCTGTGGGCCACTACACTACATAAGATGTCTTACACTCATGTCCCCACTTTCCATCGCACATCTAATCTCACCCCATGTGCCAACAGCCGCGTTTCTCATCACCTCTCAACAACGGTGGCACCGGGCAAGCCGAGCTCAAATCAATACCACGGAGAGATCTCACCTTGATTAAACTCCTACTGTGAGATATGAGGCAGAAATTCAGAGAGAGCTGGATTTACAAAAATATTTTGTGCTTCTCATTAATCAGATCCCAGCTTGGTGCAGCTCATAAATATTTCACATGCAAGAATCTATTATTTAGGGCACATCAAAAGAAAACTCAAGATGGCCAGGAATACAAGGAAGGAAAGCACAAACATGACCTTTGAGCAGGGCGGGTGAGTCTGTAAATAAAGGAATACACTCAGTTCAGCCGGCAGCACCCTTACCCAATCACTGCTATACAGATATGACGTCTCAGTAAAAGGAATGTCGGATTACGTAAGGTCTCTGCTTCGCTCTGGATAATGAGGACCGGACATTACGAGCTTTTCTTACTGCCCAGTTTAGTGGATTCTTATAAGGTTACATAAACCTCTGAGGAGGGATTTGGAAAACAACCCTGAGAGTGTGCACCCTTTTCTTTGTGCTACAGATTAATGCAAGACAGTAACACAAAGAAGAAGTATATCAGACTAACACAAATTTGTACATGGATAACTACACTCAATGTCATTACAGAGCTTTTTCATAACAGCCCTTTACTTGGGCATCTCTGTTTTGTCCTGTTACAGAATTTCCTGTAATTAAAGTTTTAAATACAAAACCGTCAGGATCACGGAAGTGCTAAAACAAGGCAAATTACAAAAATAAACAAATAAAAAAATAACTAAATTCTGTGTGTCCACTGCTGCATTCAGTGAACCTATTTGGATAAGGCTGCCCTTTAAATGGGCATAACGTTTATCTGACATTGACATTGTTTACGCTCACTTCCAAACAGATGCTTACCTCTGCACTGGCAGACCAGACAGCCCAGTTCATCTTGTTGGAAGCCCAGTGGACAGGATTTATCACATGGCAGCTCAGGACACTTCTTACAGCGACAAGTGTCACAGCCATGTTTGTTTTTACTGTTGGAGAAAATGTGAGAGACCATAAGAGACGTTAGACTAGCTACAGTAGTACAGACCACTGATTTTTCAGTGGACATTTTATGGTGTATAAATCGTTTACAAATTAAAAAAAATTAAATCCCACATTGTGATCTCACATAGATTACAGCTATTGTAGAAAAAATGTATGCTCTGTGTGAAGATCTGTATGCCTGAACCATTGATACAGAGTCCTATGTCTTGCTGTCTTATTAAAATTATACTATCATATTGTTAATATATCACAGTATCCCTATGTAGGCACCAAACTGTACACACAAAGCACACACACATACTTATTTCTACAATAGCTGTAATCTATGTGAGATCACGATGAGAGATTTATAATTTCAATTTTTTGTAAACGCTTTAAGCATCATAAAATGTCCACAGAAAACTCAGTGTTAGATTAAGCAGACACAAAAGCACAGCATTTTAACACTTCAACCAAAATGCATACTGGATGTCAACTGTAATAAATGTGATTCATAACCGAGGCAGGTGGATAGGGGTAAGCAATACATATATAAGACAGGCCTCAGGCAATATTTAGACTGTGCACATGAAGAAAAATGCCAAGTTCCACATTCCTAGAGGATTTGGCGCATGACACGTTTTAATGAGTGTCTGAGTTCAGGGCTTATGCACATTTTGTAATAGCTGCACAGTGTGGCATGTTAGTAGTACATGTTGAAGAAATTTGCGACGTCTTATAACACAGTGAGAAAGGGACATAAAGGCGTGCATAATATTACTGTGCATTCCTGTGCATATTCAACAGGTCACGCCTAGAGTGTTGGATGCAACTTCTATTCATCTGGCCTAATTTCAATTTCATTAGACCAATTAACAGGGAAATTTGAAACAGGTCCTTCACACAAGCCTGATTTTGCTCATGTGTTTGGGATTATTAAAACACCACCACAAAGGAATTCAGGTCTGTTCATATTAAGGGTTTTCATTCCGTGAAGGGTTAGCTGATTTTCCACTGTTAATTACATTAAAATACACAGACAGACAGACAGACAGACACACAGACGTTTGTCTCACTATCCCAGCTGAGGACTTTTCAATGATGTGATGATTACTGTAACTAATTAATTCTGCACCTACACCGAACCCGAAGCTTTTGATTCTTTTGATTTTAGCAAAAGAAAGTTGCAGTTTCTGTAAAAAGCAGTTTTCCCCATGGGGGACAAAATCAGATCTTTCACTGACAAAACTACGGATATATATGTCATTTTAAATATGCTTGTTTATTAATGCTAATATTTAAAGCCCACAAATTTGTAATTGCCCATACCTAATAATTGACATTAGTCTGCGAGAGTGTGGTTATGATTGCTAAAATAGATATGAGTGAGGAGAATATCAAGCTCTGAGTTATACAAAGCAGCTATAACCTTTGAGTGGACTTTGTCATTGCTTATGTATATACTGATGTATTCATATTGTGCATGCATAACACACCAGGTGCTGACAGAGCCCAATGTCATAAGTTTACACAGGACAGGGAAGGAAAGAGAGAGAGAAGGAGAAAGGAGCAGGGTGGACCTAACATTGCAGGCATGTCAGCAGATGGCACATTAAAAATGACTTACCACGCAAAGTATGAAACATTCACGTCACCTGGGCACTTTTTTAAAGCAAACACTCTTAAGCATCAGTCTACTGAAGCCATCCAACATCTTTAAGCGCACACACGCATCATTCATCTGCTCATTCTTCCTCTCGTCTGATGAATAATGGCCAAGAAAGCAGGCATACACAATGAGCATTTGGTTTGGTGATAAGGAGCTATCAGGTGTGATTTTGCTGCTCGGGCATATCAATAGATGGGGCAGGAATGGGTAAGACAGCATGTCTCTTCATGCATTATTCACACCTGGTGCTGTGCAGGCCTAAACAACTGCCATCACTAAGAGCGAGAATAAACAGATATCTAAAATTAGGATCTTAGATGTGAACGCTCCTGCTCACACGTTCTCACGTGACAGCAGCATTGACAGTGCTGACGACGATACTCTGGGGACCGGCGGGGGAAGCTGTGTTACACTACCATACAACTATGAAAGACATTATGGGATATGGGCACTTACAGACCCACTGTACTGGTATCTTTATGTCTACACTCGCTGCAATTCATATGCCCACAAACATGGAACAAGTCAATAAACTGCTCTGGTGTACAGTGTTCATTAGTGATGGGTCGATCCACATTTTCTTCAGGTCCGATCCGATTCCGATACTGAACTGCCGATACCCATACACCTTCTGACACAGGAGGGTTTTTTATTTTAATATTATAATTACTATTGTTGGTATTGTGTAGTATTGGTATCGTTTGCATTTTATCGATTCCAATTCTTCTTACTGATTTTGGTTATTATCAAATCCAATTTTCGATTCCAAAATGGTGAAAAAATGTGCCAAATGTTTAGGTAAAAAGACTATTTATTTTTTATATTTCAACTTCAAAAGTAATCACTTTACCGTATTTTTCGGGCTATAAAGCGCACCGGGTTATAAGGCGCATGAAATGAAACAAAACTCTTAAGTTCCGTCGGAAGCTCAGTTTGGTCTTTACCTGGCGCAGGGCGTCTTCTTGCTTCCTCCACTTCCGTACCATTGATTCATTAATGTTGAATTCTCTCGCAGCTGCTCTATGTCCATGTTGTACTGCGTGACCGATAGCGTGAGTTTGAAATCCGCTTCAAAAATGAATGAATGAATGCACGTACCCTAATGCTGAAGCACATACCCGTATTACTCCGCGATGCTGCGCACTACGGTGGCCGTAAGCTTCGTAGCTTACCAAGGCTGTGCTAAAACATTTTGACAGATTTATGAGGGCCGTGTACCATCTACAATCGGTTCTAGGTCAGAAAGCACAACCAGAATTAATTCATACATTAGGCGCATCGCAATTTTAAGGCGCACTGTCGATTTTTGAGAAAGTTAAAGGATTTTAAGTGCGCCTTATGGTCCGAAAAATACGGTACGTTAAGCTTTTCTCGCCAAGTAAAAAGTGGCTTAATGTTCGTTAGTAGTGACCTAGGAACACCAAACTTCTCTCAGCTACTGATCATAAGTAATCTCCACTGCTGAAATGATGAACATGATAAGTAAAATAGGTTTAAATGGGAAGGGCATTGGCATACATTGGTTAGATCCTAAACGTCTGACACAATATCGCCTGTTTGTCCTTGCAAATTAATTTCTGCTGTAGAACCCCGGCCCCCGCCGGTGAACAGAAGCAGTCGGTGGCCGTGAGATGGGTGTCATGAATGCGGTGGGGAATGTCAACAGGCTAGGGATTTGGGCTGTGGGATTGCATCCCTCATCAAAAGCTGCCTTAGACAACTATAGGTATATGACTAGCAATGCATGTTAGTCCAAAATCTTCCATAGCTATTCAAATAGGTGACATTGGGCCTGGACTTGCAATAGCATATGATTCATATCATTTTCATACTTAGTACCACTGAGTGAAGCCCTGTGAACTGTGGATTGAGGTGCCGTTAACCTCAATGAGACCATTTTTATTAGGATAGAGAAGTTCCATCATACTGCCTTTGTATTGATTTGGACTGTAGCCATGGCAACAAAATGCCAACTAAAGCACTTTTCTTACTCTGACTGTACATTTTTACTCACAAGAAAAAACACTAAATCCTCATCTCTATTGAAGCATTCCAGCACTCTGAACAGAAAACAACACTATATGTGCCATAACCTTTTACTACCCATCCACTGATGAGCCATTGCTTAATAGACAGTTAAGAAACCATAACCACAGATGAGCCAGGCTTTCTAAATTAAAGGTGCATCTCAGAAGCACTTTGGCAAAGCACAAACCAAGCTTCACTGTGATCTCCAGAACAGAGCCAATAAAACACATCTGCAGGTTTCTCACTTCTGAATTAGGCACTCTGACTGGCTATAGTGCTACCAACTAGAGCCAAATGCTTGAAAAGGATGTCTCAATCGCCACACTAAATATCACCAACTACAACTGTGGGATGAAAATGGCTCTCCAGATAAAAAAGTATTAAAGTGAACAATGTACCAGACATTCAGAGAAACGATCCACTTTTCAAGTGCGCGAGTGTAGGCTTGCTTGTTAACGTGCTGTCAGAACGGCTCTGCTAAGCTTTTCTACAATGCCTTGTCATTGTACGCCTTGTGCTCTCATGGTAGACTGGCACCAATTTTTGTTCACAGCAGTGTAGAAACATGCTGTTGTGGAGATTATGCTTTTAGTTCGACTATTCCAGCCTGCCCTCTGGCAACCTGGACCACTTGCCAGAACTAATCTGAGCCGAGCCTAATTAGCTGTCAGTCGTGTACCTGCAGTATGGCCAAATGAAATCCCTGCACCACAAATGAGCATTTAGTCAGTCAAAAAGGAAGCTTAGCATGCAGGAAAATCACAGGGAGGCAGTTAAGCTTGTGCTGATAGCAGCTGCACCCCACACTCAAAATGAGCTCAGAAATGAAGCAGGTATAATGGAAAGCACATGAACAGATTGAAACGTCTCCGAGATGAGACTTTGGGAAATTAACAGGGGTTGAAGACAGAAGATAGTCCTGATTTAGGACAAAAAGTTTCATGGAAGGAAGAAAGCAGTAGATGAAGGTTAAGTGTTAGTGCTCGTCTTACACAAAGCCGAAGGGACAATTCTTGGCACAGGCCACCGGCTTGCACTTCTTGTGGCGATGCCGGCACTGACACAAGGCACAGCCATTGGCATCTGTCTGGAAACCGGTCGGACACTTCAGGGTGCAGCCTGCGATCAGTGAGCTGCAGAGTTCATCTCCTGGAGACAAGAAATATAATATGTAAAACGAATAACTTAATGTCATTGCAATCTATATGAAAAGCGCCAATAACCTATTTCTATAAGACAGCGGTTGTCTGGATCTTTGTATATAAGTCATACAGTAGCTGGATCATGATCCACATCACACCTCAAAGCTTTGCAGAAACTACTTAAGGACCAAAGAAAGTCAAGAAGTGCTGTCTGTCATGAGCTTTCCTCCGCAGCCACCTGAGTAAAATCCCATTGAGTATTATGATGGAGATGGCAAAAACAGAGAAAGCCATGCATTCAGTAACATCACAAGAATCTCTTTGGAACCATGTAACACATGCTAGCCTAACATGGACCAGCAGATTTTGAACCAGCTCGAGTGCTCACTGTCATTACAGCAAAAGTATTATCATACTAGATCATTCTAGAACTTATCAAATGATTCTTTTCAAAGATGCAACTTGTCACTTAAACTTTTAAGCTGATGATATGATATGTATCGAAAAACTTTGTATTAAATTAGAGACAAATGTAAAATGAAAGCATTTTCACTAATGGTCTCAGACTTTTGGCCCCCACTTCTTTAAAATATTACACATTTTTTTGAATAATGGTTGAATTTAGGTTGTGCTTTTGGTGTTAACTGATAGCAATACTTGGTAATACAGTAACCTGGAGCATATGGCACATACATGTTTAGCATGCTCACATCTACAACTGATAAACAGCAATTGTCTAGACAGCACCAATGGTGGGGACAGCTATTGTGATGGAATGATTTTAATTTATGTCATTGACAGTCTTATAAGACACAGCTGTCGTAGTCGTTCTAGTCTGCAGCAGTTAAGCTGGTTTACATGATTCAAAAAGGCACGTAAAGAGAAGCATTTCTACATTCGACACTGAAGTGTGGAAGAGTGCCAGAAAGCTCACAGGATTGAAAATAAACACCCCCAGGCTATCTACTCCTAGGGTACTCTCATGCAACCATTGATGTCAAACACACTGCTGTTTGGGTCTCTCCATTAACAAAACCAGCACTCGACGCTCCTCTCCTCTTTGATACAGGTCTGACTCACATAACAATCTGCCTCTTCTAGCATACTAAACATAGCGCCAATCCTGTAGCGTTAAGTGCACATGACGCTGAACAGCTCTCCCCCATCAATTCTGAGCTTTCACATAAATGCTCATTGACAGCTTTTCTGCCCTGTTCTGTAAAATCTGAAGGACTGGAAATGAGCATGAGCCTCTGAACAGAGGTGTCAAGAGTGAAGCTCACTTGTTTTGCAGCTGCAGGTGCGGCAGCCGTGAGAGTCAAGCTGGAAACCGAAGACACAATCCGTCTCCTTTAGTGTGCAGTTCTCCAGCATGCTGCAGCCAGGGGGCGCCATGGTGATGTAGGTGGGCTCTGGATGACACAAAACACGTGCACACGCACACACACACATACACACAAACACATTCCCATGGCGAAGGTCAGTAAGGCTGAGTAACTCTGAGTAAGTGTGTGTGAATGAGATATGGCAAGAGAATGTGAAGACTAATATGGAGATGGGTTTGTGAGTAAAACTTAAGGAATGCTGATAGAGATCACAGGGGGAGAACACAAAAATAATGAGACGAAGACAGACAGACAGACAGAACATATGCTAATTTTTCTCTACACTTAATTTTCCTGCTTCCTCATTCGAATGGGGATTCTTTGTGTTTATAATTTATTTGTTGGAATACATTAAAAGATTATGGCCGTGTTTAAACAGCTGAGCATGTTGTATATCAGTTGCACACATCCCGGCACATGGTTTAGTTTGTGACAGCTCTGACTTTCCACAGCACTGCTGCTGTCATGCCACCTCTAAATCACTTCATGCACCATAAAGCTGCTGTAGTCCTACCAGCAGTGGCACTACAAAATGAGGGATCATGAAAAACAACAAGGTCGCCGGTCCTGAGAAACTTTAGTGGTCTAATAATTACAAACTCGCCACTAGAGACAGAAAAAACACCATGTAGGGCATGGCCTTGTACCGATTTCTAACAGAACACTTCTAAACAAAGTCGGGGAGAAAGTGGGGTGCCGATCCATGTAATGCCTGGGTGACAAAACACTTCTGTCATCTGTCCACTGTGGCCAAGAGACAACTAAAACACTCAAGCTATTTCAGGTGCTGGTCAGAGGTCATTTTTTGTTGATAATTTCCATGGTCAGCTTGGGCAGAATGAGAGACGGGGCTGAAGGCAGATCAATGGCCATTATTTTTAGGGTGCGAAATTTAATTAAGCTGCATCAGATAGAGGCTGAATGCAAGCATTGTCTTGCTCTTTCTAGCATGCTTTCTTTCTGGGATCCTATCTCCTTCACTCTCTGCATCTGGCTGTGGCCAAGGTTACTTCCTTTGTATATATGGCTATTATGAAAAAAAATATGAGGTCTCTTTGACATGGACAATCTTAAGGCAATGCAGCAGAGTCTTCTCATTCATTACCAGAGCTGCTTTTCATCGAGTTGGCAGGAGCACAGAAAGCAATATTCCTGTGACACAGCCTCTCCATCTTTGAGTATGAGCTGAATGCAAAAAAAAGCCACATAAAGCAAACATGCTCCCAAATACATGAAAGCCCAGACTTTTTGATATTTTGTATACAAATACACTGGTAAAGGCGAAAGTCAGGTGATGATCATTTGATGGAGCAGCATGATACAGTTGCGGGCCTGACAAACTTCATTTTCTTAATTACCTGTAAATACATGCCCTCAGCTACAAGGAGGGTTTATAGTTTCTAAGAAAACAAAAACTATTTCCATTACAGAAGATAAGAAAATAAGACCGAGAACCGATCGATGACCAATGAAAAGAACCTGAACAATTTTAGCACTGGATATTATGACTTAGAAGATTTGGAAAGTATTTCCTGTTGACCAGCCAGCACTCAGATCTTTTATTTCATCAGAATTTTTTTTGCACAACAGTAGTTCATGAACACAGATTTCCTTTGTTTAAAAGTTTTGCAAAAGTTGAATGGGAGCCCAGCTAAGCCTCAGGTGCGGACGATATGCTACGCTAACACTGCCAAGAAACAGCAGTGGCATTTTGAAAAGCTATTGTTTGCAACAATAATATTTCATTTAAAACAGGACAAATGAAACAATCGGTGCAAAAATGACTGAACATTTAACATCCATTCAGCTGTTTGTTTCTGTAACAATAGAGTTAATCAGCATCATCAGTAAAATTACCGTTGCCAAATACATTATGATAATGCCAATAGCTTATTATATCATGCAGCCCTACTCTCACACAGTACAAAACTCCATATAGTCCACAGCTTCTAAACAGACTTTTGAAATCCAGACACTATGTGGCATTATTGGTGCTTCTACACAATCAACACCTAACAATTTCAGACACCCCACTCAAATCAGAAGCCTGACTGGCTGTAAGAGGGAAACAGACCAAAATACACCTTTACTCAGATATACAAGGGCCTCTGTGGATGCAATTTTGAGCAGCCTATCATTTTCCTCATTGTTCCTCTCTCACCTGCTCTCTAGGCACCGACTAATGTACAGCCACGGTATGGAGCCAGAGCAGATCAATGGCAGCATAACAGCCCTTTCCTGGAGCGTGGCCACACACACACACACACACACACACCTATGCACATGCTCACGCAGACGTTGTCTTTCTGTCATTGTGGAGACTTTCCATTTTCATTATATTATGGTCGCTAATTAATGCTATACCTACACCAGCCTTACATACTTAAATAACCTAACACAAATATTTTGGCTCTTTTGCTTTAGTGCCTTCTGGGGTGAAGCTCCTTCTGTCCTGCCAAGATAAAAAAAAGTCAGACCTTTATATCCTTGGCCCTCACAATAATACAACTTGACCCACACCCACACACCCACACACACACATTATGTAAATGAATGGAATGGACAAAAAGTTCTCTAGTCCTTGCCAGTAGGTATGGCTATTTTTAAAGACATCTGTCTAGGGATAGAGTAAGCATTGCTATATTCCTGCTTTACTTCCCACTACCACATGCTATAATGGGGCCACAAATGGGAGGCATGCATGCCTTCGTCCTGCCCTCACTAGTCTGAAATCATAAGGAACACACACAGATCTCCCTCTGATAGGACAACATATATTACCAGCAAGGTCAGGAGGGCATGGTGTAGCCTGGCACTACGAACACCCTGCAAATTCAAAGTTCCCTCCCTTAGTAAGATTACAAATTTGAGCATTCAGGTCTGCACAGGTCTGCACCTAGAGCTGTGAATATACTCTTTAAATGCAGGCAGGGTAATCATTATTTAAACAGCTGTCTTTAACACAGCGCCACACAGAAGACCTACCCAAATACACACTGTCTCAAAGAGAAATATAGGGTAGAGCAATCGTGTCAATTACTGAGCTGCAGAGGCTCAGCAAGAGCGGGGCGAGCACTGTCGCACACCGCAAAGCATGATGGATCTCCCTAACCTTCCGCCCAGCAGAGTGATGAGGAGGCAGCCTGACATGCTTTGATCTCATCTAGTCAGTACAATGTCCAGTGCAGTAGGAGAAAGACAGAGAGGGGGATAAAGCAATAGACAGGAAGGTATGCACAGGAATACATTAACATGCACTTCTGGTATCATATGCATGTATGTCTGTGGTCTACATGAATGCACAGTCAGGAGGACCCACATCTCGAATGGCTCCACAGATAAACAGGTGCATAAAAGATTAATTGCAAAAGGATTTGAAAGACAAAGAGAGTCAGATCAGCCCACACACATAATAGAGGGGACCTGCGGTCATTCGGCTACCTTGTTTCAACCGCCAGTCTCTCTCTCTCTCTCTACTTTCACATCCCTCCTTCCGGCAAAGTCTCTCAGTGAACTAACCTGGGTAAGATGACCCCAGGACACATGCTTTCCTAATTGGATCCTTCCAAATCATCCTGATTATAAAGGAAGTTTGAGAACAAGCAGAAATCTCATTGCTACTGTAATATTCATTGGCAGGTCTTTCTTTTAATAATGTATTGATCTGTAAAGCAGCATGCTGAATTTGTAGAGATTTAATTAGAAGCGGACAAGAAGCACAAAGAGCAGAAAAAGACAACCAGGAAGCCCTCCCAGAGATATTTATGCAGGAGCAGGACTTATAATCAGAGTGAACCCAGCTGCTGGACGAGGTTAATACACACAACCTGATTCGTGCAAACCCAAATGTACTTATTATTGTTTGTAGCAGCAGATTAACTGTCCTATTTAAGCACGTATTAGGATTCATTTCCTATAATTCAGATCACAATCAATAGAAACACACAGCTTCGTTGCGTCTAACAATCCAGAAATGTCACAAAGAGCAATGAAATAACCTAATGAGCTGATTAAAGTTAGTAATAAGCAGATAATACATTCACAAACTCTCAGCAGTATTTGGTGTTCCACAATCAGGTCTGAGAATTGCTTCTTTTTTATGCAAGAAAACAAGAAATCAAAAAAACCCTAAAAAACCCCACATATGAGTAGTATAATAAAGCACTGTTTTCTATAGTTTTGATAAAATATTTACATTCGAGTAGGTTTTAAGGTTTTAAGCTAGTTTTAGACTGGAAGTTTTGTCGGGACACAAAAAAGTGGAAAATACAAGATGAAACAGAATCTGTTTGTTGCTTTAGAATAATACAATGAACACAAAAATGCAATATCAATTACCAGAAAATCTTTTGAAAGAAGACTTTTTAAAATCTAAAGTCTTACTTTTAAAAATATGAACTGCATTAGGTACGTTTATTAGAAGCAGCATGCTGTTATCTTATGTTCCAGGCATGCTGTCAAACCGCACCGTTGCACGTCGCACTGTGTGTTTATGTAATGGAATCTGCTATGGACAGTAATGGGCAAAGTCTTATAAGCAAATGTCTGAAATCATTTACATTTGTTCCCTAGGGCTAAAAATGCTATATATGGTATGAATGTTCAGAATAGTGATTAGGTGACCATTTTGGAGACAGATAATTAGTACAGGTGCCTTACATGGCAAAGTAACAAAAATGCTAAATATTGACAGCCCTAAAAACAATACCGTATTTTTCGGACCATAAGGCGCACTTAAAATCCTTTAACTTTCTCAAAAATCGACAGTGCGCCTTAAAATGCGGTGCGTCTAATGTATGAATTAATTCTGGTTGTGCCTTCTGACCTAGAACCGATTGTAGACGGTACACGGTGCTCATAAATCTGTCAAAATGTTTTAGCACAGCCTTGGTAGGTTACGAAGCTTACGGCCACCGTAAGTGCGCAGCATCGCGGAGTAATACGGTATGTGCTTCAGGCATTAGGGTACGTGCATTCATTCATTTATTTTCGAAGCGGATTTCAAACACAACGCTATCAGTCACGCAGTACAACATGGACATAGAGCAGCTGCGAAAGAATTCAACATTAACGAATCAATGGTACGGAAGTGGAGGAAGCAAGAAGACGCCCTGCACCAGGTAAAGACCAAACTGAGCTTCCGACGGAACTTAAGAGTTCCGTTTCATTTCATGCGCCTTATAACCCGGTGCGCTTTACAGCCCGAAAAATACGGTATATTAATTACAGATGATCTACATGCACTGCATATGCACAGTATATGAACAATATGCAATGGTGTGCAAAAGTCTTAGGCCACCATTAGATTTGTTGTTTTAATAATGGTATAATGACCATATATAATATATTAGTCAACATACGACTGGACCCAAAAAAGACAAACTTGGTTTTGGTTTTGGGTTTTGTCACTTCATAATACTCTTTTCCACTGAGCTTCAGTCTTTTTGCGAGATTTAGCATATCTTAGCCTTTTATGTGTATATGTATGTAAGTTATTAGTTGTTTCTCATATTATTATTCAAGGAAGTGTTTGTGCTACTTTGTATTTGTACTTAACTTAAAAAAACATTGTAAAAAAGGTACTGTAGTAAAAAGATGCAGTGAAGTGAATTGTGGCTGCTCTAAAGAAATGGAACTAATACAGAAATTGAAACTGCGGCGATTCAAAACTGATTAATAAATGTATAGACAACCGACAGTAGTTGATAATACTGACCCCATTTACACAAAGTTGGTTCTCGAGACTTGAGTAGGTGCAAATGCACCAGCTGTTTAAGAAGCTGGGCTGAAACGCATCATACTCCAAGCTATACATTTTTATAAGTCACCAGTCTAGCCAATTTACTTTTAACGACCAACCCCCCCAGATACATTACCTCTTAACCAATACAGTCCATGAATGCCAGATCACAAAACGCTTTTACTAAGCACAGGCAAACTTAACAAGAGGCAGTAAACATATTTTGCACAGAGCTAAAAATGACGGGAACAGAAAAGCTGTGGTAAAGTTTTATGAGCTGATTTGCATATTATACACAGTTCAGCAACTGAATCTCAAATCGGAAACCCATTAAAAAAAAAAAACAGTATGTGAACAATATCTTATCAGACTAAAATCCACAATAAACAGCCATGAAATAACCAGGTGTAAATGGGGTCACTGATATTATATTGTCATATCTCCCAGCCCTAAGTAAAAGCTGATTGCTGTTAGTCACACCAGTCATCTAAATCACTGGCTACAGAGGTACCAGGAACGTGCAGAGAATGAGGTGGCGCACAGCCACTGAGGATCCAGACAGTGTAGCTTTACAGATATTAAATCTATATTCTCCAGCTTGACCTGAGAGAATATATTTCTTTGGCTCTGGCTCCAGCCAATCCCAAAAGAGATTCATCATCTTACATAGCTGTCAGTCATCCATCACCTGCAACTACCTTATTTGTGTTGGGTTATCTGCAGAATCAGATTTTCAATGAGTGGGAAGTCTCTAAGCCCGTCTTTTCCACAAATAAAATCCAGGATTCACGCTGCATTCCCAATTGTCTGGCTGAAAATCCAAACCCAAATCTGCTTGATCAAAGTTTACTACTTGCTACAGAACAATGCAGAGCTCTCATCTGTGGCCCTCAGTCAGCAGCCAGGCAAAATTGTTGCAGATTGAGCATGTGTAATGCCTCAGGCCTGCAGTACAAACACTAATATGAATCAGTGGCAATAATGTGGCATTCCCATGCAAACACTGCATATCATTGCATCATTGCTGGGAAAGAACTGGTGCCTGGGGTAGATTTCTAGGGTGATGTACTACATTTATATTAGATGTAGTCATTTCAACAACTTTCTTGGATATATTTTTGCCTGGAGAAAGTAAACCCAGTATTTGGTAAGAACTAACAGCATATGACCAACATATGCGGACACATGGGCATAGGGTAACCTTAAGACATTAGGAACAATATAAAAGAGGACGGGTTTTAAAGACACAACACACATACACATACATGTCCTTACCCTCACAAACAGGGCAGCACTCTCCGGGCACAGTGACAGGGTTCAGGCAGCTATGGCCACAGGCGGCAGCTACACAGCGGGCCTCCCCGCTCAAACACTGACAAAAGGTACAGTCGTCCTCCCGCCAGTGATCCCCATGAGCCAGGATCTGGCCGTTCACATAACAGCCAGCAAAATTCAGTGCAGGGAAGATAATCTCTGCATAGAGAGAGACAGAAATGCAAAAAGGTTTAAATCTCTGACACTGCATTGATGGTTATGACGGTATAGCATAATGCCATCAGAAATAAAAAAAGAAAAAGAAAAAAAAGAAACCATTAACTGAAGTGAACACGGACCAATATAATGTTGCCACTGACAGTTATACCAAGCAAGTTGAATAAACAAAAATGATTGGATGCCATTCAACATCCCAACTTAATTATAAATACTGATGTGCAAGTGGTTCATGTTGGATTTTTCCTTGATCAGGAACAACAGCAAACTTTCAGAAGACAGTTTAAAATACCCCTAAAAATGTAAACAAAACCCATGCCTCAACAGGTTGCACTGCAATGAGCTAATATTGTGCAGAATGTAAAGGGAAATTAATCTTAATTATCCGCAGAGCTAAAAAGTCATTAGAAAACTCATCTCCACATGAAAACAATCTGATATCTCCAATATCAGCTGCTAAATGTGTGGAGGTAATAGGAGGCAGTAATATGGAAGGATTAAGGTGTACCCAGGAGAGGCGCAAAGCAATGAAATTACATGCTCCCAGGCAGACTGTTACTGGCTGTCTACAAAGTAAAACAACAAGCAGCTCCCTGAACTAATTAACCCAGAATGCTTGTTTAATTGGGGGGATAAAAATTATGTAAATAATTCATCATGTACTGCCGCCAAGTTCAGCTGATACAACCCTCCCTCGCATTCCATTTTTTAAATGTATTTCAAAATGCCCCATTTTATTTTAAAAATCCTTCTGCCATTTAATTGCTCCACCAGCTTGTTCTAGTGACGAGAGAGGTTATTAGCATTCATGTTCAGAAAATCATCATCTGAATCAATTTGTACCAGATGATAACAAGAATATGCAGAAGGCCCTTAGGCCAGACTGTTTATTAGGGTTCTGGTGCTGTAGATGTGTTTTATGGTTGATAAGTGAAACCAAATCATGGTATGGTGATATGCTTTGCTTCTTTTCTTTCTTTGAGACATTTTGATGTCAATAAACAGAAATATACTGCAAGCCCAAACATATTTCTCCTTGCATTATCCAGACTGCAGTTTGCCAAAGTCTCACTACGACATATGAGATGTTTTAATTCCCTAATCTGCAACCCCCCTCTTTTTTATTTTAATGAAGTTAATCCGCTCAGTTAATGAGTCACTGTAAAAAATGTAGATGTGGAACGTAACGGAAGGATACTGCATGTAACACGGCCACTTACACCCTCCACAATTCTTTATTCAGTGGTTCCTAATGAGGTTTGTGAAATACACACCCAGAGACTCGCTGGCTTCAGGGAGTGTCTAATTAGATCTGTGTCAGGGCCTTCAAGAAGAGATTTTACATGCACAGTATAGACACTTTGGTAAACATTTCCTTACCATGTTTTAATGAAACAGAAGGAGACGCTAGGCTTCCTGTGTCGTCTTATAGCAATTATTTGTGCCTCATATCAAATTTTAAATGATCACATATTGCTTTTCATATACTCGGCATGCTTTTAACCATTTAACCATGTCCATGATCACAACAGCATAATGAAGTTGTAATTTTTGACAATGTTACACAATTAATTAGGTAATTCTAAGTGACATGGATAACTAATTTTGAAAGTGCTGGCTTTACAGTATACACTGATCACAAAAACATTTAACTCATGACCAAATAACAATTAAAGCTAATTATCAAATTACAACAGCACATGCTGGAATATATTTGATGGTAAGCAAACAGTTGGTTCTTGTAGACACACACACACACACAGACATACCTACAGTGGGGCAAAAAAGTATTTAGTCGGCCACTGATTGTGCAAGTTCTCCTACTTAGACAGATGAGAGAGGTCTGTAATTTTCATCATAGGTACACTTCAACTATGAGAGACAAAATGAAAAAAAAATCCAGGAAATCAAATTGTAGGATTTTTAAATAATTGAATTGTAAATTATGGTGAAAAATAAGTATTTGGTCAATAACAAAAGTTCAACTCAATACTTTGAAACATAACCTTTGTTGGCAATGACAGAGGTCAAACGTATCCTGTAAGTCTTTTCTAAAGGTTTGCACACACTAGCTGGTATTTTGGCCCATTCCTCCATGCAGATCTCCTCTAGAGCAGTGATGTTTTGGGGCTGTCCTTGGGTAACACAGACTTTCAACTCCCTCCACAAATTTTCTATGGGGTTGAGGTCTGGAGACTGGCTAGGCCACTCCAGGACCTTGAAACGCTTTTTTTGGAGCCACTCCTTCCTTGCCCGAGCACTGTGACCCAGCCACGTTCCATCTTCAATGCTCTCACTGGTGGAAGGAGGTTTTGGCTTAAAATCTCATGACGCATGGCCCCGTTCATTCTTCCCTTAACACGGATCAGTCGTCCTGTCGCCTTTGCAGAAAAACAGCCCCAAAGCAAGATGTTTCCACCCCCATGCTTCACAGTAGGTATGGTGTTCTTGGGATGCAACTCACCATTCTTCTTCCTCCAAACACGACGAGTTGAGTTTTTACCAAAAACTTCTATTTTGGTTTCATCTGACCACATGATATTCTCCCAATCCTCTTCTGGATCATCCATATGCTCTCTGGCAAACATCAGAACAGGACTTGTACTGGCTTAAGCAGGGGGACACGTCTGGCACTGCAGGATCTGAGTCCCTCTCGGCGTAAGTGTGTTACTGATGGTAGCCTTTGTTACTTTGGTCCCAGCTCTCTGCAGGTCATTCATCAGATCACTCCTTCCGTGTAGTTCTGGGATTTTTTGCTCACCGTTCTCATGATCATTTTGACCCCACGGGATGAGATCTTGCGTGGAGCCCCAGATCGAGGGAGATTAATCCATGGTGTTGTATGTCCTTTCATTTTCTTACAGTTGCTCCCCACAGTTGATTTATTCACACCAACCTGCTTGCCTATTGTAGATTCACTCTTCCCAGCCAGGTGCAGCCAGGTTCTCCAATTTTGCTTCCTGGTGTCCCTCGACAGCTTCTTTGGTCTTGGCCATGGTTGAGTTTGGAGTCTGACTGTTTTGAGGCTGTGGACAGGTGTCTGTTATACAGATAATGAGGTCAACAGGTGGCCATTAATACAGGTAACGAGTGGAGGACAGAAGAGCTTCTTAAAGAAGTTACAGGTCTGTGAGAGCCAGAAATCTTGCTTGTTTGTGGGTGACCAAATACTTATATTTTCCACCATGATTTACAATTAAATTCTTTAACAATCCTACATTGTGATTTCCTGGTTTATTTTTTTCCTCATTTTGTCTCTCATAGCTGAAGTGTACCTATGATGAAAATTACAGACCTCTCTCATCTGTCTAAGTAGGAGAACTTGCACAATCAGCGGTTGACTAAATACTTTTTTGCCCCACTGTATGTGTGTGCGTGTGTGCTGTTTTTTCATTTAAAATAAATAAGTAGCCTGTCTGTATTGCATGGGGCACCATAGAAAACTTGCACAAACACAACCCGTTATTTATAAAGCTACTGGATTAGAGCTGGTTAAATGGATGTTGCTGCTAATAACATGTAGTTAGGCAGGGCTGGGTTACTTTGATCGTACAGTTTGTGTAATAGCTGTGTCTTTTCTAGATGTGGAACGTTATAATGTCTGATATTAGTTCAATCCCAGTGTTGCTTCTTTTATACATTAAACATTTTAACAAAAGGCAGCTCTGTGGATTTGAACTGAATGGTAGATGTGCAGCCTTATGCTACCTGCTTCCCACAAGCGTTTACTGCATGCATATGTGCCACAGAGACTCTTATTAATATTTGTGTGCATTTTCATTTCTGTTAAGCATTAGTAAATAACACATGAACCTCTGTTCTTTTATATATATTCAAAATTCACCGGTCTCTCAAGACATCAGCTTGGGACTCTGGGAAGCTAAGTCATAATTAGTAGTTAACTGGTTCATTAATTTCTAATTACGAAATTCCCAATGTGACAGGAAAGCACCATTATGTTCACTCTTAGTTATGTTTGCAGTTTTTGATGACGTATGCCTGTAAGCACCATGACAAATCCATGATTGTGGTCACCTTCACAGACAGGGCAGCATTCTCCCTCTGGTACATAGTAATGTTCGCAGTGAAGCATGCCACATTGTGCAGAGAAACACACTGCTACACCTCCCTGGCAGCGGCAGAAACGGCAGGCATCCATCCTGAACATGTCCCCATCATGATATTCCACTCCACTGACCGTGCAGGCTGGCTTAGTTGCTGCAAAACACAAACACCAACATTACACCATTGCACAAACTCCAAAAGGTTCAAGACTACATGGAATGGATACTGGTGGAGTATCGGGGTTCTGTGCGTCCATGAAACGTTCACAGGGTGGATGGATAACATGTTGAAGCAGACTAATGGTTGAATAGAGGAATTGCTTTCATCCAAAACTGTCATTTTGCAATTCCCATCTAGTTCATACAGATCAGTTTCTCACTGACACTGCCTGGCTGAGAAAAGTTCACCAACCACAAAAATCCATCAGAGTCTGAAACTGATGAATGGCTAGAAAATGTTCAACACACTGTGCAAGGTACTTTTGCCTAGTAATATAGCCAGTAGTTACAGTTGTACATAATATTTGTCTCATTTGTTTAGCTGGGTTCTCTTCATCTACTTTTCGGACTTCTGATGATGTTTTAGGCCATATTTATGCAGAAATACAGAAAATTCTAAAGGGTTCACAAACTTTCAAGCACCACTGTACATTGAATTAGGACGCACAGTAGTTACAAAGGTGTTCAGAAATGCAAGAAAAGGTTTTGAATAACAACTCTTGAAGTTGTAATATTGGATTCGTAGATTCCTCCTGCTACAACATGTATCATCCATCATCTCTCCCACCTTCGGGGATCTCTCTGAGAAGGTACTGCTTGTGCTTGTTTATGTGTGCGCGTGTGTGCATGTGTGTGTGTGTGTGTGTGTGTGTGTGTGTGTGTGTGTGTGTGTGTGTGTGTGTGCGCGCAAACCATGATTATATTACATTGTGGGGACCAAATGTCCCCAAATGGATAGAAAGATCATGACATTTTTAACATTGTAGGGACATTTTGCTGGTCCCCATAAGGAAAACTGATTTTTGTTGTTTTACAGAAATTGCAATTGTCTTTTGAAAAACCAAAATACCAAAAAGTTGATTTAGGTTACTGAGTTTAAGTTTAGGATTAGGTGTAGGTGTAGCATTAATAACTTCTAGTAATCATTACATCAGTGAAAAGTTCTCATGAAGGTAGGATTTCCAAGAGTGGTGGGGGACAGCTTTGTTTTACAAAAACTGTAACTTTCTTTTCTAAAACCAAGAGTCAGAAGACTTGTTTTAGGTTACTGAAATTGAGGTTAGGGGTAGGTGTTGCATTAAATAGCTACAGTGATCATCATGTCAATGGAAGGTTCCGACAGTGATAGAGAGACACACTTCTGTGTGTGAGAGAGAGAGAGAGAGAGAGAGAAATTAGTGAGGAGGTAAATGACAGTCTGTGGTTTTCTTACATAATAGTTAAATTGTTTCCTCTTTTTTGCTATGGTTCATGGGTTGTGTTGCTCTGATGCTAACATATCTCCATCATCTCCTCCATCATGGATGTGTCCAAGGGCTTTTAGCAGCCCAGTTTCATAGCACAAGAGAATTGGTGTGCTGGTCACCATGGCAATGCTAGGTGCAAAATTCACCTCAGCTGACGTGTTACGATGCCCGCCGTTTGTACGAACATCGAGAGCTGCACATCTATGCTCAGAAAAAGCCATTATCCTCTCCGACGTTCACTAAAACAAATTTGGCATCATTATGTTGTATCAGCAGCAGCTGAATTTAAAGATAACTCCTGAAAATAGTTTAATGCTTGTAAACAAAATACTTTAAAAATCGTTGCCCACTCATTTCCCTCTGCTCCCTGTGCAGGCTATAAATGATTCTGAAGCTGTCCTTGAAAACATTCTGTGCATCAGGAATCCTCCATTTCTGCATGGCCAAATGTCTCTTCATTCGGTAGTTATCATTCCTTGGAAGGACGTTTATCAGAAAACTGCTGTACACAAAACGCTAGGTTTCAATTTGGCCCAAACAATTTGCACATCCAGAGATCTATTTTACCAATTATTAAGGGTTCAAAGAATAACACAAGGTGATAATGGGAATGCAAAACTGTCTCACCAGCTAGTCAGGAATCAGTAGGGATTTGCTGAATTTGTTTGCAATCACATGTTTCTCAGTATCTGTCTGTGGCTTTCTCACTTATTTTCCCATCAAAATGACAATGAATTACTCAGATTTATTATTGATAATTATTAGTCTGACAGCTGTTATGCAACAATTTGACAGTGACTGCTGTTGTGTTAAATTCAGTGACGTACTTCTCACCAGACACTAGCTGATGAGTTAAGAAGTATGGTTACATCAGGGAAAAGCAATTCAGAAAATACAATCTACACTACTGTACAGTATGATAAAATACTCCCCTCCATACTCTAAATTAATGGTAAAAAAATACTGAAATCAAGACCAGTTGCTGATAAGCACAGGAAATAAACATCTGGAATACCACACTGTGAATGTGGTAGCCTAGCCGTTAAGTTACTGGACTCTGAACCAGAAGGTCCAGGGTCCATCTGCCAATCTGCCACTGTTGGGTCCTTGAGCAAGACCCTTAACCCACAATTGCTTGGATTGTAAGACTGTACCAATTGTAAGTCGCATCTGGGCGGTAAGGGCGTCTGCTAAATGCTGTAAATGTACACACTCCTGCTTTATGATAATTAGTCAATCACATCTTCAAAAGAAAAACCCTGATAGCTTTCGGTAGTTTCCAATTAGTTCAGTATTCCAGCATGGCCAAAGTGCATTTAGGACAGCTCAGGTTCAATTAATGAGAGCCTGAGCAGTGCCAATGTAGCCATCCCAAACCATCCAGATGTTCTCCATGTGATTTCCCAGGCTCTCCAGTAGAGATATTTATAAACATGACTGTTCTACTCAGTCACACAGCACAAAGGTCCATCCTTAGCCAATAACAATAACAAGGACACTTAGTTCACTTTGAGGAAAAAGTTTGTTTTAGACAAATTCAAGGACTCTAATCTCAAAGAGAGATTTCTCAGAGAACAACAGTATGCTCTGTGCCATCTGCTTTATCACTTGCTGTGACCTATCAATTAAAACACAACAGACTAGAGATACGGCAAGGGGGAGGTCAAGCCTCAAACATTCCTGTAGCTGCATCCCTGTTTCTGAAGGACGAAATTTCACAAGTGGCTCCATATCTACAGTCCATGGTCATGGCTTATGCTAAATTCCACTAAGACGAGTCTGGTACACAATTATACTGCTCATGCCATGCTCAAATTCCAGACGTTTTCTTCCATCAATTTGAGAAAGTGCTTGATTGAATTTTGAACTTCTTCCATTGCAGGGGATTATACAACAGCAGTAAATTGCTTCATATTTTTAATTAAAAGTTCCTGTTGTGAATAGAAACAAACTTTTGGAGCAGATGGTTGCTCCTGCAAACGAAACCAGTATGAATACCCTTTGTCCAAGGCTTTTTATTTAAATTTAAATTCAAATTTAGTAGTGGTAATTAGCGACACCATTTGTTAACCCAGGGGTTAACAAACCTTTTCAGACATCTGAACACCTAATATTAATATTTGTTTTGTCATTATTACAACTTTAACTAACAGTACAATGATATTTAGTACTTTCATGCAAAGCACTGCGACATACCTGTAATTGTTTCAAAGATAAGATGACTAAGTTGCTTTTGAGCCATGAAGAAAAATGTAGATAGCGAACAGTAAAATGTACATATAATATGCTAATATATTAAAGACGTTTATATACACGTGGAACCCATGAACACTAAACGTGAGTAAACCCATCCAGCATCATACCTTCTGCCACTCATACACATACCTTTTGTTTCACGCTCTAATTCCCTTGTCTATTAGTACCTGCACCTGTTCCTCATCACTGCTTGTTATCTTGTTCATCACTTACCTCTATTTAAACTCCTTGTTCTCACTCTGTCTCTGCAGTCTCTAGGTTAATTTAGATTAGTCATTTTTTTTAAACCTTGTCTCACACTGGTACTGATCTATATTCTCACCTGACCATTCTCTTCGTCTTTCCTCTCTTCAAACCTATGCCTTGGCTGCTCACTTCTCACATGTATCAGTCTTGAACTGTCTCTTACTCCACTTCTTCCTGACATTTGGTAACTTTGGAACCAAATTTGCCTCCTCTCCTTGGTTAGCTTTATGTTAATTCAACAATTTTGGGTATCAGATTAATTCTTACAAATATAATGATGGAATGTCTTTATCTTAAGCAACTCATTAAGAATTTACTGAATTCATTGCAAATAGTCTATTGTAAATTATAAAGTATACTGTAATACAAATTAATATAATTACAAACTATAAAAGAAAAAAGTACAGTAGTGGTCACAGAATTATTGGTGCTGTCTAAAAATGGGTTTACTCACAGTGTCAGTAGAATAGGGATAAAACAGTGGGTTGTCAAACAAGCACAAAAAGTCAATAAGGTTCTTTTTTCATGTAATAATTCTTCATGATCTATAAGCTATAAACACTTTAAATCCTTGTTCACATTATTGTCTTCCAAGGCATTTTCATTCAAACTAACCTGAACAGCTTTGTTTACCTCTCAGTGAATTATGGCGATTTTTTGAAAAAGTTACAGAATTTCCCTTTCAGCCTTCTGGCAATGTGTGCTGTCAGAGTGTAATCTGGTTTTAAAAACACATAAATGTTCAGAACTATCTTCAAAATACATGGCTTTTTGTGTTTATGTTGTTTTTCTGAATATAATATAACTACACATGCCCCTTATCAGAGCATATAGTGGGGAAAAAAAAGTATTTAGTCAGCCACTGATTGTGCAAGTTCTCCTACTTAGAAAGATGAGAGAGGTCTGTCATTTTCATCATAGGTACACTTCAACTGTGAGGGACAAAATGAGAAAAAAATCCAAGAAATCACATTGTAGGATTGCTATAGAATTGAATTGTAAATCATGGTGGAAAATAAGTATTTGGTCACCCACAAACAAGCAAGATGTCTGGCTCACACAGACCTGTAACTTCTTCTTTAAGAAGCTCTTCTGTCCTCCACTCGTTATCTGTATTAATGGCACCTGCTTGACCTCGTTATCTGTATAACAGACACCTGTCCACAGTCTCAAACCATCAGACTCCAAACTCAAGACCAAAGAGCTGTTGACGGACACCAGGAAGAAAATTGTAAACCTGCACCAGGCTGGGAGGAGTGAATCTACAATAGGCAAGCAGGATGGTGTGAATAAATCAACTGTGGGAGCAACTGTAAGACATAAAAGACCATTGATAATCTCCCTTGATCTGGGGCTCCACGCAAGATCTCATTCCGTGGGGTCAAAATGATCATGAGAACGGTGAGCAAAAATCCCAGAACTACATGGAGGGATCTGATGAATGACCTGCAGAGAGCTGGGACCAAAGTAACAAAGGCTACCATCAGTAACGCACTACGCCGAGAGGGACTCAGATCCTGCAGTTTGCCAGAGAGCATATGGATGATCCAGAAGAGAATTGGAAGAATATCATGTGGTCAGATGAAACCAAAATAGAACTTTTTGGTAAAAACTCAACTGGAGGAAAAAGGATGCTGAGTTTGCATCTCAAGAACACCATTCCTACTGTTGAAGGCATCTGGGGGTGGAAACATCATGCTTTGGGGGCTGTTTTTCCGCAAAGGGGACAGGACGACTGATCCGTGTTAAGGGAAGAATGAACGGGGCCCATGTATCGTGAGATTTTAAGCCAAAACCTTCTTCCATCAGTGACAGCATTGAAGATGGAACGTGGCTGGTCTTCCATCCGCATGACAATGATCCCCAAACACACCGCTCGGAAACAAAGGAGTGGACCCGTAAAAAGCATTTCAAGGTCCTGGAGTGGCCTAGCCAGTCTCCAGACCTCAACCCCATAGGAAATTTGTGGAGGGAAGTTGAAAGTCCATGTTGCCCAAAACATCACTGCTCTAGAGGAGATCTGCATGGAGGAATGGGCCAAAATACCAGCTACAGTGTGTGCCAACCTGTTGAAGACTTACAGGAAACGTTTAACCTCTGTCATTGCCAACAAAGGTTATGTTACAAAGTATTGAGTTGTGAAAAAAATTTATTGATGAAATACTTGTTTTCCACCATAATTTAAAATAAAATTCTTTAAAAACCCTACAATATGATTTCCTGGATTTGTTTATTTATTTGTCATAGTTGAAGTGTACCTATGATGAAAATTACAGACCTCTCTCATCTTTCTAAGTAGGAGAACTTGCACAATCAGTGGCTGACTAAATACTTATTTGCCCCACTGTAAGTAGAAATGCTTGTTTTCTCTTGAAGAAGGTTGGTAATAAAGAAGTGCTACAAATAAGCTTAGATTCTAAATTGTCATAAATATACTGCACAAGTGGCAAAGCATCTCCAACAGTCTAACACAGGCACAGTTACTGGACAGAAATGCAGCTTGAAACCACAGAGAATGCAATGGGTATGAGTTCTGACTAGGTACTAGCTGAAATTCTTTAGTAAAGGACACTGGCCAGTTTGTGCTGAGATGTGATACCTACATTCCAGAGACATCATGAAGTTTACAAAAGCAATGCACAGAAAGACAGTCTCATAGAAACAAAGACAAACTTGGGTGCACTAAAACCTACTGCTGAAGGCCAGTTCAGTGAATGTGATGAATGACGCAGAGTTCAGCATTTCCCATGGGTTCAGTCATAATCCCAAAAAATGGCGTAACACTGTGCCCAAAGGCAGGGGTCCAACAAAACCTGGCCATGGAAAGGCTTAATTAAATTCAGTATGAAAAACACCCTAATAAACACCTTTGTAATCAGCACTGCACCAGTTGGTGCAGTCACAACATTTGGCACCACTGATCAACCAAAGGATGAAGAAGGACACATGGACATTAATTGGGTTTCGCAGTGCAGTTTGGTCTGGGGAGTCAATGATGTAATTTAATCATGAGAATTTCTAAACTCCAACACTCTGCACTGTAAAGTAGGTCTATCCTAGTAATGGTGATATTCATGCATGTATATCTACATAGATCTTGCAGGTGTTCCAGATGTCTTTTCTGCTGCCAGAGTTTGTCAATCTAATCTTATAGTGTAAATCTTGAGCAAAGTCCAATGTAGAATATCTACAGAGACATTCTTACCTTAAACATTATGTATTCATATCAGTGAAGAGATATAATATCAACAATTAAAAACCTTTGGATCTGTGATTTTACCTACTTTTGTGTGACCCATCTATGACTAACTGCAGCCTATCTGGCACAATTTGTCAATATACCCCATGTATATATATATATATATACACATATATATATATATACACACAATCTGAGTACAATCTGATATGTACAGCTATCTGGTTGCCAGTTCGCAAGCTCTTTCCTTGCCCACACCACCCTGGGTCTTGACTGAGTGAGTCATTGCCCATCAATGGCTCCAGAGTATCATCCTGGGCACTGGGTCTGTCTTTTTACCAGGGAGATCTGCTTGAACTAAGTGACTAAGAATTAGGGCTCAGATACATTGATCCACTCAAAATAGCTAATCACATTAATGTCACATACCACCTTCAGCCTCATTCTAATTACTTTATTTCCTCTTCCTTCCATTTCTCCCACCTAAAGCTCTACTCCTCGAGCTTGCTGGTCATCTTCCTCCTGGGGAGGAGGATGGGGTGCCGGTGTATCTGGTGGATACTGGACTCCTGTAGACGGGTCCCGACTCTAGTACCTCAATGACTAGATTTGTTCACGATGGATGAATGCTTTGGATGTCCTGGTTCCCATCCTGATTTGGGACTCCCAGGCTGTGTGCCTGGATCACCCAGCCCCTTACCTAATGAGGTTCCCTGTCACATCCACAGGTACAGCCTCAGCACCCCTCTGTGAATGCTTTGTGTGGAGGTATGTCACACCACATGCTTCTTCGCCCAGCTCCCTGGTCTCCAGTTTCTGATCAGCCTTCCTACTAATTCCCTCCACCTTGTTCTCATCCTGGATCCCTATTTAAGCCCTCTGATTCTCCCTTTTGTTTGCAAAGTTTCACTCCATTTCTGTGTTTGTCTGAACTCTTCTACTATCTGGCTCTTTGAATATTGACTCTGAAACTGACATTGATCCCTCGCTCGTCCCTCTCAACTCTTCAGCCTGCCTGCCAGCCATCCTGGTTTAGCACTTCAGCCTCGACCTACGCTTGCTCGGTATATAAACAAACTGTTTAAATGACTTCTGACCTCAGTCTGAAAGGTTACCTGAGGCTAAGGTTAGGGTTAGTTGTAGAAGTAGGTGTAGAATTGTAGGAGTTTTGTGTAGAAGTCCTGATAATTACAGAAAAACTTTTGTGTATGTGTGTGGGTCAAGATTTATATTATTGTGAGGATGTTCCTTCAAGGATAGATTTTTTTTACAATAACTTCAATTTTCTTTTGAAAACCCCAAAATAGAGTAAATAAATTTGCTTTGAATTACTTAAGTTAAAGTTAGGGTTAGGTGCAGTTGAAAGGTAATATGTCAGTGGAAAGTCCTCACAGTGATAGAAAGACAAATATGTGCACCCATGTACGTGTGGGTGTGGGGAAAGATACTGTCCACAGAAGCAACAGCACAAAGGAAGTAAAAAAGTGATAAAGAAAAATAAAACCCTTTAAAGTGGAAGGAACATAGACAAGAAGTTGAAAGTAGAAAAAGCAAAATAGACGGGGAAGATAAAAAAAGAAAAAGAAAATGCAGTGCCATCAGTTCAGAACTGGCAGAAACCAGTGGGACCCAGGTACACCCACGTGACCAAAACAAGGCCAAGGGTCTCAACTATGCATGAAAACATAGGAACTGGGGTGCAGACAAATGGCAGCAGATTCTCTGGAGTGATGAGTCAAAATATTGAAATATGAAATATTTGGGTGCAACAGAAATCAGTTTGTCTTCGAAGGGCTGGAGAGCAGTACAATGAGTGTCTGCGAGCAATAGTGAAGCATCGTGGAGAGAGTTTGGGGCTACATTTCACCAAATGGAGTTGGGGATTTGGTCAGGATTAATGGTGTCCTCAATGCTGAGAAATACAGGCAGATACTTATCCATACTCATGCAGTATGATCAGGGAGGTGTCTGATTAGCTCCAAATTTACTCTGCAGCAGAACAACAACACCAAACATACAACCGATGTCTGGAATGTTTGGAAAAACCTCCCTGCCAAGTTCCTTCAAAAACAGTGTGCAAGTTTAACTACAAGAATTGATACTGTTTTGAAGGCAAATGGTGGTCATGCCAAATTTTAAATTGATTCAGACTATTTTGTTCATTCACTTTGCATTTTGTTAACTGACAAAAATAAACTATTAACTTCTACTATTCAAAGCATTCTTAATTTGCAACATTTTTTCACAACTGCATAAACCATTTTGCCAGTATACGCTGTCTAAACACCAACCAGCTCATCGCTAACAGTAAGAACAGGTACCTAGAACACCGAGAGATTTAAACAGCTGATTCCAAATTATAAAACACTCACTGAATTGTGAGAATTACAGATGATTCTCAACATTTTATTATTTACACATTCTTGCTCCTACACTTATTGTTCATTTTATTACTTCCACTTGCCATATATAAGCATTTTGTAGTTCTACAGTTACAGACTGTAGTCCATCTGTTCCCTCCATACTTTGCTTGTCTCCTTTACTCAGGTATACAGAACCCCCACAGATCAGGTGCTATTTGGGTGGTGGATCATTCTCAGCTCTACAGTGACACTGATGTGGTTTTGGTGTGTTAATGCGTGTTGTACTGGTATAAGTGGATTAGACACAGCAGTGCTGCTGGAGATTTTAAACACTTCACTGTCAGCGCTGGACTGAAAGTAGTCCATCTACCAAAAATGCCCAGCCACCAGCATCCTGTAGGCAGCGTCCCGTGAGCACTGATGAAGGATTAGAGGATGACTAACACAAATTGTGCAGCAACAGATGAGCTACTGTCTCTGACTTAACATCTACACGGTGGAGCAATAATGTAGATGTGTCTGATAGAGGGCACAGTGAGTGATCAGTGTTGTAAAACGCCAGTAGTACTAATGTATCTGATCCACTCATACCAGCAAAACACACACTAACACACCACCACATCAGTGTCACTGCAGTGTTGAGAATGATCCACCACCCAAAGAGAACCTGATCTGTGGGGGTCCTGACCATTGTGGAAGACAGAAAAGTAACAAAGAAACTAACAAGTACACAGAAAATTATTACAGAATATATAATTATGGAACTACTATATGGTGGATATAAAGGCACTTTGGCAAAGTGGATCTGATAAAATGGACAATTAGACTACAAACAATCTAACTAATAAAGTGATCAGTGAGTGTATATAAGTAAGAATGTATAAAAAATATATACATATGTTACGTGTACCCTTTGTAAATCAGACAGAACCTTTACTTTTATTATTACCTTTATTCATTACTGTTGTCACATTTAGTAATATTGTTGCGTTTGTTGTACTTATTGTAATAATGCATTGGCACTATTGTTCTCATCACAGTTATGCCAATAAAGCTACTTTGAATCTTGAGACATATTTACATAAGTTAACTGACAGCTGATGGTTCGCAAGAAGGAGGAGGAGTAATGTCCTCAGAACTGAGAAATTAAGACACCCTAAAGTAAAAGAAAGTTGATTAGTGAACGGAGACTATTTAAGTTCAAATAAAAGGAACCAAAGAAAGTAAGAGATCAAGGAAAGAGGAATCACAAAACTGTCAAAGCTAAAGAAAAGTGAAGGAAAGACAAGAAGTGAGCTAAAAGGAAACTGAAAATATGAAAACAAATACTGTTTTTAAATTCCTGTATGCCCTCTTCTGAAACAGAATAGTTTTTACAGGACTTTATCTGATGAGGACATCTTCTCTTTTCTTTAATTAACGCCATGGTAGAGCACATGGCACATGCCTCATTCACATGAGATGCCTGTATGGAATCCCACTCTGTGTGTGTGACCAAGTTAAAGCTCTCAGTCAAAGCACACTAAGCAGCACATACACATTCTCTCTCTGGATACATGGAATAAAACTCTGTATACATGTATATATTTTTTGGCCCTTCACAGCTTCTGCACTTTGGTCTGCCCCCACATCGTTCCATTACAGTAACTGTGGAAAAATACTGGCGCTTTATAAGACAAATCTACATTGTTGGTACTTCATAGGTATAAGGTGAGAGATGGCATCTATTATTTTTACACACAATTTGTGTGAAATACTGTTTGTGTTATGCCCTTGTGTTGTATGTCACTCACACAGAGAAACGAACACAGACTCACACAAAGCTTATCTTCAGACAGAGGGTATCTGAAGTAAAAGGAAGCCTGTCTCAGTGGTGTTGGTTCACAGGGATGTGTGGAAGCAGCTTGTGAAATTCTCTATCTAGAGATTACAAACAACTTCAAATCTCAGTCTTTCAGACCCTGAGGCCTAGCTCCAAATAACACTGATTAAAAAAACACAAGCAGTACCCTTCAGAGGGAAAAGATTACCATAGAATCACCTGTAATATACTTACTTAGGCAAATACTCCTTAAGTTCATTTAGATGCGCGATGCAGAGAGGAAGCATAATTGAATTTGGGGGGATAAAAAAGGTTGTGACTTGTATTTGGATTCAAACCATGAACCTGTAAATCAATCCTTTTAAGATGCTCACACCTACACAAAGACTTTAAGCAAGAGACAGAATACACCCACACGTTTCGAAAAACACCAGGTCGAAATTTGGCTCTCATTCACCTTAACTGTGACCAATACTCTGGGCTTCTAATAACTAGCAATTTTCCAGCAGGGACATGTTTTTCCCCTGCGACTCGGGCAACAAGCAGGCTGTCAGGTGCTGCCTCCCAGCTTGCCTGCCTCCCTCCCAACGTTAGAGCCTGCCTTGTTTTGGCTACAACAGACTAAATAATGTGATAACGCGTACAGGGCTGCGGGTGTGCTTTGCCTTGGTAGGCCCAGTCAGCTTTGGTTGAGCAATCATGCCTACCCTGCTAACACCTGCAACTCAAGACCAAGTTTACAAAAATGCCTTAGTGCAAATGTTTTTGCATGCTTTATCATGAAGAACATAGCAGTCATTTACTTGGGAGCCAAAGAAACCCTTGTGGAGAGGGAGCAATGAAGAGAACAACCTGTCAATCATTGCTGGCTTTACAGCAAAGCTTTAATGCAGTTAGCCCCCTGTGTGACTTGTAAGCCGCTGGGCCATAATATCACTTTACTTCTCCAACAGAGGCAGATATTTTTGCTTCCTCAGAAAAAAAAGATCATTTTTTGCTACACAACGCTATGCCAGTCAAACTGAACGGCATGCCTGTATGCAATGCAAGAACAAATCAGGTGCTTTAAGGTTAATAATTGTTTCAAGGACTTGAGCTGCTCGCTTCACAACAGAGTGCGTGGGTTTTAATCTGAGTCCACCCTCCCAAAGATCACATTGAATTTGACAGAACAACAAGCATTTAAAGAGCTAATCCCAGTGCTTACTGCTCAGACGATTGCTACACAGTAGGGGTCCTAGCCCTTACAAACACGTTCCCTTCAAAGGAACTAAAATAAATGGCCATGCAGTAGCAGTAACATGAAATTGAGACTTCTAAGGTCTCCATCCCCTGTCTTCTGTCCGTAGTGTTTGAGTGGCTTACATACCACCAATTATCCTCTTCACTATGACAGTCTCTCAGGGCAAAAATTAGTGTAATGACTGGGCTGTGTATGGCAGGGCTAGGGGCACACAGACTGGCAGGTGCAATGGGGGGGTGTGAGCGTGTCAGTGGACAAAGCTAATCAGACTCCTAAAAATACCATTATTGACATACCGAATCTGCCTCACATAAACACATCAGAGAGGAACAGAGAGGGGCACCAACCAAGCAGCACTCACAAGCCCGTGTTTGTTTATTCGCTTGTAAATAACATTATCTCTCCTCTTCTGAAATGGAGTGATTCTAGGATAAGTGTATTAAGGAGGCAAACAGGACAAAAGTGGAGAGTGGCGATACTGATGAGCAAACAAATAGAAACCAAAGCACTGCTTTTAAACACAAAGAATCTGAGCTAACAAAGATGGCAAACATGCCTTGAGCAGACCTGTCGTCTGCCCGTTCACACCAGGCAGAGATCTGTGAAACAGACAGCAGAGACACACGCTCAGCCCACATATGGAAGCAAGAACCTGGCATTTGAGCTGGGATGTTTAATGCAGACACACACACACCCACTCTCATACACATGGACAAACCTAATCGGCCCCTTATCTGCTCTCCAGGAGGGTGACATCAGTGTCTGAAAGAGAAATCCTCTTGAACAAACACAGCGTCTGAAAAAGCTGTCTCCCTCACCATGCCAAACTCACATTCTCATGTGTGAGAGAGCGCAAAACCGCACTCAGCCTCCGACGAGAGTCATCTAGCTGCCGGTTTGTTTGCAGATGGCACAGCCGATCAAGACTGCATATGGTGGGTAGTTCAGCGCCTGCATGACTGATGGAGACAATAGAGGCTTTTCTATTCTTCATCATCACAATCACTGTGCATCACAGCGCAAACAAATGCACACTTGCTTATGACCACCATCTTGGCTTGGTAGCAACACCTATTTATAATTCATTTTACAATATCCTTGTGACGGGGACACCCATGGTCTTTGTCATATGCTACAGACCCAGCCCTCTGTCCCCAAATGGGCTCTGTAACTCAGGAACCACTGATGAGCTTAGACCTTAGAAGCAACTTAGAAGCACAAAACATCAGGTCTGTGGTTTCTCCTGCACTTGACCCTCCATTTTAGAGGGTTCCTGGCTGGTATTCTGCACTAGACTCTTCTTTTTCTCTCTAGCACCAGACCTCGGTTCATATCTTGGATACAAACATATGTAATCTGCACACTGATGGAGTAGTGTGACCTTACTCAAGTACACAAAACCTTGTATAGGTATGTGCCGCTTAACGTCCATCCAATCAAGGGGGATTTGCTTTAATGGCCGAGGTCTTAAAAGTTATAATAAAAAATGAAAATCTGTCATATGTACAGTGGGGCAAAAAGTATTTAGTCAGCCACTGAATGTGCAAGTTCTCCTACTTAGAAAGATGATTGAGGTCTGTAATTTTCATCATAGGTACACTTCAACTATGAGAGACAAAATGAGAAAAAAAATCCAGGAAATCATATTATAGGATATTTAAAGAATTTAATTGTAAATCGTAGTGGAAAATAAGTATTTGGTCACCCACAAGCAAGCAAGATTTCTGGCTCTCACAGACCTGTAACTTCTTCTTTAAGAAGCTCTTCTGTCCTCCACTCGTTACCTGTATTAATGGCACCTGTTTGACCTTGTTATCTGTATAAAAGACACCTGTCCACAGCCTCAAACCGTCAGACTCCAAACTCAACCATGGCCAAGACCAAAGAGCTGTTGAAGGACACCAGGAAGAAAATTTTAGACCTGCACCAGGCTGGGAAGGGTGAATCTACAATAGGCAAGCAGGTTGGTGTGAATAAATCAACTGTGGGAGCAATTGTAAGAAAATGGAAGACATACAAGACCATGGATAATCTCCCTCGATCTGGGGCCCCATGCAAGATTTCATCCCGTGGGGTCAAAACGATCATGAGAACGGCGAGCAAAAATCCCAGAACTACACGGAGGGACTTGATGAATGACCTGCACAGGACTGGGACCAAAGTAACAAAGGCTACCATCAGTAACACACTACGCCGAGAGGTACTCAGATCCTGCAGTGCCAGGCGTGTCCCCCTGCTTAAGCCAGTACATGTCCAGGCCCGTCTGAAGTTTGCCAGAGAACATATGGACGATCCAGAAGAGGATTGGGAGAATATCATGTGGTATAATATCAGAACCTTTTGGTAAAAACTGAACTCGTCTTGTTTGGAGGAAGAAGAATGCTGAATTGCATTCCAAGAACACCATACCTACTGTGAAGCATGGGGGTGGAAACATCTTGCTTTGGGGCTGTTTTTCTTCAAAAGGGACAGGACGACTGATCCGTGTTAAGGGAACAATGAATGGGGCCATGTATTGTGAGAGTTTAAGCCAAAACCTCCTTCCATCAGTGAGACCATTGAAGATGGAACATGGTTGGGTCTTCCAGCATGACAATGATCCCAAACACACCGCTCGGGGCAAGGAGTGGCTCCGTAAAAATCATTTCAAGATTCTGGAGTCCCCAGACAACAACCCCACAGAAAATTTGTGGACGGAGTTGAAAGTCCGTGTTACCCAGCGACAGCCCCAAAACATCACTGCCCTAGAGGAGATCTGCATGGAGGAATGGGCCAAAGTACCAGCTAAAGTGTGTGCAAACCTGGTGAAGACTTATAGGAAACGTTTGACCTCTGTCATTGCCAACAAAGGTTATGTTACAAAGTATTGAGCTGAACTTTTGTTATTGACCAAATACTTATTTTCCACCATGATTTACAATTAAATTATTTAAAAATCCTACAATGTGATTTCCTGGATTTTTGTTTCTCATTTTGTCTCTCGTAGTTGAAGTGTACCTATGATGAAAATTACAGACCTCTCTCATCTTTCTAAGTAGGAGAACTTGCACAATCAGTGGCTGCCTAAATACGTTTTTGCCCCACTGTACATGTAATCACATGAAGCACAAGCAGACTCTTGCGACACATTAGTACAGAAAAGAGAATCTAAACTAAAATGTATGCCTTAAAAGCAATAAAAAACATGGTATCATTCAACGTTCTTTTTTTGTTTTCGTCAAGTGTTTTAAGATTTATGAAATATACAGAAATAAAAATTACTGTATTGTCCAGTACAGTACTGTACTAAATGTTGTCATATTGTGTTTTAATTAATATTCTTGCTTAAAATAAAACACTATGTGCAAAGTATCGTAACTACTATGTGACTATGGTAATGTCTGGTCCTCATCCACTTCAGTCAGCGTCCAGTTTCACAGAACACTGACGTTACATGGTGCATACCCGTATTGGAAAACGATCTGAATAACGAATATTGAGCTAGCTGAAGCCTATTTCTATGATTTCTCATGGGAAAAAACCCACCTCATTCTGCATATTTAAAACTTTCAATGATGTCAGCATTATATAGTAGCACAGGGCACATCCTAATTGCCTCGTCAACTTGCCTCTCTAATTAGCAGTGTGCTGTTTATTGAAATGCACCACTGCGTGCCTGCACGTGTTTGCATGTTCTCTACTACTTCTTAGTCCATTCTTCTAGAGCTAAACATTATACTTTTACAATATAAAATAAACAACCATTATCTCATAATTCACCACAATGTAAACAAACGTTTAGGTTACTTACAGATAAGACATGGAACACCATATATAGCATTTTATACACGACTGAGTATGTAAGAACTGCAGGGGGTGGCACGGTGGCTCAGTGGGTAGCACTGTTCCCTCACAGCAAGAAGGTCCTGGGTTTGCTCCCAGGTGGAGTTGTCTAATCCTTTCTGTGTGGAGCCTGCATGTCCTTCCTGTGTCCACATGGGTACTCCGGTTGACAAAGACATGCGCATTAGGTTAACTGATTATGCTAAATTGGCATTGACTTGAGTGTATATATATATATATGACTAGTCTTGATGTAACCTAGAAATGGCCAGAAATGGCCACTGATGCTGACAGCAACGTTAAATAAACAAAAAAACCAACAAACAAACATGGTGTACTCTTGTACCTGCCCAGCTCTGGTGATTTGACACAGAAATAAATAGCACATTTTGGGGACTGTTTCTAAAAGGTTGCCCATATGTGAAAAGTCACATTGGTGTTATAGAATCCAACAATGATTTCTTAATTATATGAATTCTTTCCTTCTGTTTGGACAACTGAATACTATTCCTTAACATATCTGGATATTCATATGGAAAATGGTGAAATTATACCTTCCCCCATACAAATCACCTCATCACAAATCACACATCATTGTGAATTTCAATGTCAGGCAGGTATGTAAATGAATTGGTGACTAAGGGAGAGTGTAAATGAGAAGAAGGTCTTTTGTGTGAGTCATTATCCGTTACTTTGTAATAATTAGTTTTAATCATTGTTTTAAATTTTCACTACTGATCTTCTAAACTAAGCATAATTGTGGGTTCATTCAGAAAAAAAAGACAGTATTAATATGGAACATTTTATTCTGAACAGAACTTGAAAGTTTGTTTTATAAGAATTAGGAATTTTGGAAAGGCATGGTGCATTGAGATCTTATCACTGCTGAGGTGGTGTACAGTTGAATGAAGGCGTGAGATTTACTGGCAGCTGTTTGCGCTTTATCACACCTTACATATACCGTATTTTTCGGACCATAAGGCACACTTAAAATCCTTTAACTTTCTCAAAAATCGACAGTGCGCCTTAAAATGCGGTGCGTCTAATGTATGAATTAATTCTGGTTGAGCCTTCTGACCTAGAACCGATTGTAGATGGTACACGGCGCTCATAAATCTGTCAAAATGTTTTAGCATGGCCTTGGTAAGGTACGAAGCTTATGGTCACCGTAGTGCGCAGCATCGTGGAGTAATACGGTCTGTGCTTCAGCATTAGGGTACGTGCATTCATTCATTTATTTTCGAAGCGGATTTCAAACACAACGCTATCAGTCACGCAGTACAACATGGTCATAGAGCAGCTGTGAGAGAATTCAGCATTAACGAATCAATGGTACGGAAGTGGAGGAAGCAAGAAGACGCCCTGCGCCAGGTAAAGACCAAACTGAGCTTCCGACGGAACTTAGGAGTTTTGTTTCATTTCATGCGCCTTATAACCCGGTGCGCTTTATGGTCTGAAAAATATGGTACTGTATAAAGTAGATGCACAGTTTTTATCAGCGCTATCCACACATTTCAGGCATTAACATAATGTGCATAACGCCTCACAGTTTAGCACTGGCTCACGAGCGGGTGTGGCATGCCATGTTCTTCAGTTCATTCTGTGACCTGCATGTTAATTCACTGATGTGAAGTCAGTCTCTAGATCCCAGGTGAGATTTCAGGAACTGCATCATACAGTTGATGATGAAAGCAGGACATCTGTTTCTTATTGATCATCGGGTAGGTTTACACTCGTAGAGATGAGTTCATCCTCCCGCCCTCTCTGCTTTCCCCTAGGCTGTGTGATATTAATACAGGCTCACTGCCCAGTGTAGCCACCAACAGCCAGATGTTCAATCAAAGTGTATTTCTGTTTCCGGGGCTTTGATGCTCCCTCGAGCTGATCTTGAGCTCTGTCTCTTTGTTCTCTAATCAGCTGCCAGACACAGGGCTACTTCACGGCACGCCAGTGAGGTGACACACACCCTGGCTTCTCATCATAGCACAGATGTTGTGCTTGCTACCTTGCATTTGCGTGTGTCTGCGTGAGACGGGTTACGTATGGATGTGCTCTGAAGAGAGCGGCTGCTCCGTTCTTTCACTAACTTCCAAGCATCAAGTATAGAATATTCATATTAAATGTGCTCATAATCTGCAGCATATGCCTCAGGCTTTAGTGTACGATAAACAGAAAAAACAAACACCTGCAGGGGAAAAACCAGCGTTTTCATGTGTCCTTTTCTGTGTGCCAGCCCACTGATTTAGTTTCCGTGTGCAAACAACATACAGTGTGACAGAGGAAATCTCACCTCCATCTAGCACAGTTTTTTTTCTAATCTCATCAAGCTGTCGTGCACACCTCTTTCTCCCACTTAAGCCCTAATGAAATGGGATTCGTTTTACAAAGGGAGGTGTAAAAACATAATTATTAGTCCTGTCAGAATCTCATAGAGATTTTTCCAGCTTCCAAATTTTGATTTCTAGAAAGATTTTCCTATTTTTACCTACAAAATAGCTAGTTAACTGAAGGAGCCAAAAGTCTGAGATCACCCGTGAAACACTTGTTTGGATCTTTCCGGAGATCATACAGCAGCTAAATCCTGACTCAAGACACACCTCAAAGGTTTGCAACAGCTACTTGAAGAATAAAGAAGATCAAAGATCTCATGGATTTTCCCCCACAGCCACCTGACTTGAATTTATGGGGGCACTTGAAGACCAAGCATTCAGTAACATCACAAGATGCTCTATGGAATATTGTGAAATCATGCTTGGATAACTCGGGTCATCAGGTTCATGCTAGCTCAAGTGTACATTGTGCAAACAGGGGACAGTAACTGAAGAACCATAGTGGTGTGCAGTTCCTGGAGGGAGTGATGTGTATAACAGTTTAGGCTTCCAATGCTGTCTGGATAATAGTGTTCCACTCATGTTTTCATTGGTGCTGCATTTACGTATAATTTGTATGCAGTTTTCTTGTGAAATACCTTTTATATTTACATTACAGTAGCAAAAAAACTATGTGACTATGGGAAAAACTGGTCAAAGACCATACTGATCAAATGATGAAATGTCCTGTTTCACAGATCATAATGCGGTCGTTAAACAGTGTATAGCTTTTCTTTCAAAAATTCAATTTGAACTCAAATCATTATGATTAAATTTTATATATATATATATATATATATATATATATATATATATATATATATATATATATATATATGCCATGTTGGTAAAAAATCCTGTCATACCGTAATGGGACAAATTCTTAAAGCAGCAGCTCCTGTGCCTCAGAGGTCAAAGGCTGTTGCTGGAAACAGCAGTACCCGAGGACCTTGTTTCAAACCCTGGGCTGAGCTTGCAACATGAAGGTTGTCTGGTGGGCTTTGTGGGGGCCCTGCAATGGACTGGCGTCACATCCAGGGAGAACAACCCCACAACCCTGACTAGGATAGGCTTGGGTAAATCGGGAATTTTCTCACAACACTTTACCAGCAGGGCAAACCATCCTAAAGCCCTAGCCACACACTACCTTGGTAAGTGACCACAAATAAATAATTTTAGAACACAGGGCAAACAAACAATAAAACTTCACATTTATTACAGTAATCCTATATTAGGAATAACTAATGTTTTTAATGATACAACTAATGAGATAATGTTCTTCAGCTATAGGCTATTTGTGCTAGCATGGGGAAATGTCTACTAAGTTACTAAGTCTGGAGAAAGAAAAACACTACATTCCAGCATAAGTACCTTATCCCATCTGTCAAACATAGGGGTGGTATTATTATGGTTTTTGGCCATTTGAATTCCGAATTCATGACATCTGTCCCTGAAAAAGTGGGTCATGCAGCAAGACAATGACCCTAAGCACAGAAGTAATTCTACAAGAGAAGACTAAAGTTAAGGTTTCAGAATGGCCATGTCTAAGCCATGAACCTTAATCTGAAATGCTGTAGAAGAAGTTCATGTGAAGGAACCCAACATCTGACAGTTTAAACTGTTTTGTACATAAAAATGGGCTAAAATTCCTCCATGCTGTGTGCAGGACTGATCAACACTCACAGAAACATTTAGTTGCAGTTATTGCTGAAGGGGGGTCACATCAGAGATTGAAAGGTTCAAACACTTTTGCCACTCAATAAATAAATGTCAAAGTATAATATTTTATACCTCATTTAGGACTTGTGTGAAACTCTGATGTTGTTTCAGGTCATATTTATGCAGAAATATAGAAAAAAAAAACATTTTCACAAACTTTCAAGGACCACTGTACTTGTTAAATCCTTAGTTAAATCCATGCAATCCATTAGAGGCCAATAAAAAATTGGATTTTTTTGCTATCACATAATTATTGTGTATGTCTGTTTCTTACACTGTCTAACTTACCTGTTTATCTTTTTCTCCTTGCACATCACTGTAATGAAAACCTAACTGCTTTGAGAACCATAGCTAACCCCACATGAAATGTATGTTTAGCTCGTCTCACCCCTGTCTGATAAAGTACAGCTTAAAGTACACTATTTTCCTTCAGTCAAAGCCAAAAGGGTAGCCACTTTCATGCAATCTAGACAATCTTTGTTTTCTGGAAACAAATGTGATCTTCAGAGCTACCTGGTGTTTCGGAGCTATCAAAATGAGCTTTCTGCTGTGTGTTTACCTTGCTTAACAAGCTTATACAAAGGACAGTTTTAGTGCGTTTGCAAGCACTCTCTCCTCTGACTGGAGCTCAGTAAACAGACTCTGTTCTCTGCTTCTTGTCTGTGTTCAGTGAGACTGTCTGTGTACAATCCACCTATGTTTTACACACACACACACGCTGAGCAAACAAGACCTACCATTGACACACTCATAGACATCACAGCACCTTCCTGGTGTTCCGTCGCCACGGGAGAGCAAGTGGGGCAACATTCCCGCCGAGCACTGTGGGAAGATGCAGATGCCAGGCAAACACTCGCACCTGCAAAAGGCGAAGGAAGAGAGAGAAAATTTGAAATATGAAGCGGGGAATTATAGAAATACTAGAGTTCCACCTAGAGCTCCAGACTCTGCCTCCTCCACTCTGTTACACTTCTTGTCATCTCTATCACCTGGTAGTAATTCCTCACTCATCACCTGCCTTCTGTTTAAGCCACACCTTTCTGTTCTCTCACTCCAGTGTCACTTGGTAGTTTTGGTTTTATTAAAACGAACCCAGTGCTCCATTACTGAGGTTCAGTTGGACAAGAGTGGATGCTGCCATCCAAATCTTGGTGCAAACCAAAGAGGAAGACCGAAACCACCTAAATAGCTGGGTCTCGGAGAGCTTCCAAACAAACTCTATGGTGGTTCGATTGATATGTGACTGCAACATGGACCAAAGATACGTAAAAAAAAAAAAAACATGGTGTGTGATGTTAGAAGAAGTGACATATATTGTAACATATATAAACAGTAATAACAGTAATCAGACAAAGGCAATACTCTTTTTGTTATGTTGGGTTGTGTTGACTGTTGCACGTCAGTACAGGTGGCCTAACTACTACTCCTTGCAGCATGCATTCTGTTGTGTGCAAAATGGAGGAATTACAGTGTCGATACCTCACCCCCATTATCTCGCCTACCTCATCTCTTCCCACCTGTGATGGCAGGAAGCATATCCTTCCATGCACTTTACATCGAAAAGCTGCCCACTTCACCTCTTGCCCTTGCCAAGCTTAAAATGTGACAAATGTCTTGTCAGCAATGAAATTCTATCCCACTAAGCTGCCATGTTTCAGACCGTCAGTAGGTGGCACTTTAATACTACTTTAAACTTGCAACAATGTACAGCCCCTGTCTGTTATCAGAGAGGTTACATAAATAGGACACTAATCACTGGTTGAAATATGAATATGTAGTACAGAAGCCCCACCCCGTCAATAGAAAGAACAAATTAGCAAATCACAGTTCCATTGCACAGTAACCTTAAAAAAAAAAAATAATTTCTATTAGTCTGGTCTGGCAGCGTGAGCAGCAACAACGCTTTTGTGTGTAACATTTTCCGTGTTATTTGAACCCAACAATGAAAGTAAGTTATACCATTTTTGTCAGATTACCGTATTTTTCGGACCATAAGGCGCACTTAAAATCCTTTAATTTTCTCAAAAATCGACAGTGCGCCTTTAAACGCGGTGCGTCTAATGTATGAATTAATTCTGGTTGTGCTTTCTGACCTAGAACCGATTGTAGATGGTACACGGCGCTCATAAATCTGTCAAAATGTTTTTATCACGGCCTTGGTAAGTTACGAAGCTTACGGCCACCGTAGTGCGCAGCATCGCGGAGTAATACGGTATGTGCTTCAGCATTAGGGTACGTGCATTCATTCATTTATTTTCGAAGCTGATTTTCAAACACAACGCTATCAGTCACGCAGTACAACATGGACATAGAGCAGCTGCGAGAGAATTCAACATTAACGAATCAATGGTACGGGAAGTGGAGGAAGCAAGAAGACGCCCTGCGCCAGGTAAAGACCAAACTGAGCTTCTGACGGAACTTAAGAGTTTCGTTTCATTTCATGCACCTTATAACCCGGTGCGCTTTATGTATGAAAATATACCCGTTAGCAGCCGATCATTGATATCGCGCCTTATAACCCGGTGCGCTTTATAGCCCGGAAAATACGGTATACCAGCGATTCAAAATATGCATTTTAAATGTTCGTTTGTCTTTCAGTTTCAGATATATAGGTCTCTCCCCAAGCAAAGAGATAGCAGTCTGGTATTGTATGGCTGGAAATAACTGACTGGCAGGAGCTCTTTGTGAGGTATAAGCTGGTAAACATGCCAGCACATATTAAGAAACCCCACAAGCGTGTTTAGCCCAGCACACATCATTGTTGTGGAAGTTACAGAATTGGTGGGCCGCGGGCCGCAAAAATGCATAAAAGCTATACAATGTGTGTCAAATTATTCACATGTCTTTTGTTTACATACTTTGGTACGATGATAAGCGTGCCAGCATGCATGCTAAATGAACCAGGACTAAATAGTGACAAAACATAATTTTCTGCTTTGGTCTGGACCACTTGACCCAAAGTACAGTATAAACACATCCTAAAGTTTCTGAGCACTCAGGTTCATACTTGGATTGCACCTTCTAATTACCAGCCTTTGACTGGCTTCTTTGACCATCATCTCTGCCTCCTCCTTTTGGTACTGTCTGCCCGTGCCACTGCTCAATATACATATCTGGCATGCATCGCCACTTTCTAAGCCAGTGTAGTAGCACAATATTTTCATGTCCCATTGCTTTGCAATAGCCACCCTGAATAATTAAAGCCAGTAGAAGCTTGGACAAATAAATCCTTACACTGTTCTCACTGTGCTTCAGCTCATCACCAAAAAATATTGATCATTTGCATTTAAATACGAAAAGCTTTTGTCAGAATTGAATGCAAGCTACCCTGAATGCAATCAAATCCGTTATGGTGTATTGCACTGTCCGGTTATTTAACCAGGACAGAACTAAACACAAAGCATGTCAATTCTTTCTCTAAAATGATGTTGTAGTGTCCAGCATTTCTATCACAATGTAATAGCTGTAGTAGAGATGGACTAAACTACTCAGTCTGACTTGGAACGCTAGACTAATTTCGGATAAAACTTTTTTTTAACACAATTTCCAAACCAATTCGCTGGTATACACAACATGGGCAAAAGTATGTATACACCCCTTCTAACGTGTGCTCTGGGCTACTTCAATTACACCCACTGACAGTAGAATAACACTGACAGTAGAATTTGTTATACAGATGAGTTCAGTGTATTTAAAGTGGCAGTAGGACAGGTAAGTTCATCCAATTTCTGCCTTGCTAGAGTTGTCCCAGACAAATGTATGAGCTGTTATTGTTATTTTAGCAAACAATCACTTCAAGTGAAAGACGTGATAGGCCAGAGGGAGTGCTCAAGTGCTGAAATATGAAAGGAAGAGAAAAAAAAGGTAAATAAACACCAACTAATGACTAATAATTATAAAAGTTACAGTGGAACCTAGGAATTCGACCATTATTGGTTACAGAAGGCCATTCAAACCATTCAAGTCAAATTTCCCCAAGAAGTAATGCAAATACAGTGGTGCTTGAAAGTTGTGAACCCTTTAGAATTGTCTATATTTCTGCATAAATATGACCTAAAGCATCATCAGATTTTCACACAAGTCCTAAAAGTAGATAAAGAGAACCCAGTTAAACAAATGAGACAAAAATATTATACTTGGTCATTTAATTATTGAGGAAAATGATCCAATATTACACATGAGTGAGTGGCAAAAGTATGTGAACCTCTAGGATTAGCAGTTAATTTAAATGTAAAATTAGAGTCAGGTGTTTCAATCAATGGGATGACAATCAAGTGTGAGTGGGAACCCTGTTTTATTTAATCTCTGAAAAGGCTATCAAAGTCTGCTCTTCACAATACATGTCTGTGGAAGTGTATCATGGCACGAACAAAGGAGATTTCTGAAGACCTTAGAAAAAGAGTTGCTGATGCTTATCAGGCTGGAAAAGGTTACAAAACCATTTCTAAAAAGTTTGGACTCCACCAATCCACAGTCAGACAGATTGTGTACAAATGGAGGAAATTCAAGACCATTGTTACCCTCCCCAGGAGTGGTCGACCAACAAAGATCACTCCAAGAGCAAGGCGTGTAATAGTTGGCGAGGTCACAAAGGACCCCAGGGTAACTTCTAAGCAACTGAAGGCCTCTCTCACATTGGCTAATGTTAATGTTCATGATTCCACCATCAGAAGAACACTGAACAACAATGGTGTGCATGGCAGGGTCGCAAGGAGAAAGCCACTGTTCTCCAAAAAGTACATTGCTGCTTGTAAGTAGTTTGCTAAAGATCACGTGAACAAGAAGGCTATTGTAAGAATGTTTTGTGGACGGATGAGACCAAAATAGAACATTTTGGTTTAAAAGAAAAGCGTTATGTTTGGAGAAAGGAAAACACTGCATTCCAGCATAAGAACCTTATCCCATCTGTGAAGCATGGTGGTGGTAGTATCATGGTTTGGGCATGTTTTGGAGCATCGAGGCCAGGACGGCTTGTCATCATTGATGGAACAGTGAATTCTGAATTATATGAGAGAATTCTAAAGGGAAATGTCAGGACATCTGTCCATGAACTGAATATCAAGAGAAGGTTGGTCATGCAGCAAGACAACGATCCTAAGCACACAAGTCGTTCTACCAAAGAATGGTTAAAGAAGAATAAAGTTAATGTTTTGGAATGGCCAAGTCCTGACCTTTTGTGTTGTGAAAGGACCTGAAGTGAGCAGTTAATGTGAGGAAACCCACCAACATCCCAGAGCTGAAGCTGTTCTGTATGGAGGAATGGGCTAAAATTCCTCCAAGCCAGTGTGCAGGACTGATCAACAGCTACAGGAAACGTTTAGTTGCAGTTACTGTTGCACGGGGTGGGGAGGATCTGATGATGTTTTAGGTCATATTTATGCAGAAATATAGAAACTTCTAAAGGGTTCACAAACTTTCAAGCACCAATGTAGAGTGTTTGTTTTTTTAAGCCTGCATTCCTATGTAATTAATGATTAAAAGCATGAATAAAGCAAAGAAATGCAATGCCTTAATAATAATCAATAAATACATGAAATAAGTGAAATAAAAAAACAGGAAATATAATGCAAAAAAATGAAACTTTATAGCCACTAAAGTGAATGCAGTTTCGGCACTTCTTATCACTGGGACAGCAGCACCAAGACTGAGGGGCTGTCTGAAATTGCACCCATAGGCTGATATAATATATTAGGTTAAAAAATAATATAATGATAAAATAACATAAAATAATATACATAACATTCCTATAATAGCACCCTAGTTCATCTTCATCTTTTGGGTTTTACTGAGATTGGCATTGATGCATTATTGCCGCCAACTGACTTGGTTACATGCATCACAGTTAGAAGATTGAGTGTTTTATTTAGTGTGCCAACATTGAAATTGGAAATTTTTGTTCGTATTTGGGTGCAAAACAATTCAAACTAGCTTATTTCACCATCTGCCAACTAACCATATGAAGTTTATGACAAACTTCAGGAGTCCGCTGGGCCAAGGAACCATCACCAAAACACACTCTACAAACCTTAGTGAAATCATTCTGCAAGTGCCTTACAACAAGAAAAGCAACAGATGACAAGACATAACAAATGCTGTCACCAATTACATCCCGAAAAACACAGTGCCAATTCAGGCGCTTGAGAGAGTTATCGATAAATTCCCAGAAAATACTAAGATATCTTTTTTTCACCCCTACTTGGGATCAATAAGTCCATATTAATACCTATGGTGCTGAGTGTGAAAGTTTGCATGTCAGTTGTCCAAAAACTTGGCAATATCCAAACACTCTCCAAAATTTTAAGTCTAGGCTAAAGACATACCTATTTGCTCAGGCTTTTGACTAGATTTAGACCAGGATGCATGGCTTGGGTCACTGGGGCCGGAGTCGGTCTGGAGTCATGTCTGGCCTGCCTGCCTTGTCCGCTAGCCAGGAGTGTCGAGTGGGCGGTCTGGCTAACTGGGCTTCGGTCCTTTGTGATCTTGACTCGTTGCATCCTTGCCTTAGACTAAGGGCAGAGCTGGGGGTTCATAGTCAAAGAGTCTTATGGTGATCAGAGACGTTGGGTTTTGCTGTCTTCTGCCTCCCGTGGGGTTGCCAATGTCCTCATGTGATCCCTCTTGGCTTGTGTTTTTCCTACCAGTTCTCCTCTTTCTAGCTATGCTGCTATAGCTAATGCTGCCGGGGGTCTCATGCTACACTTGGCATCAGTGATTGTTAATAGACACTGTGCTCTTAATCAATAACTAATTACATTTTCTGTTTTCTCTCCGAGCTGTGTTCCGGCAGTTCCAGCCCCACACATGATGTTCATCCGCTGCAGCTCCACTCAAGCTGCTTCCGTCATCAGCTCCAGCCCCATCATACCCGGGCCACTTAATGTCGATGTGCATACTTCACATTTTATTCGTACTTTGACTCCATGACTTTGCTTTCGCTCTTAGATTTATCATCTACGCCGCCCAAGGAGGTTGGGTCCCTTTTTGAGTCTTGGTCCTCCCAAGGTTTCTTCCTGTAACACTCAGGGAGTTTTTCCTTGCCACTGTCGCCCTAGGCTTGCTCAATTTGGGATTGGACGTAGTTATTAGGAGATAATCTAAACCTGTAAAGTTGCTTTGAGACAATGCTCCATTGTAAAAAGCGCTATATAAATAAATCTGACTTGACTTGAATATTGTTCATTGATCATGCTATTAACTGACAAATCCTGATCCCAATCCCTGATTCAATCTTGGAGAGTGTATCAGGATCTGATCATATCAATTTCCTCAATAGCTAGAGCTCTTGAAACACACACACACACACACACACACACACACACACACACACGCACACGCAGTCTATAGAATTATAGACTCGTATGAATTTTTAGTGTGTCAAGAAATCACACTGTCTGTCTGAAACGTTTTTGATCTGTTTGATCTGCAAGATCCATACACATGGCAGCTGGATAGGTTGTGGTGCCAAATTCTTTACTAACCACCGCTGCAAAGAAAGGTCCACACGTCTGGCAGCACGGTTACACCTGGAAATAATACAGCTCAGACTGAAATTGTAGGTAAAGTCTCTACACACCCTCTTCAAACATTCATTATGTAGACGATGGTGCTGCAAGATCTGCTGGAGACTTCATCAATGCTGCTGTCTCCATGAGCAAAATTTGATAATGTGGCCTTTGATTCTTCAAGGCCATTAAAACCTCTGGCGACAAGTCTGCTGATCAGCATTCCAGAAAGGTTTTCATATTATTTTGCACGAGAAAAACAACAAGGCATGGGGAAGGAAAGATAAGCTGGAGTGGACTGAATAAACACTTCATGTTAGCAACCAGGCTCAATTAGAGGTTTTGTCTAGAAAGCACCATAACATCAATCATGCCCCAAATCTGGTGTATAATATGTGATTAGGCAGGTATAAAACGTCACTGTGGCACGAAGGACACATATTGACTGCAATATCTCAATCAATGTGAGAATAATGTAATAAAGGGTTTATTAATCCATAGCAAACCAAAATGCAAACTGCTTTTATATACCCAGGTTTTAGAGTGATTAGTGCAAAACCATGGGCTGTGAAAACATTTGATATTCAGTGTAGAAATCTAACAAAGATTTATCTTTTCGATTCGGAACACTGCATGTCGCTATAAAAATATACTCCCATATACGCAGAGATTTTTCCACCGTAAGAATAGCATTATAAGAATTCTTTATATCTTTGTAGCAAGAATATCTTCGTGTCTTTAAAAACACACCCATACCCAAGCTTAATGGAGACGAATGCTTTGTGATGTGTGCTCATGTCACTGCACAAAGAGAATGTGGGAAGAGGTGAGACAGGTGCATTTGTGTGTGCGTGTGTATGTGTGTGTGTGTGTCACCTGGTGGGTAGCGTGCAGCAGCCATCTGCCGTCAGCCTGACCTGCGTCTCATAGCTGTCTGATGGACATTGGATGGGTTGAACAGGAGGACACTCCACTGTGCTGCAATCCACGCTGAAAACTGCTCCCACAAACACATATGCACACACACACACACACACACACACAAACACATAATCACTAAGAAAACTGCTCAACACACTCTGTCAAACACTCAGGCAGGATTGCAAATGATGTGTCTTTGATTTCACGCTCAGAGAAGCCCGCTGCTGTTTAAACCAGAACGCACAGAGGCTGGAGGTTAAGTGCCGAAAACGGGAAACAAATGGAAACAATTCCAGCATCCGCCTGCCTGTCACTCTGTTTACTAGAACAGTCAACAGGTCTTGACAAGAAAACAAGCAGTTTGTGTGACTGTGCACACTTACAAACACACACACACACACACACACACACACACACACACACTCAGCTGCTTTGCTACAAAGACTGTAAATTAGGAAATGTTACAGCTACAAACACACATTCAGTCCAATGCATCTGACAAACCGTACCTACATGTCAGGTAGGGCTGGGCACTTGTATACTTGGGCCAATATACTTATACCTACACTTAGGACTACATGTACATACACCGATCAGGCATTACATTATGACCACCTCCTTGTTTCTACACTCACTGTCCATTTTATCAGTTTCACTTACCATATACAGTGGGGCAAAAAAGTATTTAGTCAGCCACTGATTGTGCAAGTTCTCCTACTTAGAAAGATGAGAGAGGTCTGTAATTTTCATCACAGGTACACTTCAACTATGAGAGACAAAATGAGAAAAAAAATCCAGGAAATCACATGGCAGGATTTTTAAAGAATTTAATTGTAAATTATGGTGGAAAATAAGTATTTGGTCAATAACAAAAGTTCAACTCAATACTTTGTAACATAACCTTTGTTGGAAATGACAGAGGTCAAACGTTTCCTGTAAGTCTTCACCAGGTTTGCACACACTGTAGCTGGTATTTTGGCCCATTCCTCCATGCAGATCTCCTCTAGAGCAGTGATGTTTTTGGGACAAAACACAGACTTTCAACTCCCTCCACAAAATTGTCTATGGGGTTGAGGTTCTGGGTCTGGAGGACTGGCTAGGCCACTCCAGGATCTTGAAATGATTTTACACAGGCCACTCCTTCGTTGGCCCCGAGCGTTGTTTTTTGGGATCATTGTCATGCTGGAAGACCCAGCCTCGTTTCCATCTTCAATGCTCTCACTGATGGAAGGAGGTTTTGGCTTAAAAATCTCACGATACATGAACCCCGTTCATTTCTTCCCTTAACACGGATCAGTCCCGACCTGTCCCCTTTGCAGAAAAAACAGCCCCAAAAAGCATGATGTTTTCCACCCCCATGCTTCACTGTACTTATGAGTTCTTCCTTTGGGATGCAACTCAGGGCATTTTCTTCCTCCAAACACGACGATTTGAGTTTTTTAACCAAAAAGTTCTATTTTGGTTTCATCTGACCACATGATATTCTCCCAATCCTCTTCTGGATCATCCATATGCTCTCTGCCAAAATTCAGACGAGCCTGGACATGTACTGGTTTAAGCAGGGGAACACGCCTGGCACTGTAGGATCTGAGTCCCTCTCGGCATAGTGTGTTACTGATGGTAGCCTTTGTTACTTTGGTCCCAGCTCTCTGCAGGTCATTCATCAGGTCACTCCGTGTAGCTCTGGGATTTCTGCTCACCGTCCTCATGTTCATTTTGACCCCACGGGATGAGATCTTGTGTGGAGCCCCAGATCGAGGGAAATTATCAATGGTCTTTTATGTCTTCCATTGTCTTACAATTGCTCCCACAGTTGATTTATTCACACCAACCTGCTTGCCTATTGTAGATTCACTCTTCCCAGCCTGGTGCAGGTCTAAAATTTTCTTCCTGGTGTTCTTCGACAGATCTTGGCCATGGTTGAGTTTGGAGTCTGACTGTTTGAGGCTGTGGACAGGTGGCTTTTATACAGATAACGAGGTCAAACAGGTAACAGGTATTAATACAGGTAACGAGTGGAAAAAGAAGAAGTTACAGGTCTGTGATAGCCAGAAATCTTGCTTGTTTGTGGGTGACCAAATACATGATTTACAATTAAATTCTTAAAAAATGCTACAATGTGATTTTTTGGATTTTTTTTCTCATTTTGTCTCATAGTTGAAGTGTACCTATGATGAAAATTACAGACCTCTCTCATCTTTCTAAGTAGGAGAACTTGCACAATCAGGGGCTGACTAAATACTTTTTTGCCCCATTGTATCATGATAGTCCCGTCAGCAATACCAATAAGAATATGTTTGATTGAATGTTTGGTGGTGTCACTTAAGGGCATTAAATTTGAAGCACCAAAAACACACATGACATTTACACCAAGTGCGTTTTTATGAACAACCTCTATGAGTGCTCTGTCCCTGGAGCCTTTCATATCTCGATAATCTGACATTCTATGACATGCAAACAGCCAATCCTTTAACAGCTGTATTGTTTGCTTGCATCATACACGTGACACAACAAAAGTATAAGGTGAGAAACTGAGTGCAGATGGTAAGGACATTTGTTTGTTAAAATAATGACAGGTTGATAAAAAAAAAAAAAAAGACTGGTCGGCTCGTTGGTACAGAATTGTCCTTTTTTGTAGATTGTTTGTTATCAAGTGATTCTGATACCAGAGCAATGCTGTGTGTAAACGTAAGATGAATGAGAATAAATGAAGACATTACACGGAACAATGCTGCAAGCAATGCGCCTGTCTGCACTGAAATAAAAGTCATAGTAAATGTAAGAAACTTTGCTTTTTCTCTTTTTTACTGTTTAACTAATTAACTCTTTTCTAATTTGCTGAAGAATGTAGATGGTAATCAAGCTATCTGGTAATTAAATAACCACTGGTAAAAGTACATGTTATGTTGTAACAGTCAGCATGAATCTCGTTTATCACAGTTTTTCAGGTGATAATCACTTGTCTACATTTCATTATTGACCCATGCCTACAACCTGCATACATACATGTAAATGGTCCAATCCAGTGACTGATGAAAGATAACAAATTAATGTGGCAGCACGACTTAAGAGTTATCACAAGGCATAACTTAATGTGCTATTAAAGTTAGTTTCACTGATAGGCTCAATAACTGATATAGTCGAGTAGAAGTAGAAATATCATGAATAAATTCATCATTAGAAATCAGTCTACCCCACATATATAAAAAATAATTATACCCCAAATATGTGCTTATGGTTCTGACTACACTGATGGGTTTAATTATTCAGCGAGTTGACATTTAGTCATGGCAGCAAGAATGGAAATCAAAGGGTAATTGTCACATTTTGCTATTATACTCAAATGGAAATATGCTTCATAATGACATCATTGTCAGCATAATGGAACCCCCCCCTGCACCCCAACATTTTTTAATAACAAGGCAAAGATGCACAACTCAATTGTAACCATTTCTGTTTCATGAGCTGAGCAAACTCGACTCCCAAGGAACAACTGGAGCAGTATATTGAGTATCTCCCCCTATCCCAGCACATCTGCTCATGGCTAGGGTAATTTCCTGGTCAAGTATAATGTGCATATCACCTTAGTCAAACATGAAAGTTTATCTACATTGCTATACACAGGAGTTAAGAGCTGATCTGTAAATGATCTAAGAATTTCATACTTCGAATAGCAATCTAGAGCTTGTTTTATTTACTTTATAGCTAATACTAATGGTTCCATTGCATAGTGATCGCTAAATAGGGCATTGACTAACTATTACTAGAAGCTTACAATTTCTAAATAACAAAACTAACAGCCTCATATGACTACTAGACAAAGTTACAGACGCTTCTCAAGTATTGTGTCTGTATGGTTCTTGATCAAACTTGAACAGAGTAATCTATTATTGACTGATGCTTGTTATTTTCACTGTAAAGGTAGACAGTACCATGGAAATCTTTTCATGTTTTCATGTAAATGGTCGCAGGCTTCTGACTAGATTTAGACCAGGATGCATGGCTTGGGTCGCTGGGGCCGGAGTCTGGAGTCATGTCTGGCCTGTCTGCCTTGTCCGTTAGCCGGGAGTGTCGAGTGGGCGGTCTGGCTGAACTGGGCTTCGGTCCTCGTGATCTTGACTCATGCATCCTTTCTTTAGAATAAGGGCGGAGCTGGGGGTTCATAGTCAAAGAGTCTTTATGGTGATCAGAGACATTGGGTTGCTGTCTTTCTGCTGCCCCCATGGGGTTGCCAAATGTCTCATGTGATCCCTCTTGGCTGTGTTTCCCTACCAGTTTCTCCTCTTTCTAGCTTTCTAGCTATGCTGCTATAGCTAATGCTGCGGGTTTGTCTTTCTCTGCTACACTTGGCATCAGTGATTGGACATGGGCATCAGTGATTGTTAATAGACAACTGTGCTCTTAATTCAATAACTAATTACATTTTCTGTTTTTCTCTCCGAGCTGTGTTCCGGCAGTTTCCGGCCCCACACATGATGTTTTTTATCTGATGGAGCTCCACTCAAGCTGCTTCCCGTCATCAGCTTCCAGCCCCATCATACCCGGGGGCCACTTAAAATGTCGATGTGAAATTGACTTCACATTTCTATTCAAACTTTGACTCCATGACTTTAGATTTATCATCTACGCCGCCCAAGGAGGTTGGGTCCCTTTTTTGAGTCCTTGGTCCTCCCAAGGTTTCTTCCTATAACTCAGGGAAGTTTTTTTCCTTGCCACTGTCGCCCTAGGCTTGCTCAATTTGGGATTGGACGTAGTTATTAGGAGATATCTAAAACTTGTAAAGTTGCTTTGAGACAATGCTCCATTGTAAAAAGCACTATATAAATAAATTCTGACTTGACTTGGACATAAAGAATGTAAAACTTGTGCTGTTTAATTTTGCCATGAAAAAAAAACAATACAATTAGTAACAATAGCAATTTCTGGAGTATAAATTATCCTTAAAATGTATTACACATGTGGTAAAAATATTTGCATGTTTACTAAATATGAAACTAACAATGTTTTCACATAATGAATGCATATCTCCCCAGCTTGCTAAGGTTAATACAGTGTACACCGCACTTCAGCAGCCTTACACTTTTATTTTAACCTTTCAGAGCAGCTCCATATGCTTACCTGGTTTTTGCATTCGTTATAGGGTCGCAGCACTCTCCAGGTTTGCCTGAGCTTTTGGGACCCCCCACTAAGATGTTTTGAGGTAAACCGGGCTGGCACACTTTTTTTCCTCAAAAACCCAGCAGGGCTGCAGGAACACCGACTGGGGTAGGGGGAGCACTCGCCCGGTGGGGCGTAGCCTTCAATCAACACTGAATCCTCAGGACAACGCGGAGAAAAAAAAACCTGCCAACTGGGAGCAGTCCCCTGGGCCTTTCTTCTACAGACAAAGATTGAGGATTGAGAGAGGAAAGGAAGCGAGAGGGCAGAGAGAAAGAGAGAGAGAAGAGAGACAGAGAGAGAGAGGAGAAGGGAAGGGTGGGAAGAATATGAGTCTGGCTGTTGTTGACAGCAATGAACTGAAAACAAAAATCCCTGCTTTAAGTTTTCACAACTTTCAAGATTTCAGCTACTGTCCCCGGGCATTTTTATTTGTGGCAAGTGTTTGCAGCAAAACTCATTGTGCCACACACCAACAACATTTTATAAAAACATATTATTCCACTCTGGTCAAAGTTGCACCCCCTTTTATTAACACAAAAGCGATATGAAATGGAACTTTTCTGCCAACGCGATATGTCCACTGAAGTGGTTGTTAATTATGGAGCAAGAAAAACCACAAACACAGGAAAAAAGAAATGTTAAATCTCAGGTGAAAAAAAAAACAACAAACAACAACAAAAGAGCAGATAGTGCTATTGTCAGCAAAGACATGAGAAAACAATCACCAAAAATAAGTAGGGCTAGTATGTATCCCCAGAGAAACAACAGGGCACAAGTACAAGAGAGCCTTAGACATGATGCCAAGTACCCTCCTCAGCCTCCCCTCCCTCAGACCCAGCCAATCATGTCTACGTGTAACACCCAACCCTTGCAGTAAAGGCATCACTGGGACTCAAACCCAGATCGCCTGAAGTTTTTTTTCAGAATAAACACTGACACTAGAAACAGTTATGACCTGTTTCTAATGACAGTGTTTATTCTGAAAAAACAAAACTGAACTGTGTTTATTCAAACTGTACCTGAACACTGTAGTGGTTACTGTTTCAGAGAATCAATTGAGTGACTAGGTGTAACTCACTCTATGTATTTAAAAATGTGTTTTTTTTTTTTTTTTTTGCTTTATCATACTGGCCATGGGGAAAGCAGCCAAGTCATTGCCCCTAATTCTCAAAGATATTACCGTATTTTTTGGACCATAAGGCGCACTTAAAATCCTTTTTTTAATTTTCTCAAAAATCGACAAAGTGCGCCCTTTAAATGCGGTTGCGTTCTAATGTATGAATTAATTCTGGTTGAGCCTTCTGACCTAGAACCGATTGTAGATGGTACACGGCGCTCATAAAATCTGTCAAAATTTTTTAGCACGGCCTTGGTAAGTTTACGAAGCTCACGGCCACCGTAGTGCGCGCATGTGCATCGGCGCAAGTAAGTAATACGATATGTGCTTCAGCATTAGGGTACGTGCATTTTTCATTCATTCATTTTTCGAAGCGGATTTCAAAACCCCAAACAATATGTGGTCACGCAGTACAACATGGACATAGAGCAGCTGCGAGGAGAATTCAACATTAACGAATCAATGGTACGGAAGTGGAGGAAGCAAGAAGACGCCCTGCGCCAGGTAAAGACCAAACTGAGCTTCCGACGGAACTTAAGAGTTTTGTTTCATTTCATGCGTCTTTTAACCCGGTGCGCTTTATGGCACGGAAAAAGTGGTTGTAACGTTTTCATGCTTTTAAGTCCATACTATGATACTAAATACACACTAAGTACACATACTACATCAGTGACATAAACAAAGCAAAATAACATAAAGCACAGAAAATGTCAGTTTCTTAAAATTCACCTGGATCGGCCCGTTACCAATACTTCAGAAAATATTGGAATATCCCTAATTTGCAGCTTAAAATACATCAGTGAATCCTGCTGGAGAATGAATCAAATCTGACACAATATCAATAAACTGCAACATCAGCTCATACCATGAAGTGCTCGTAGTAAATAAAACTGCAATAAGGTCAAAAAACTACATTTGCTGGATATGAGCATCGCATCTAATGTATGAAATGCATCTATTATGCTGACACAATGTGGCCTATTACTCCCTTTTGATGTGTGAAGAGAGGAGAATCTCACTGGAGCTTCTCCAAAGCAGGAGAGGGTAATTACCTCAAATGAAGGATAGCAAGAGAGCGAGAAAGAGAGAGAGCATAATGCCTGCAAATACACAATAAGTAAAGAGACACCTTTTTGAAAAGCTTCTCACATTTAAGTGCAGTGTTTATATATCATTACGCCAAAGTATGTCACGGGGCTTTTTGTTCTGAATCAGGAACTAGAGAAAATGACGACACAATTATTCTCATCTTTGGGTAAACACGAGATGAATATGAAATGACTCAAAAGGCATGAGAAATAACCCACAGAGATGAAGGCAGGCCTGATTAAAAAGCCTTCTCTGCCAAAAGAAAAAGGTGGCAAATTCGTTAAGAGGATAAAACAAAAAACCAAGTCAAATGAAGCAGGGTCTAACTTGAAAATAAAATTAGCTATGTGTGTCTGTGTGTGTGTTTTTTTTTAAATACAGTCTGCTACAGCTAATGTGCATGTGACGTTGGTGCAAGCAGCAGTAAAAGCTTTGAATGCCTCTAGCTAAAATCTTATTAAGCACAAAACCCAACCATGTCCATGATTTTGCACTCATGGATAAACTGTGGAAGCCTTTCTACGCTAAACGATGAAATTGGGAATGTGTGCTTTTGTTGAATAAAATAAGTGTCTGCACTGACAGCCCTACATTTACCCTCTCAAAACACTTCGACCTCTTTTCAATCTGCTCTTTCTGCCTGCTCAAACCCATCTTAATGAGCTCAAAACTACAAAAGAACATCACTAGATATATCCATACATATCTTCCACTTATTGTTCATGTAACATGATGAATATACACTTTCCAGTTTAATTAAGCTGCTCCTGTGCATGAAAACAACAAGGCTAAGCCATGGCACTGACCTGGAAGAGTCTCTAAATGTTTTATATCCACATCTCCCTCTGAGTTTGAATATTTACCATGGAAGCATTGAGTGCTCTAGGCACTAATTTTCTGCATTTATTTGTCCTGTGAGCAGAATATGGGCTCAAAAACAGAAGGAACATGGCAACCCAAGTAAGGACATATTATGCCAGAGAAATGGTCATTATTAGTGCTGGAAAGCCAGGAAGAATGAAGCCCGTTAATGACGTATTAGTGAAAACATGGACCATGTAAGCAGAAAGAGAACCTACATAATGGTCCGTTCCTGCAACCCTGCTGCAGCTAGAAAGCACACATCCCAGAGAGACAGGGCACTACTGCAGAATGGTACACAGCTTAAATAAAACTTGATGTTGTATTATTCATAAAGCCCCGTTCAAAGATATATCTGACAGCAAGTAGCTAAACACTCCACCAAGTGGTTAGTCTTTGGTTAAGTGACCCAATGCTGCAGTATAAATCCCTCAAATGCATCATCCCTATGGCAGATATTCAAAACGGTGAGCTACTGGCAGAGAATGGCAGGTCAGTTTGGCACAACAAACCCATTATTTGATATTCGACAGTGCCAAGGCTGGCTACAGAGTCCAACCTGGGGAAAGACAGAGTGTCGGCGAGCAAAAGAACAGCAAGTGAGCCCCTCAAGGGATAAATTCACAAAACATACTGTTCTTGATATAAACGGCCTTCTGCTGAACAATTGAAAAGGCTATAACAGTCAAAAGCAAAAACAAAAAAGGGCTTTTATTTTCCCTTATCTTATGAAATTAATTTCCACTGTGTCAATCAAGCTAGAAATCAGACAAGCATGCAAAATTTAATTCCACACAACAAACAAAGGCAGATTCAGACGGGCAAGGGTCAAAACAGTAATTCAGAGCATGAGAGAGCAGGAATTATAGTCAAGATACAAAAAGCAAAATAACAATCATATCTCATATGGATAAATGGTGAGACTGTGCATGAAGCAAGCAAAGTCTGCTCAGCCTGGTAGTTAAATGGCAGGTGGTGTTGAACATGGGTTTGAGCAGAACATAGCTGAAGTTGGTAAATCCAAACACTGACCGACACAAACTTAGTAATCTCAGTTACCTCTCACGCGACCTTCCTGGTTTAGATCAAGTTCTTATCAATAAAATTTACTCATTCAATAGTCTTTGAACGAACACAACAAGCATAAAACACAACGCAGTGCAAATTAGTATGTACCAAATAATGACTGTGTTTTGCCTGTGTCTGCATTTTTCTTGCATTATTGAGCAATGTGATGAACAATCTTTCTGGCTGCTGTGAAACATGTCCGACTACTAAGCATGAGAATTGCTCAGAGCCGGGATGCTGAAATGAAATGGCTCTCTTCTCCTATTCCCCTCTGCGTAATTCAGCCAGCTGTGGCTGTGGTGTGCAGACGGAGGCAGTGGAGGGTATCCATGGAGAGAGATGGGATTAAAATGGGCCTGCATCAATACGACCCTCCACTGACTCATTAACAATCTGCCTTAATCTAGTCTGTCAGAAAAAGCATGATGCAGCCTAACACAAAAACACACACATAACACATTTCAACAAACGTATGGCTCTACAGAGCCTCCGATGAATTACAATGGCAGGGGTTTATTGTAAAGACACAGGCATTTACTAAACTTTTTCGAGAGCAAAATTCTCCAGTGACCAATCACTTCCTGTTTACAACTTGATAAACCCGATTTATACAGTCACTGTAACAGTTTATGGAAAACAACTGCCTTCATAGTTGTTCTGAGTTGGATATTATGTACTTGGTAAAACTGGTACAAATTAGCCCGATATCTACATATACATCACCGCAACAAGTCACATTTTACCATCCAAGTATTTTTTTCCCAAAGATTTCCAAAGTTTTTTAATAAACGGTTACAGGGAACTGTGCCTTAATGGGCACTGCATAAGCCATGAAACCTGGGTATTATAAAGTCTTTCCTACTCTCCTTCAAGTGGTAGCGCAATTATCAAGGTTTTGTTCTGACCTCTTGTCACTAAGCCAACCATTTTTTCTCATTTCTTCTTTCTTTGTTAACCATGACAGAGTGTTCTTGTCCATCCTTGAAGTAGGGAGGTCCTACAATGGCTCCTCCAAATGGCTTTGTTCGGAGAATAGCCTGGAGCAGTGAAAATGGATAAGAACAGAAAGAGAGAGAAAGAGAGAGCCAGCTAGCCAGACAGAGAGAGGTACTGAACACAGAATCATTAAACAATGATGGACTGTCGCTTCATTGTTCATTCAAATACACATTCACAACAGAGACCTCAGCTGCTTTAACGTCTCCATCAACAATAAATCCAATATGACTTTTCTACCATCTCCTTCTACCACCATACAGCAGGTAGGTCGTAGGATGGTTATGGGTTTGAATGTAAATTGCATAATAGTGGATATAGCCATTTTCAAACCAAGTAGTCAGAGAAAACAGTCATTTCACCATTCGTTGTGTCACAATGCAACACCGCCTTCAGTATGCTAATATGTGGATTGGGATGCAGACAGTATTGTATTAGTTACTTGGAAATGTTTGTATTTAGTGTCAAACTGCAGTTTATCTTGCTAGTGAGCATTACGGCTGTACTAAAAAATTGATGCAGCAATACAGTGCAATATTTACTTTCATGATATACTACACCAAATTTCTCCATCAATTTTTGACAGAAGAAAAAACACATTTTATATGGGGTGTTAACTACAATCTCCGATCCTGTAGATGTCACAGTACAGTGTTTTGATTCAAATTGTCGGCTGAATTATCAATGTGATGTGAAGTATTAAGACGACTCAGATTGTACACCATAACTTGTATTTCAGAATATGCATCGTATCGCAATGTATTGAGATATAATTGTATCTAATAATGAATTAGATAATAAACATAAATACAAATTCAGCCAGAACCTGAACTCTGAAATCAGAATTTTCCCGGGCAAGCGATATGTAGCATACGTAGTCTCCTGCACTCGGATGAGGAAGTGTGTGATGTAGGGAGTCACGTGGCGGGAGTGATGAGGGCTGGGAAATGTAGTGAGGAAAAGCCATGGTCTCGCAATAAACGCTTTTTGTTTTTCACTTTCAATACATTGTTCAATAAATTACATGAGATATTAATTACTTTATTACAAAACAAGCTTTACGTTAATGACTTTGCCTAACAGTAGCAGTCGTGATTTAAACATGTTTAATTTACACAACGCACCACAATACTCTCCAGTACTCAGCAGTGTGTGATGTAGGGAGTCACGTGGCAGGAGTGATGAGAAATGTAGTGAGGAAAAGCCGTGATCATGGTCGTGTTTTAAACATGTTTAATGTAGTATACTCTATGATATATACACTATATATTAAATGCCTCGATTCATGATAAATTCAGCTTACGATAGGTTTGTCAGAATGTATCTCCATCGTAAATCAAGGACCACCTGTGCAGAAGTAGGAATTCCCCCATATGTAATAATGGAAATAGGTTTGCACTAGCCAAATACACACTGTCAGAACCATTTCTTGGAACAATTTACATTCAGATAAGAGTTTGACTGTATTTAAATTGGAGCAAGCACTTGTGATGCCCATCGTCTGCTCCAGCACCCACTATAGATCCATGAGCCCCGTTCTTCAAAGCTATGAGTAGATCACAGTGCCAAAACAGGAAATGTGCAAAACAGGAGGGAGCATTTCTGTCACCGTCAACCCACCATTAGCTCCATAAGCAGCACTTTCTCGCCAGAGAGGTGCTTCATTATCTCACAGAGCCTGGTGTGTTTCTTTGTTAGACGACTATCTATAATGTCATCCCTATACTGTACATCCCTAAAACAACATAAAGTCATCTTGGCCTGATGGATGGAAGAGCAGAATTACACATGACATTCCGAGAGTATAAAAGATGATTATATAGCTCATGAACAGATGGTGGGTTGGTATAAATGCTCAATCAAGAAGGACACTAACTTTGTGCAAGTGTTGAGTAATGATACTGCAGAGGATGCAAGGATGCAGTTTTTCAAATTTTAAAATGAGACCAATATATGAGTATCTGAGTATCAGATGACACTGTACAAAAACTCACATCCTCCTGCTCCAAAGTTGTACAAGGGACTGTGGTAGCCTAGCGATTAAGGTACTGGACTCTGGACCAGAAGGTCCAGGGTTCAAACCCCACCTCTGCCGAAACTGCCACGGTTGGGTCCTTGAGCAAGGCCCTTAACCCAATTGCTTGGATTGTAAGATTGTATCAATTGTAAGTCGCTCTGGATAAGGGCGTCTGCTAAATGCTGTAAATGTAAATATAAATGTAAATGTACAAAATATCAGTGCAGGCTGTAGAACATCCATGTTGCATCAAATGTGCACATTCAAAGATATGTCAAATCTAATCTATTACTGATCCAGCATTTCAGATCAACATCTCCAATTCCAGAAGGATTCCAAGAGGAAAGGGACTGTGATCACCACTGAGAGTAAGATCTTCCACTAACTGGCAGCCACTGGTGTGGGGAGTTTTGGATTTGATGACACCATTCTGAAATCGCATGAATAATCTCTCTCCAGGACTCTTCTTTCTGTACAATACAGGAGCAGAAAAATTTGTAGAAAGAATATGCTTCAATAAGTACAAATATTCAGGAAGCCACTCTGCTGAAGTGTTAAATGTTACATTCTCTGAATCAATAGTGGCTGAGCAAATCTTTGGTAAGGTGGCACAGCCTGCAGGTAAAGCTGCTGTTCTATCAGATCAGCCTATTGCTGTCATCCAACTGACAGTTGAACTGATGACTGTTTGACAGAGAAAGAGAGAGTCCAAGGAAGGAAAGTAAAAACAAGCCATAGCAAGGATAAAATATGAAAACCAACAAGAGTCGGATGTGGGAAAAGTGTCCACTAAGAAGAAAGAGAGAGAAAAAGTAGAATGCCAAAATGACAATAAAAACCATCAGGACTAAGGTGAAAGGGAGGTGAATGTGCAAATCCATGACCACTTGCCAGGAAGGGTGAGGATCAATGTACACTGGGCCCCGGTCTGATGCTAAAGTGAATGACTGATTGGTCTTCATTCTCAGTCTGCATTCTGGGATCTGCATATTGAAAACTGCTCACAAAATACACTACTAGGGTTAACTGCCTTATTTCATATCAGCCAAACAACATTCAAAAACCTGGTCATTTGGTGAGTGCTGAGTGTGTGTGTTTGTGTGGAGTGCTGATTAAATCTGAATTTGGCAAAACATGTTTGTAAGCGCACAACACTCATCAGGAAAAGCAGATAAGAACTGAGAGACAGACTGATTTTTGTAGGCACTATGGTGGTACAGAAGTCTAAGACAGTAGAAAAAGTACACCCAGGTTCAAGTCCCAACGGTGCCTTCAGGCCAGGCCTAAGGTTACCTACAGACACGATTGGCTGTGTCTAAGGGAGGGACGACTGGTTGGGTGATCATTCCACCTCCACCTCCACCAAGTGTATACAGAGGATTGGTGTCAAAGCCCTTTCAACCCTGATCAGGAAAAACTGGGCTCAAAACGTGACTAAAACTGTGCCATAGTCAACTGTACTGTTCACACAGTTTAATACAATCCCATAGCTGCAATGGCAGCATGACTCCTATGTTGCACACTATTGTAACCATCACAATGCATCCAGAAATTGTTAGTCGAGTAACAATGTAAGCTTGTGCTGATATATGGATGCAGCTAGCACTCTCATGGGCCACACAGTGCTTTTCTTTCTCAGTCTGAAGCATCCGCAGTAGTGCTGGATGGTGTAAATGGTTTTGGGCAAAAATCAGCTCTATATTCTTTACAGGTGGTGATCGGTTATTTTGGGAAGGGAAACTGGAGAGAGGTAAATCTTAACAGTTGTAAGACAGACATCAAATCATATGTACAAGTGATATTCTATAAATATACTCGCCTACAAATACACTCCTGGGAAAAATTGGGCCAAACCTAAAATTATAAAAAATAAGCTTTCAGTGGTCCTAACTGCAATCAGAAAATTGGGAAAAACTAAGAAATTGCACTCTTGAGACCCATACCACAATTTGCTTGTCATTGCTCAGTGAACTGTTGTAGCAGTCATTGCAGCAGTGAACTGTTGTATTAAACAACATTAATATTAACATTTTAATATTAAATTAACATGTCTGGATGTGCAAAACCTTCCAAAATATCTTCTGTCTTTATTTCATTCTTAAAAGATTATTCGTTAGTTGGTAATCTGCCACATTTGATGCAACCCATCACATGCCTGAAAACAAGCTCTTAAATAGAACCAGGACAGTTAAATACAGGTAGAGATCTACAACATGCAGTCTTATAAGCCCTAAGGTAAATAAGTGACAAAATCTGCTCTAATTAAGGAAACTACCAAACATGGTTTGCTGTCAGAAACCACATAGCTGGTCTTTGTCCAACAAGACCCTAAAGACCCTAAAGATACAGCAAATCCCAGTTTCACTATGAAGAGACTAAGACCTATCAGGTATTACGAGAATGGATCATGGTTTTGAAACAACAGGTGATGTTGCCAGAAAGAAAGGTTCTGGAAGGTCCCAAGCATCTTCAAGCAGAGATGATCACCTCCTGAATATACTGTTCTCAAAGATAGGGAAAATGCCTTCATATGTCAGCAGTATTAAAAACCTCAGAAAACAAGACTCTTTCGAGAAGAACAATAACTAGAAGGTTGGCTATTGCAGGTTTTGTGTTTAGAAGATGTATTAAGAAGCCATTGCTGTCAAGGACATCAAGGACAGAATGATGTGTCTGGCAAAATATGGAAAGTTTGGTTGTTGGTTGATGAATCGTGATCTGAGTTGGTTCAGACAGGGTGAAGGTTCAGACTGGTGTCTTTGATGACATGGTGAGAAAAACAACAGTGAATGCATCTCTCCTACCATTAAGCACAGAGGTAGATGCGTCATGGTGTGGAGAGCCATTTCACCTCAGCTGCTTCTGTGAAAAGTCAATTAATGCTTTGGAATACAGGACAATATCGCAGAAAGGCTTGCTTCCCACAACTGAAAAGTTGTTTTCTAAAGGTTACTTAGTGTTATTTTTGAACAAGATAACTTCCCTGCTGACACTGCGAAGACCACCAAGAAAAGCTTGAGAACAAGTCAGCAGGCTCATGATTTCACATGGTCAGAGTCCCAGATTTGAACCCTATAGAGAATATTTGGTCTCATATGAACAAAAACTAACTGTGAAACATTTTTCAACTACACGTCAACTATCTGAAGTCATTATTATTGAGTGGAACAACACACAAGCCCATACAGACAGACTCAAAGTCGAGCACCAGACACCACTCAGGAGGCCAGAGGTGGGATATGAAACAGGGTGATTCAGCACTTCAAGCCAGGGAGCTACTGCTGAACCACTCTGATTCATATTCTGCCTCTGGTGAGGTGAGGTTTCAGTTGCATTTTTATATCACATATCCTGATCATCCAGTCTCTATGGGTCTTGGTTACAGGAGAAGTGTCTCTGTGGTCTGTGTAGAATCATTTCAGCAAATACTCCAAATATCCATTATGCTTTTTGTCTTAAACTGAGGTTTTTTTTAAAATATCATATCTTAACAGCTTTAAGAACATTATTATGTCTCCCAATTCCTACTGATGACATGGTGAGTATGTATACATCATCAGATCATAATCAGATATCTGCAGTTATTCGATTATTCAAGTGGTCATGTAAAGAGCATATGCTGATCTTAAGGCCCAGGAATAAGACTAAGAAATAAAGAGAGCTGGATTTTTTTCTCAGTTATCAGATTTCGAAGTGCATTTTTACATTTACATTTTTACATTTACAGCATTTAGCAGACGCCCTTATCCAGAGCGACTTACAATTGGTACAGTCTTACAATCCAAGCAATTGTGGGTTAAGGGGCTTGCTCAAGGACCCAACAGTGGCAGCTTGGCAGAGGTGGGATTTGAACCCTGGACCTTCTGGTCCATAGTCCTGTACCTTAACCGCTAGTCTACCACAGTCCCGCAAGTCCACTTATTCTAAGTGACTTTGGGCTTAGTTTTCTATAAATTTGCTCACAAATACTGGTAGTTGTGGGTTGCAGCTTTTGGTGCATATTTCTAAAGTGTAGTTTTTCATTCTGACTTGTTCCCTGATCCTGTCTATTTCTCTCTTTTGGGCTTGTTTCTATAGTCCTTGTTACTTGTTTCCCTTATGGGATCTGACAACCCTGGAATTAAACATCCGTGAAATAGCTAGCACACACTTTTTGGGAAGACTCTGAAATACAGTATATGCTCGAGGAAATTAATAATGTCAGTATTTAATTAAAGTTTGAAGTTTAGGTAACATCATTCTGTAACATTAATAGCTGGAAAGAAATCAGATTATTACCTGAGTCATGTAAACCCAGAGCGTTCTCATTATTTGACGACCCAAGTGCCTGTAAACTCATTGATCAGATTACTGACCAAATCTGATTTTCTGTAGTTATCGGATTATTAAGTGGACGCAAACGCACTCGTTGTTGTTCCAGCCTTGTAAAAGGCAAAGCACAAAACAACCACACATCTGCTGTTTGCAAGCTACTTTGTCTCACTGCTTTGACTATGTAGGTAAAGCACTTGTTACAGAGCTAGGCAGCTAAAAGCATGATGCATAATATAAAAGTGATACCCCTGCATATACATATATGTGATTTCTGTGTGCTGAAAAAGCCCATTTATTCAAAACACATCTATGATTTTCGGAAAAGCAATGAGAGACACATTCACAAACACTTCAGTCTAAGGTAAGTTTTGTGAATTAGCTTCAAATGTTACCAGTATAGACCCCAGCCTGATCATTTGTGGATTCTAAGTGTATTATACCTACGGAAAATAGTATAGAACTAAAATAACTCACTGCTCCTGAGTTTGAAAGTCTGTTAAAACTACATAACAGCTTTGGTTAGAAATTCTCACATATGTGTCTATTTCTAAGATGTTTTTCTTGCTGATTGCACAGTTGTAGCTTTCAATTTACGCAATATACGACATATTACTTATTTTAAATGGTTAGACACAGACTAAACAACTGCTCCTTAGTTTCCACTTCAAGTGAATTTTAAGTCAACAGGCTTCTGTTCTTCTCTCATTACAGGGAAACGTGGTATGTGAGTGGAGATACTAATCACTGAAGTAGGGACGAACTCAGACGCTGAGATTCAACAGTGACCTTAAATCTAGACCTTAAAAACTGGACCATTAGTGGATTGGATTATGCAGCTAATCTAATCTGGTCCAAGTACCAGTTTTTCTGTTATAAATTTGCCTATCTACCATTTTTGCCTCATTTCAGGCCAGGAAAAGCCTGGAGCGCTATGTTCATTGGTGTGTGATACAAATGTGATTTCTGCACCACAAATAAACACGATCCCCAATAATGCGCAGACGGAATGAGCTCAGGAGGAGGGCAGACCTGCTTCAAAACTCAGTACGACTGATCTACCCACTCTGTTAAGCTATGCATGGAGATGTATTGTTGTGTATTTTTCATTTGACCTCATTCTGTGCCTAACAACATGTTTGCTGTGAACAATAAAATCCATGGCAAGTGTCCAGGACCATACATCGCTGTTTTTGTCAATAACCACAAAAATGCAACAGAGCAAAATCAGAAGTTATGGCCCAACATCTCTGTGGAGGACAGAAAACTGTAGGCATGTCTATCAGGCTGATTATTACTGAGGGCTTTGGAGGGAAATACATTAAAGTGGTAAAGCAACACCTGAGACTCTCTGTCTACCTCTCTCTCCCCACATCTGTCTAAGCTGCACTTTCACTGGGTTTTAACGCTTCACTATTATTTAGTACGACCTTGTGTGGGTGTGTGTGTGTGTGTGTTCGCGTAAGGGTGGGGCTCAGGAGCCAGAAGGATTAGTGAGTTACTGTCTTAGTATAAACCTTCAGTTTCTGGAAAAATGTGCAGTGCGTCTCCACCTATAACAAACACGATCTCTGGATTAGGCTCAAAGTAATTTCATCATCAGCCAAAAACTTCAGCCAGCTGTCTATAACAAGGAGAACATGCGTTCAATTTTCACCTACAAAAGACAGTAAACCACCAAAATCCTTAAAACAGCCTTTTTACTTCACATTCTTCCTGTTCAGTGCTTCGGCAGAGCAACTGGTCTGATGTGCAAATTTCTAATCTGATTTTGTGTGTGAGCTTAATCAATGCTGTTCCCTAAATATGAAATACGATTAGTATGGTTTCAAAAGAAATTCTTCAAGAGATTAAACACGTCTGGAGGAACGTGAGAAAGCTGGACTTAAATTCTGCACTCTGCAACACACTGCACCTAGAAGCCAATTTAGCCCATGAATGCCTGTCACAGTTATCAGAATTGATTGGGTTTATTTGAGGTGATAGCATTTAATCATTAGACTTCACAATCACTTTTTCATTCAAACACACTGTCTTATGCAAAGGTCAAACTCACTGCCTGCAATTACATACGTTATGTTTGGAGAAGAAGAGAAGGGACTGTGGTAGCCTAGCGGGTAAGATACTGGACTATGGACCAGAAGGTCCAGGGTTCAAATCCCACCTCTGCCAAGATGCCACTCTTGGGTCCTTGAGCAAGACCCTTAACCCACAATTGCTTGCATTGTAAGTCGCTCTGGATAAGGGTGTCTGCTAAATGCTGTAAATGTAAATGTAAGAGAAATGCATATCAAAAACAGAACATATGCCAACAGTTAGGTATGGGGGTGGTCCTGTTATGGTCTGGGCTTGTTTGCTGGTCAATGACACTACACACATTATATGGTTAGAGGGAAAAATGGACTGAAGAAACTGAAGATGAAAAGAGGTTTGATAATCCAGCAACGGGGTGTTACTAAATTCCGTATGTGAGGATCCCAAAACTTTATCACATGCCAAATTTTATATTTTGTGTTTCCCCCATCAATGTTACATCACGTTCTTTTTAGAAAATCAACACAACATTTGACATTGAACTATATAGCCTGTAACACAAACTCTTGTCAAGTTCAAACTCTTGAACAAAAAAACAAGAAAACAGTTTCTTCTCTATAATTTAACGTCACAGTGTTGCACACATCAGACGGATAGTAGTTTCACCATAATTTATGCATGAACCTGCCTGAAGAGGACAAAAGTATATGATGCTGTGGTTAGAGAGGCAAGACATGGAGAGGCAGGATCATGGAGATTTGCAGATGATAGCATTTTGGAGTGACCAAAGAATTCAAATCTAGAATTAGATTCCATCTTGATGCCAACACAGACATGCCAGAAGAAACCCTTTTCTTTTATCTATCCACAAACATAAGCATCAGGTGTCTCTCCTTAAACTATGACTAGAAGGAGGTTCTATGATCAGGTGTGTTTGGTGCAAAATGGAACTACTACACTAGTAAATATTAAATATTCTATCTACCAAAGGGGGCACTGCAGAAATTGGTCTTTCTTTTTAATGTTCATGTACACAATTGTCAAAAGATTGTGTTCTAAAAAGAAAGCAGTAATGACAGGTTTACCTATTTTTCAGATCCGATTTTGCTATTTTGCACAATCAAAGTATTTCGTATACGTACGTCTGTTGTTAAATATTGTTATTGTAGTAAAAATGAGCCAATCTAAAAAATGTATGCTTACTGTTTTCTAATAGCGTTCTTCTTTTTTTCAATCTCACTATACCATGGCATATATCAAAACCAACAGAAGTCTCAATTATCCAATTTTTAAATTAAATGTATATTTTTCTAGTCTAAACAGTGTCCAAATTCTTACAAAAACGGCGCAATGACCACAAAATCAATCTTTTGACTTGGTCAATCCCATGTCCCTGTTCTAAACCCAATTGAAAATCTGTGGGCTCAGTTGAAGGGGACAGTAAACAAGGTACCTGAAGGGTCTGGAGAGATTCCGTATTGATCTGCTCTGTACTGTCCAGTCACATCAGGCAAGTTATGTAGGGACTAAATGAAATAATATCCACAGCAGTGTGAGGTTTTGACCAAAATATATATATATTTAATCACAGCAGGCACAAGCTCCTGCACTTCTGTTTACTGAAGAACTTTGATTGGATCACAGAATGGTTTTCCTTCCTTCTACTTTAAAGTGTACTGATTTGATGATCTCAGCTGAAAGTTCATTACTACTCTTGCAAAAGTGTTCAGGGGTGGCCACTTCACACACCCAACACCTATATGCTGATGGAAATCTCAGGACTACAGATATGCTCTTTCTTTCAGCCATGTTAAGTACTTTTGTCCTTGCAAAGTGTAAACATATCATTCTCCAAAGGGTTGGCACTCTGACATGTTTGTTTTTCCACTCTCAGCTAGCGATAGATGGATGGATGGATGGATGGATAGGCAGATAGACAGACAGATACATAGATATATGGATAGATATGAGGATAGATAGAGATGCCTCATATATAAACAGTAAATACATGTAGCATGTCTCATGTCTCTGGAGATTCTATACAGACGAAATGTTTCCAGAAGATCTTCTGCTGCTCAAAAGAACATGTCTGCCCTGACCAGGGCAGGAGAGTAAACAATTCTTAAACACTTTCTAACTTTTATACCATTAAATATTATTGCTGTATTATTTTATAAATATACATTATATGTTAGACTTAACACTTGATTTTAGAGTTATTAAACTGTTACATATTAAACTGTTAAATGCATCCCAGACAAGCTCACCAGACCCAGCCCTGTGCTGCCAGAGTACTTATTCCTCTCAAAATTAGGCTCTCTTTGACTCCTACAGGCTGGCTATGGCATCTTCAAGACATGAACTTGTCACATCACACACAGTGAAAGCTTTTCTGTTTTACTTTCATCATCATTCGCTCATTTTCATACCCACTTAATCCAATTCAGGTTCATGGAGAGCCAGGGTCTAACCGGCAGCACAGGGCGCTAGCCAGAAATCAACATTAGACAGGGTGCAAATCCATCGCAGGGCACATGCACACAACCACTCTCTCTAGAGCACTTCAGAGACACCAGTTGACCTAATGCAAATCTTTGGAATAGGACAGGAAACCAAAGTGCCCACACAAACACAGGGAGAACATGAAAAATCCACGCAGAGTCCAGTCAAACTAAATCAAACCAGGTAGCTGTGAGGTCACAGTGCTAACCAGCCCTGTTTTACTTTGACGATTTGTTGATTTTCTGATCATACCACATGTGCTGACTTCAGTGAAATTTTATATTTAACAGTGTACTTGTCTTAAATTAGTCGCCAACGAGCCATTTAAGCAGTAATCACACTGCATTCATTATACAAACAATCAGACAGAGGAACAATGTCCCTATGTCTCTTGTCTTATCACTTGCTCCACATCAAACTTAAAGACGATGTGTCCCTTATGATTTAAGTTTTCTTAAGTTGGGATGGTTCCTGATATTGTATGTGCAATGAAAAGTGAGTAGGAATTTGGGTGCTCAGTGAGAAAGGACATTAACAAGACTTCCACTTGAGCTGTGCTTCCCATAAAGCCTGGGAGAAGGTGGTCATTCTGACATAGCTCCACACTTCTCTAAAAGACAGACATGGGGGAAGACGAAAAAGCAGGAAAGGAGCAATACTTTCACAGTGACTCGGTCCTCAGCTATGCACTCCACCCACACAGGCTGGAAACGGCCAGATTTTGAGTGTTTAGGCCAAGCAAACACCCACCTCCTCGCTCTCATATCCTCCTAACCAGCCTGCTATGTGTGCATCTCAGTAAGCTTTGAGAAGCAGTCTTCCAGTTGACAGCCAGCCTATGTGTTTGCGTATAAAAGACAGAGAGAAAGCGTATGAGCATAGGAACCATCCCAACTGAAATGAGGTGGTGTAAGATGAGCGCCTCAGACAGAATGGCAAATGAAACTGCTCGTCCAAGTGGGTGAAATAAATAACATAAATGGTCTAAGATGTAATTGTCACCCGTTGTGGAGAAAGGACTTGAAAAATGTGTGTGTTTCCAACATGAAAAACAAATGGGAGCGGCGAGAGGAAACTAAAAGATGCTCAGGCATAATGACCTCATCCCCATGCTCCACGCTTCCCTGAGGAAGGCCCATAAGTCCAACATAAATAATGACTTAGCTTTAATGTCACTTTTTCTTTAAGGGAAAAACTTGAATCTGGTCTAAGCCTCCTAAATTAAAGTCTACTGTTTGATCTGACGTGTCAAGTATTGCCGCGCCACTTTTCTGAGTAATGATACAAAAATGACTCACTGCGCCGCAAAAGACATGTAGTGATGAAAAACAAAATACGATGGGCAACTGACCAAGGAAGATATGATGCCTGCGGTGTAATTCATTACCAAAGTGACAAAACAGCCAACAGCAATTCCAGAAATCTCATCTGGAGACCATTAACAAACAATAAGGGCCACTTTCCCCACACAGATCTTCGTGGCAGAGCAATTATGAGAAGAGGCTGGCTCTGATAAGGTTTGCCCAGCAGCCACTGCATTACAGCTGACAGCAGTATCGTATGGAACATTGTCAGAATGACAGTCGATCTCAGGGAAATAGCATGACTCAAAGCTTCACTTTAACGCGCAAGCCTTCAAAATTATAATCTGCCACCCTGGACAATGCTATCTGATCTGTCCTTGTGTCTTCTCTCCTCTTCTTAGCCTCAGGCTCTACTCCCTCTTGCTCTGTCCGATTTTAAGCCTGTCCTTGAGGCACACGTCATTTCGCTGCAGAGTCACACTTCCTGCATTCCTCCCACAGCGTGCGCAGTCGAGCAGAACTTTGCACGGCCGGGGTCCACAAATTATTTCCCAACATGTGTTCCACTGGTTATTAATAAGCGTCATGGCACAGAACCAAAAGCAGGTCTTCCATGAAGAAGGTTGTAACAGGATTTACACAGAATGGAAACTGAACAGATGCAGGGGATGTTTATCTGTGTATGTGTGTGTTTGTGCATATATTCCTGTTTGAGGCCAAGGGGAGTAGTGGGGTGAGTTCATGCTGTGTGGCTAATATTCAACAGCTGGTCACTTTGCTCAGTTAGTGTCCTAGGTGGCAATAAGTAGATAAATGAGGTCTGATCACAAGATTTGCCCTCCAAAGACTTTCATGCCATGCAGTGCACGTGCTAACTGCATCAAACGAATTTATCAGCTCCAAGTGTAATCATTTTAAAGTGTGACAGGCAGCTCCCATGAGGTCATAAAATAACAGTCAGACTAATCGTGTTTTCCGTTTCTATATAAGTGGCTCTACATCCAATTCTGAGCTAAAATGCTGAGACAAAAATGAACAGACAACTGCCCTTAACCAATGTATGGCTTAACCAAACATGTGTCCTATTCAGTCAATCCTTCACTAATACTTGCATTACCTTGATTAGCACCAATCCTGTCAGACAGGGACTCTACCAGTGTCTAGTTCACTGATCCATTAACTAGCTGTGAAATATAGCTACCGTCGGCGGGTGTTCACCAGCTTCATATCACCAAATAGTAGTTTATAGAATTTCTACAATGTGGCTACTTTTGCATAACCAACTACCATGAACAGCCACTCTGTGGTAGCCTAGCGGTTAAGGTACTGGACTCTGGACCAATAAGTCCAGGGTTCAAATCCCACCTCTGCCAAGCTGCCACTGTTGGGCAAGCTTGACTCCTTGAGCAAGACCCTTAACCCACAATTGCTTGGATTGTAAGACTGTATCAACTGTAAGTCGCTCTGGATAAGGGCGTCTGCTAAATGCTGTAAATGTAATGCAAATGTAAAAATGTAATCCTGCTTCCAACCATATCTGTATATACTGTACACCTGTTCTGCGCAGACCTCCGAGTAAGCTTGGGTGATAGCGTAAGTTTAGACAGAGGATTAACACCTCCTGAATTATCGCAATAAATGATATTATCTGGTTAGTTATTAACGAAGTACCCCATGTCAGCGTTACCGGACATGTTGTCTGTTTCAGCCACGTGACCGGCATATGTAAACAGAGCTCGTGTGAGACATTTATATTTCACCCATTGTTATAGTGATTTAAAGTTTTTAACAACACAAGCCGGTTCACACACAAATATCATCTCTTTTCACCTAACGTTGTAGCCGTCGCTAACAAGTATTTTTGCAGACTGCAGCAATTTTAATTCAGTTAAGTAAAACTCAACAAACACTGTTATTCATCTCCGACACGGCTGTCTTGCTGATGTACTTATGGCTCAAGGTTTGTAACATTTCTCAGAATGGTGGCCTTTCAACTGTGTTGAACAGCAGCAGACACTTCACTGTGTAACGGGTTCCACTGGTAGTGCACTCTTGCCATTTTCTGAGTTTTGTGAAAGCACCTCTTTCAAAATATTGCCAAATTGACCCCCTTCTTCTGTATAAGCTCGTCCACATTTTATTCCCATTTTACCTACCGGTAGGTCATGTGCACTGATGATTCGTTTTACTTGCATCTTTCCCACTGTTTTTTACCAGCCTATAATTCTAATTATAACATTTCCACGTGTCATTTTAAACATGTAAATTTGTAGTTCATTAGTTGGTGATATTATGTTTGTGTGGCTTATACTTAAATGCATATTTCTTAAAGATACAGCCATGCCTACTTCCAAAACGTCATGTGGCAAAGAAACTTCATAGACTGCGCCAGACGATGATTTGCATAATATTGCAATGAAAATTACAGCAAGTCCTCGACTTACGACGCAGATCCGTTCCTAGGTGGCTTCGTAAACCGATTTTCGGTGTAAGTCGGAACACACGTACATACTGTATGTAAATAACATACTGTAAGCACTCATTCTATCCTAACACCTATCCTAACACAGTAATTATCAAAAAACGAGCCGCGTAACCGTGTATTCTTCCGCCGCACACACCAAACACGAAGTTCGCGTTATGACGTTTACGACACAATACCACTTAAGTCGAAACAAGGCTTTATACAGTAAATGGGAGATGCGTCGTAACCACGAAACGTCGTAACTCGAGACCGTCGTAACCTGAAGACTACCTGTATTGCCATATTCAGTAATATTGTTTGTTGGCCCAAGGCTACCACTGAGTCTGGCCAACAACTGTTTTTAAGACTAAATAGTCTGTGTAATCAACACATTGATGCTGTACAAAAAGTGTGGCTATTGGTGGATGTGGCTCCATTTTCCAATCCAATGGCATACTTTGGGCTTGCGTTGGACATCTCTAATCCTATAGACATCAGAGCTCTGAGTATAATTTATTGATCTACTGATATCTTTTAGGTAACTATGCAAATTCTCTGCATGCTTCTGTTGCAGTAATGCTTCTGCTTAGTAATGGAAATGTCACAGGTGTTATGGCTGCATGCTCGTGTGCTAATGCAGCGTCTTATCAGTTAACATCGTGCCTAAGCTTATGGTATACAATAAATCAATTAACCAGACCACGAACAAGCTGAGCCAATACCAATCCATATCAGGACCGTATCAGGCCAGTGATTTTCTGTGGTTCAGAAAGTGCTTAGAAGTGCAAGATTATAGACTTTAAACTATTCAATTTAACCTACCGTATTTTCCGGGCTATAAAGCGCACCGGGTTATAAGGCACGATATCAACGATCGGCTGCTAACGGGTATATTTTCATACATAAAGCGCACCGGGTTATAAGACGCATGAAATGAAACAAAACTCTTAAGTTTCGTCGGAAGCTCAGTTTGGTCTTTACCTGGCGCAGGGCGTCTTCTTGCTTCCTCCACTTCCGTACCATTGATTCGTTAATGTTGAATTCTCTCGCAGCTGCTCTATGTCCATGTTGTACTGCGTGACTGATAGCGTTGTGTTTGAAATCCGCTTCAAAAATGAATGAATGAATGCACGTACCCTAATGCTGAAGCACATACCGTATTACTACTCCGCTATGCTGCGCACTACGGTGGCCGTAAGCTTCGTAACTTACCAAGGCCGTGCTAAAACTTTTGACAGATTTATGAGGGCCCGTGTACCATCTACAATCGGTTCTAGGTCAGAAGGCTCAACCAGAATTAATTCATACATTAGACGCACCGCATTTTAAGGCGCACTGTCGATTTTTGAGAAAATTAAAGGATTTTAAGTGCGCCTTATGGTCCGAAAAATACGGTAATATCTTTATTGGAAAATGAAGCGTGGTGGAACTGTACATGTTTGGGAATGGGCTTGTAAATTAAGCCCTTCCTAATTTAAAGCAGTTAACAAAGAGATGTGTAGGCATAAACATTAACATGAGTTACATTTTGAGTTACATGAGTCCTCTCACACACAAGTTAGCAATAAATAAATCCGTTGAATCATATGTATGAACAAACAAATGATGCAATGCTGTTTGTTTTGTTTTGGTAATGTTCATTTAATTTGCTTGGCATTTATTCATTGAGGTAAATGGTCCAATATTACATATACAGTACTGTGCAAAAGTCTTGGGTATTCCATTTTTCTGTTTATATGGTGCTTATTCTTTATTTAAGTTCTAGTGGTCATTGCACTTTGTAGTTCTACAATTACAGACTGTAGTCCAGGGCTTGTCAAACATTTTTCAAGTGGCCCACATTTTGTCCCTGACATTTTTGACCCAGACAACACAAACAATACACTACTTACTTAATGAGAAGGGTGAGCCTGTCTGCTCTGTACGATCTGGTGTAAGAATGGAAAATCGCACATGTGTTGTTGTGAAAGGTAGTAGTAATATTGAGAATAAAAGATTTTAAAAGCAGCAGCTAGGCAAACCAGCGTTGCAGCATTGTAACGTAAGCCTACACAAGGGTGCCCTCCCAGGAATGTTTATGTGCCTGTTACAAATTATTTTATTTTATTTTATTTTTTTTCTGAGACCCATTTTTTTGGCTCGTGACCCATCTAAGGGTCGTGACCCAGGGTTTGAAAACCCCGCTTGCAGTCTGTTTCTCTGGTTTGTTAGTCCCCTTTACTCTGTTCTCTAATGGTCAGGACTCCCACAGATCAGGTACTATTTGGATGGTGGATCATTCTCAGCACTGCAGTGGGATCAGAAACCATAGTGTCACTGCTGGACTGAAAATTGTCCACAAGCCAACAATGTCCAGCCACCAGCATCTATAGGCAGTGTCTTTTGAGCACTGACGAAGGATTAGAGGATGACTAACACAGACTGTGCAGCAACAGATGAGCTACTGTCTCTGACTTTTCATCTACAAGGTGGAGCAATAAAATGAATGACTAATAGAGTGCAGTGTGAGTGAAGAGTGTTGTAAAACTCCAGCAGCACTGCTGTATCTGATCCAATCGTACCAGCAAAAACAAACACTAAGACACCACCACATCAGTGTCACTGCAATGTTAAGAATGATCCACCACCCAAATAGCACCTGATCTATGGTGGTCCTGTGGGGGTTCTGACCATTAGAGAAAAGAGTAACAGGGACTAACACACTACGTACAGAAACAGATGGACTAAAATTCTTTTAAATAAAGAATACGCAGAATATAAATAAAAAAAAATCCCAGAATGACTAAGACATTTGCACAGTACTGTATGTGAGTGGCAATATTATGTGGAATAAGAAAAGAGTGGTCTCACTGTTTTATCTAAAGAACACTGACCTATTCAAGTCTGATCAAACATGTCTGATTCAAACATGTGTTAGTGGATGTGTATAATTTTTTATGAACAAAAAAGCTTTTTGAGATCACTACAAGAACAAGGTATGTTATAGTTTGTGAGGTCACTTAGGAACTCAGGTTACCTTCCAAGTACCCACTCTCACATGGCTAATGTTAATGTTCATGAGTCCATCATCAGGAGAACACAGAACAACAAAGCTGTGCTTGGTAGGGCTGCAAGGAGAAAGCCATTGCTCTAAAGAAAGAACACCATCACCCATCATGTGACACATGGACAATCCAGAAGGCTATTTACAAAAAATGTTTTGTAAATGGATGAGAGCAAAATAGAGCTTTTTCGTTTTAAATCAGAAGTCTGGAGACAGAAAAACACTGAATTCCAGCATAGGAACTCTATCCCATCAGTGAAACATAGTGATGAAAGTTTCACGGCTTTGTCTGTTCTGCTGCATCTGAGCCAGGACAACTTACTACCACAGATGGAACAATTCATTCTGAATTACACCAGCAAATTCTAAAGGGAAATGTCAGGACATCTGTCCGTGGACTGAATCTCAAGAGAAAATGGGCCACGCAGCAAGGCAATGGACCTTTAAAAATGAAGATTTAATGCTTTGGAATGGCCAAGTCAAAGACCCGACCTTAATTTAATAGAAATGCTGTGGAAGAAGTTCACATGAAAAAACCACCAACACCCCAGAGCTGAAGCTGTTCTATATGGAGAAATGGACTAAAATTCCTCCAAGCTGATGTGTATGACTAAATATCTACGTGTAATATTTTTGTCTCAATTGGGTTCTCTTTATCTAATTTTAGGACTTTTGAAAATCCAGTGGTGTTTTAGGTCACATTTTATGCAGAAATATAGAAAATCCCAAAGGCTTCACAAATTTTCAAGCACCACTATATAATGTGATTGGCTCTCACTTTTTCCAGTGAATCATTATTCAATTTCAGCTAGAGCTTTTTGTTCATCACGTTGTGTTTGAAAGCAGCATTTTTTTTCCCATTTCAAATTAATTAAGGTGCCGGAATGCCATACTGGTTCATTCAAGCCCACGTTTTAACCCATGATTATAAGTGAGTTTCCAGTCAATGGATTTTCATTCTGCTCTTAGTACAGGTAAAAACCTCTGTAATCTGATTGTAGTAATCACTCATGCGCTGCAGATGCAGTAAACAGTGATTAGATTGAAAAACATCAGAGTATTCCTTTAATAAAAGACTGCAGCTTGCTTTTGGAACAGGTCCCATCTTCCACATGAACAGCTCCCATTTCCAAATGAGGCACTAACATAAGCATTTTTAAGAAACGCTATGTGCTAACGCTAACAAAGTTATTGCAGCTCATTCTGAGAGCGGAACAAAAAAAGTGTCACATTTTCAAAGCCAATTTTATTAAAATCTCTGATCTATGTAAAGTCAAAATCGCTCTTGCATTTATCAACCGCATTTAATCTCTTAGTAACAATAAAGTGGCCTGATGTACTGAAACTGAAACACCCACCTCCACCCCAAAATCCTTTCTTAGTATTGTTTTGTTTCTGGAAACACGCTTATAGCTCTTACCTTCATTTAATATGTTTCAGCTAAATGACAGCAATGACTCGCATGAATAAAAACTCAGCAGGTGGCTTCATGGAGACTGATCAACTGACAAGTACTGGTATAGCAGCTACACATTAAGACTCCTTTCTCTTCCCCTCACTTCCACTCTCTGCCCGTTTGTCAATTACATTTTAATTGTTAAAATAAAATATAAAGCAAAAATGAGCCCTTTAGTACCCTGTTTTCATTAAGTTGTTTCATGTGTCTTGAGTATCAGGATTGTATCCGGACAGGGCTAAGTCACATTATAATGCACTCAAATATACCTTAATATCTGACTTAAACCTCTTCATTAGGTGGCTTGAGATGCAGTGTAATGACTGTTATTAAATAATTACAACAATGCCTGTTATTAGATACATGAAAAATTTTATTAAAAGTATTTTATATAATATGAACTTAAATTCATGCTAAAGACTGTTGCTGTGTATTTGATCTCACTACATTCATGTCAGAGATTCAATAGACACAAGGCCGATCAACAAACTCTCCAGGCCTGTAATACAGCTGCCTTTTATCTTCTGGAATCCATGGGTGTGTGTGTCTGGCAACTGAGGGCAGTGTCTGTGCTCATTGTCATTGTGTTTTCTCCACTTTATACTTTATAAGCAGTTCTGCATGTTACTTGTCAGTACTCAAAAGTCAACTCATAGCTTGTAACAGTTGGTGAAGCTCTCATGGACATACAGCACATTGAATGCATGGCTATAGTATGAGAGGAAATACTAAGTTAAACAACATATGCCAAGTGCAAACAAAGTCACTGAAGAACCTACATAGTGCTCTGCTGTGTTTCATACACATGGAGTTTACTCATTTGTATTAGCTGGCACCAAAGTATATTTTGTGACCCATTTTAACATTTTTTTATTTGTATTGTTTATCTGACAGAGAACGACACCATCCATGATTGATTAACTAGTGAACAATCTCCCCTCACTCCCCTCACTGACTCTCCAAACTGCACATGAGTGCACAGAGTGTGATGTGCCTTGGTATTACGTTAGAAGATGTGGACACCATGGAAATTCCAGGAAAGCAAAAGGTAAGTAGGCTGCATTAGTAGCTACAAGACTCAAAAGTGTATTCAACTTGATCCATTTCACAACATGCAGCAAAGTAGTCCAAAATAAAAGAAATATTATGTTTTGCTTTCTTTTCAAGCTATAGTAGTTATAAAGACCTAGACCAACTTTAGCTGAGGTTAGAATACTAATTTTCATGTATGTGCTCATCAGAAAGAGAATCTAAAAATGTTTTAAGAGAATACAGAGCACCACAGGTAACCAACATTAGCAGCTGCCGTAAAATGTCAATAAATAAATTCATAAGCCTCAGTAATTACCTGTCAATTCATTTGTCATGAAATGACAATTGCAGTCAACAGTGAAATGAAATGCACAGTGAGACTCGTTGCACACGCTAAAGAGTGTTTTATTCTTGTGTGTTTTTACTTGTCAAACTCTTCTGCCCATGTGGAGGGGAGAGGGGGATAATTTATGTGAATTTAATAGAAATTAAACATTCTGCTGACTACCACCACAAGTATACAGTGGGGCTATTAATTGAGATGTAACTTTCATCACAGGTACACTTCAACTGTGAGAGACAAAATGAGAAAAAAAATCTATAAAATCACCTTTCAATCATCATCAATTTTTTAAAAATGTAATTCTAAATCATGGTGGAAAATAAGTATTTGGTCACCCACAAACAAGCAAGATTTCTGGCTCTCACAGACCTGTAACTTCTTCTTTAAGATGCTCTTCTGTCCTCCACTCGTTACCTGTATTAATGGCACTTGTTTGACCTCGTTATCTGTATGAAAGACACCTGTCCCACAGGCCTCAAACAGTCAGACTCCAAACTCAACCATGGCCAAGACCAAAAGAGCTGTCAAAGGACACCAGGAAGAAAATTGTAGACCTGCACCAGGCTGGGAAGAGTAAATCTACAATAGGCAAGCAGGTGGGTGTGAATAAATCAACTGTGGGAGCAACTGTAAGACATACAAGACCAGTGATAATCTCCCTCGATCTGGGGCCCCACACAAGATCTCATCTCCCGTGGGGTCAAAATGATCATGAGAACGATGAGAAAAAATCCCAGAACTACACGGACTGACCTGATGAATGACCTGCAGAGAGCTGGGACCAAAGTAACAAAGGCTACCATCAGTAACACACTATGCCGAGAGGGACTCAGATCCTGCAGTGCCAGGTGTGTCCCCTCTGCTTAAGCCAGTACATGTCGAGGCCCATCTGAAGTTTGCCAGAGAGCATATGGATGATCCAGAAGAGGATTGGGAGAATATCATGTGGTATAATATCAGAAACCTTTTTTTGCTAAAAACTCAACTCGTCGTGTTTTGGAGGAAGAAGAATGCTGAGTTGCATCCCAAGAACACCATACCTACTGTGAAGCATGGGCGTGGAAACATCATGCTTTGGGGCTGTTTTTTCTGCAAAGGGGACAGGACAACTGATCCGTGTTAAGGGAAGAATGAACGGGGCCATGTATTGTGAGATTTTAAGCCCAAAAACCTCCTTCCATCAGTGAGAGCATTGAAGATGGAACGTGGCTGGGTCTTCCAGCATGACAATGATCCCAAACACACCGCTCGGGCAACGAAGGAATGGCTCCGTAAAAAGCATTTCAAGTCCTGGAGTGGCCTAGTCAGTCTCCAGACCTCAACCCCAAAGAAGATTTGTGGAGGGAGTTGAAAGTCCGTGTTGCCCAGTGACAGCCCCAAAACATCACTGCTCTAGAGGAGATCTGCATGGAGGAATGGGTCAAAATACCAGCTACAGTGTGTGCCAACCTGGTGAAGACTTACAGGAAACGTTTGACCTCTGTCATTGCCAACAAAGGTTATGTTACAAAGTACTGAGTTGAACTTTTGTTATTGACCAAATACTTATTTTCCACAATAATTTACAATTCAATTCTTTAAAAATCCTACAATGTGATTTCCTGGATCTCATAGTTGAAGAGTACCTATGATGAAAATTACAGACCTCTCTCAGCTTTCTAAGTAGGAGAACTTGCACAATCAGTGGCTGACTAAATACTTTTTTGCTCCACTATATTTAAGACCTGTGGGAAACATTGGACTATATATACCTAATGAATAACATCTGAGATTCAGCCATCAGAAGTGCAGCCAGAAGAACAAGGAAAAATATACAATTTAGTAACAGTATAAACCATCACATACATAACACACACACACACACACACACACACACACACACACACACACACACACACACACACACACACACACACACCCCTACACCTACACCTACCTCTAACCGTAACCTAAAGCAAATCATTTGGCTCGTTTAGTTTTTCAAATAGATGTTGCCATTTTTCTTTGACAAAAAAGCAAGTGAAGTAGTGAGGACCGGAAATATGGTCCGCACAAGTATAGCAAGACAAGGTACACACACACACACACACACACACACACACACACACACACACACACACACACACACACAATTTCACAAAATTACTTAAGTAAATTTACCAGAGTTGGGAATTTCTACATTTTACTGTTATTCAAACCCAACATTACAGTCAACTTGAGTTCCAGCCTCAGTGATGACTCATCATTCCTTGAGATGATACGATAAACTTACTGAGAGGGGCTAAGAATTCCTGGCAGGGTGAAAACACATACATACTGATAACGTGTTCTTATTTCATTACTGGAAGCAGTTTTCATAAGCTGTATTTTCTCCCTAAATCACTGACCAAGCTGCAGTGAACAAGTTACAGATATTAGACAGGTACAAGAAGAAATCACTTTAAACATCACCACACTAAGAAAGAATGCATGTGACTAAGGATTTGCATTACAGTGTATAGGTACTGGGGCTACTATTGAACTAAAACAATAAAAAAAAAAACCTTTCTGATCTGAACCAATGACATTCATGTCATGAATGCATTTTCAATATCATCTTAAAGCATTCCACCATCAATCTGTTGTGTGATGTGCTCGCAGACAGTTTACCGTCAGGCATTGAGTAATAATACAGGTAGATACACTCACCAGCCACTCCATTAGCTGTTCAGCTGCACCTTAACAGACATATCAAATCAGCCAATCACAAGGCAGAGACTCAATGCATTTAGGTACGGAGACATTAGGGGTGGGAATCACTAGGCCGATTCAATTCGATTATGATTCAGAGTGCTGCGGTTCAATTATTAATTGATTATTGATGTATCTTGATGTATCTAGACTGTTGGTATCACTGTGGCAGTAATGCCGGCCTTACACCAAATACTGTAGGTTTTCAAGCGATTTCTCTGTTGCAGACAAATTTTCAATCTTGAAACAAAATCATGACAGTCTTGCTAGAGCTGCGCTGAGCTTGTTTCATCTCGATCATTTGGTGTAAGGTGGTCAGGATTAGCTCTGTCTTAAGTCAGTCTTTTTGTCGTCTTGATGTTCTGATCAAATCAACCATGTTTAATATTATCATAAGTCTTAAGTCTTGGCTCACGCAAACAGTGACTTGAGCACTGTAGACAACCAGTGGGTCAGATCTCTCCAGCAACAAAGGGGAAATTCCATGTGTATCATAATGGCACAGGTAAAGATGATTTTTATAGTTCAGTAGGTGCAGACCTACAGGTATGTGAAGAAATAATGAAAACACTTAATTTTACTGTTCTGTGCAACTTACTTCACTCCAAAGTGTAAAGCAAATGATTAAAAAAAATGTAAAGGTCAAGCGCTGAAATAACATAGAAATGTAATACTGTATACAGGTAGTCCTCGGATTACGACGGTCTCGAGTTACGATGTTTCGTGGTTACGACGCATCTCCCATTTACTGTATAAAGCCTTGTTTCGCACTTACCGTATTTTTCAGACCATAAGGCGCACTTAAAATCCTTTCATTTTCTCAAAAATCGACAGTGCGCCTTTAAATGCGGTGCGTCTAATGTATGAATTAATTCTGGTTGTGCTTTCTGACCTAGAACCGATTGTAGATGGTACACGGCGCTCATAAATCTGTCAAAATGTTTTAGCACGGCCTTGGTAAGTTACGAAGCTCACGGCCACCGTAGTGCGCAGCATAGCGGAGTAATACGGTA
>JAJAGP010001298.1:100000-208750 GCA_025084515.1 Ancistrus triradiatus | reverse complement strand
GTGAGTGTGAGAGTGAGTGTGAGAGTGAGTGTGAGAGTGAGTGTGAGAGTGAGTGTGAGAGTGAGTGTGTGAGTGAGAGTGTGTGTGTGTGTGTGTGTGTGAGAGTGAGAGTGAGAGTGAGAGATAGAGCGCCATAGAGCCATGTGATAGATTTGCATCCTACTATGGTTGTTCCTGCCTTGCGCCTTATGCCGCTGGCTATGCACTGGCTCTCCAGCAACCCTGTCCAGGATAAGTGTGTGTGTATATGTATGTATATATATATATACACACATATATGTACACATACTGGTGCTTGAAAGTTTGTGAACCCTTTAGAATGGTCTATTTTTCTGCATAAATATGACATAAAACATCATATGATTTTCACACAAGTCCTAAAAGTAGATAAAGAGAACCCAGTTAAACAAATCCGAGGGCCCTCAGATCAGTTAGCAGGAACATGCTGGCTGTACCGACCACCCGGCAAAAGAGTGGAAAGACGGCCTTTTGCTATTATGGGTCCAACCTTTGGAACTCTCTTCCTGATGACCTGAGGGCTCTGGACGATCTTAACATATTTAAGAGGAGGGTGAAGACACACATGTTTGGTGTGGCTTTTTGCTAATGTTTTATCTGTGTCGATTTTAACTGCATTTTTAAATATGTCTCTTTTATTTCATTCAATTTTTTTTATAATTCTTTTATGTATTCTTTTGTTTTGAACTATTTTATATCATTCTACCGTTTTATTGTTCATTTGTGTATTCGTTTGTTTTTACTTTTGCTTGTGTAAAGCACTTTGTAAAACGTTATTTAAAAAAGTGCTATATAAAAAAAAAGGCTTATTATTATTAGTCCCTCATAAGAGTTTGATAAAGTAATCTCTTGCCCATGTGATTATAATCAGCTATTGAATGGCAGTTTTTCATGCAGTGCCATCTGAGGGATCAGAGATCATGGCTGTCTAGCTTGCACCCTTGGATGTTTACACACTGACATTCCTCCCGATTCTTTGAATTGTTTAACTATATTATGCATTTTGCAAACTGTCCCAACTTGATTTGGGGTTGTAATTCTGAACTTTGTATTGAGCAGGACTTAATGGTCATGACACTATTTTATGGATTTTGAGCACAGAGTGTATCCTTCCTATGCAACTTCTAAGCTACTGTTGTACACTGACAACCACACTAATAACCATCTGACATCCTCAGCATTCTGTGTAGGTTCTCCGTCATCCAGGTCATGGTAGACTCAACAGCTCAACCTGGGGGGTCCCAGGTATTTGATTTGTTGTGGGGCTGTCATGTTGGAGGTGGTGGTGGTCCTTGACTCACCCTGCCATCATGTGAGTCGTTAGGGTGTGAATAGGGGTTAAACCTCCTAGGAAGGGATCTCAAGACTGCTTTTTAAGTGGTTGAAAATTGGTGTGCTTAAACTGCCTCCTCTGATCAACAATGGTCATTCTAATTGGACATAAATCAGCTCCTGGACATAAATCAGCTCCTTCAAGTCTCTTTTAACTCATCTGTCTTCTCTGAGAGGTGAAACATCTTCAAGAACCAAAAAGAAGTCCAGTTTCCTTCAGCTAAAACACTCGAGTCTCAGCATTCATGAAACAAATAGATAGGAGGGAACCATTGAAACAGCTGCGAAATGTTAGAGTACTTTTTGTGTGCATTTGAGCAGTTCTTTAAGGCTGACAGTGTATTTTCCAACATCATCCTATTTGTAAAGCAAATAAATGCATTGATGATAAGGATTAGTGAGACTTGTTTATGTGCAATAGTTTCAGTAGTTTATTATTCAAAGTATTGTATGATGCCAAACACTGAAACAAGAACAACTCATTTCACGTTTTTTACCATTTCTTGTAGAAAATATTTGTGAAGGGCTTAAAGGGATGAAAGACATTTTGAAAAGTTTACATTTGCACCCTGACAGACAGGAGCTAATCGCACCGTTGGGGGAACATTTAAAGACTGTGTCATAATGGCTGACACCAGCTAATCTAAAAAGCTCCCCATTTACAAATGGAAATCCCAGGATCCAATTGGGCTAATGAAGAGAGTTGAGCAGGATAATAAGATGTGCTGTAATGCTGTGTAACAGCCCTGTAATGTTGTGTTGGTGGTGGAGCCTGTGTGATCAATTGTGTGTGACTGACTGAAGAGACTTCCAGAAGCCTGGAGGCCTGGCTGCTGTGTTGCACTGCTCTCTGAGCCTCTGTCCGCCTGCCTGCTTTGGCTGGACGTCACCATGACTCTGGAACTGTTCATACACATTACAGGACAGGGTAAAAGTTCAGCACCGAGATCAGAGTACACAACCATGAACGGCATTATTTCATAATGTATCAAAACGAATGCAAAATGATCCCCAGCACCTCATTGTTCCAGAAAACATCATTTAAATCCTGTTCTAAAAGGAAAGCATTTCTGAATATACTGTTTTCAGCCAATTGTACAGCAAAGATTTTAATCAGGTGCTAACAAATGAATGATCCTAGTTTTGTGATGCCAGTAATGGGAATTTAACTGACTTTATGCCACTTTTCATCGCTCAGGGACAAGGGGTCTCCGCCAAGCAGAGGTATGCCCTGGATGAAAGCCAGTCCATCGCAGGACTGGGTAGAGTTTTCTGTTGTAGCACTGGGGGTGATCCCTCATTTATCTCACTTCCTCAGACAGCCAATTGTGTCTGCATGTAACAGCTGTCCCAACTGGGGGACATTCATATAATGCTCTTCTAATAGAGGGCAGCATGGTTACTCTGGTATGTTCTCACCGTGGCTGCATGGGTTTCTTCTGGGTACTCCAGTTTCCTCTTACATTCCAAAGACATGCATAAGGTCAACTGGCATCTCTAAAGTGTCGCTGTGTGCACGGGTGTGTGTATGTGCCCTGCCATGGACTGATGTCCAGTGAAGAGTAGGCTCGATACAACCCTGAATTGAATAATGCAGGTATGGCAATTGAATGAATGAATAAATGAATGATTCCAATTGAGCATTGTCTACAAGCTACTTTATCAAGATACAGGCCCAACACCACTCACAAGCAAGCCTCATTCGAAAGTATTAAACTTCTGAACATGATCAGGAAGACGTCTTAAGAGGAAAAAGAGTCAAATGGGGGCCCCATCCACTGGAAAATAAAACAAGGCAGATAATTTTACTAAAGCATTGTAGCATTAAGTTAATTTAGAGAGCTCAGTCAACACAGACCTCAGATATTTGAAATGGCTTATAAATTTGAAACTCTATAACTGTTCAACTCTAAGTCTTTGTTTCCACTCACCAAGCCAAACACTCCCACAGTTCTTTAAGCATAGCTTCCAGCACAGAGTGTTAATCCATCTCACAATAACCAACTAATATTGAGTTAATTGGAATCGCTGTCTGTGCTTTATACTTTATTCGGAGCTCTTGAAATGGACCCCACTGTAGCCCTCTGTAAAAATGAGATTCCACCTGGCACAGTAAAGATGTTTTGAGCATATAATTGTGTGTGTGTGTGTCTATGTCTGTGTGTGTGTGTGTGTATATATATATATATATATATATATATATATATATATATATATATATATATATATATATATATATATAATAACCTTTGTGGGCAATGACAGAGGTCAAACTTTTCCTGTAAGTCTTCACCAGGTGTGCACACACTGTAGCTGGTATTTTGGCCCATTCCTCCATGCATATCTCCTCTAGAGCAGCGATGTTTTGGGGCTGTCACTGGGCAACGTTGACTTTCAACTCCCTCCACAAATTTTCTATGGAGTTGAGGTCAAGAATGTTTTGTGGACGAATGAGACCAAAATAGAAATATTTGGTTTAAAAGAAAAGCGTTATGTCTAGAGAAAGGAAAACACTGCATTCCAGCATAAGAACCTTATCCCATCTATGAAACCTGGTGGTGGTAGTATCAGGGTTTGGGCCTGTTTTGCTGCATCTGGGCCAGGACGGCTTGCCATCATTGATGGAACAATAAATTCTGAATAATATCTGAATAAATAAGAATTCTAAAGGAAAATGTCAGGACATCTGTCCATAAACTGAATCTCAAGAGAAGGTGGGTCATGCACCAAGACATCGACGTTAAGCACACAAGTTGTTCTACCAAAGAATGGTTAAAGAAGAATAAAATTAATGTTTTGGAATGGCCAAGTCAAAGTCCTGACCTTAACCAATCGAAATGTTGTGGAAGGACCTGACATGAGCAGTTAATGTGAGGAAACCCACCAACACCCCAGAGCTGAAGCTGTTCTGTATGGAGAACTGGGATAAAATTCCTCTAAGTCAGTGTGCAGGACTGATCAACAGTTACAGGAAGGTTCACATACTTTTGTCACTCATTATATGTGATATTGGATCATATTCCTCAATAAATAAATGACCAAGTATAATATTTTTGTCTAATTTGTTTATCTGGGTTCTCTTTATTTACTTTTAGGACTTGTGTGAAAATCTGATGTTTTAGGTCATATTTATGCAAAAATATAGAAAATTCTAAAGGGTTCACAAACTGTATATAATACATAGTAGAATACATATATATAGTATTATAAAGTAAGATAATACTATAGGGTTTCATTGGTTTCTTCAAGCTTAAATTGCGATATAAACAATCCAATAAACTCTCAAACCCTCACCTCTTTACTCAGAATTTCTACTAGTGATGGGAATTTTGGCTCTTTTCAGAGAGCCGGCTCTTTCGGCTCCCAAGTGGCTCTTTAGATTTTTTGTAGCTTAATTTATTACCAAAATATGTGTAAAATGAATTATTAATGTAAAAACACATAATATCAAATGTTTGTTATTATTAATATGCTTTTTATTTAGATACTCACAATGGAACACAGTAAAATAAATTATAAAACACAAAACTGAAGACCCATCTCAATTACAGGTCCAATCTGGTCTCAGGTTTCTGATTATGTGTATTATTTGTAAATTTGCAACTCTGTACAGGGAAACAAGACATCATCAACCAAACATCACTCAACAAAATATAAATAAAAATGTGCAAAAAAGAAAAAGCAGCATCCAGGTTACAGTTTTTAATGAAAATTGGCATTCAAAAAAACCAAGGATCTCCTCTTTGATCTGACCTGTTTTAGAAAAGATTCTCTTTGAAAATATTTTATAGATTTTAGATTTTATATATTTAGATTAGATTCAACTTTCTTGTCATTACACATGTACAAGTACAATGCAACGAAATGTAGTTTAGTATCTAACCAGAAGAGCAATGCGCAGCAATGTGTCGGAATGTACAATAAATGAAAAAATATATAAATCGGCTCACAATCAGGAACTGGCTCCTGTCGTTCATTTCAAAGAGCCGGCTCTTCGAGCCGGATCAGTCGCGACCGACACATCACTAATTTCTACTACTGTTCTTGGTCCATATGTCAAGTGTTGGTGATGAGGCTGCAAACACATGAGGTCAAAAGTCTGAGACCAGTGGCTAGGAAAGTGCTAGGGAGAGGTTTGGTGAGCACATGGTTTTTCGACCATATTGTATTTGAATGGATCACCTTGGGACATGCAAACAGTGTTGGGTGTTGCTATATTTTTTTGTCATCTACTTTGGATTACAAGTTTCTTCTTTTGAAATAAAATGGACAAAACATGACATTGTTTGTTCTTTGAATGGATGCGTCAGAAATTACCAACCTCACAGTAGCTTATTTCCTGGAGTTTATTTTGAAGGCTACTACAGGGTCTTTTTGGAGAAGGGTGGAGAAGGGAAGATAATGACCCAAAAATCACATCAAGGCCTTGCAACCAAAGAAGATCCTTTCCTCCAAAGTCACCTGACCTAAACCCAATCAAGCATTTATGGGGGCACTTGAAGACGGAGAAAACCATACATTCAGTAACATCACAAGATGATCTTTGGAATATTGTGAAATCATGCATGGATGACATAGATCATTAGAGTTTGGACAAAGTCGTGGAGTCCATGTCAGCCTGAGGGCACACTGTCATTACAGCAAAACGGGGGAACATACCAAATACTAATACAGTTTTAAAATTATGACATTGATGTCTTTTTTTCACTCAAATTGTAAGGCTGGTTATAAGACTTGTAATGAAAAACACTATTAAATTCAATAAAAATACAAAATAGAAGCAATTTTACTAGTGCTCTCAGACTTGTGGCCCCCACTGTGTACAATGCTGTGATCTTAAACCATTTTACTAGTTTATGTTCTTAGTGGAGTTTGGTCTCTTGCCATCTGTCTCCTTTTTGGCTTTTACCTGCACCCCTTGCCTCTATCCTACTTCCAGCTTCGGAGCTCCCTTCCCCCTCTCTCATAGTGCAGTTCCCACAGATGTGCACAAACAAGAGGAGATTAAAGCAAAACGAATCTAAACACACAAACAGAATTAGACTAACGGGCGCTGGTAGGCTGGTGCACTGTGATAAACGCTGTGACTCTGAGTGAGTGTGTGTGTGTGTGCATGAGAGAGTTTGCATGCGTATGTGTTTGTGCGTATGTGTGCTTTCCAGTGTCTAGAGGATTAACAGTGGTGAGGTGTGTATGTCAGGGTGATTGCTTTAGGGTATTGCGAGGTGTTTGTATACCGTTTGCTGTTTTTTGTAATTATATTTTCTAATTTCTGTGTGACATCTGTCAGAAACCTGTGTATGGATGTTTCAAACCCATACACAATCACATGACCTATATGTAATGATCACCCTCTCTTCACATTGGTGTTTTTCCTGACACTGTGTTAGAAGTACTAGAATGGCATGTCTGCATCTACTGTATATCTCAGATGTAGATACTATTTGGGTTTCTAGCTTGCTTTTCCTTTTTTTTTTTTTTTTTTTACAATGTTTAAAGCAATGTTTTAAAATCACACATTCTATAATAAACGTAAGCATTTGAGTAGAAAGCCTTTGAAGAAAATGCATACATTTCAGAAATGAGTAGCATTGGTATGTTTCCCTTTTGCTGTAATGACAGCATGCACTCAAGCTGGCATGGACTCCACAAGTTTGCAAAATCTGATGTAATGTCATCCCAACATATAGCTTGATGTTCTTTAGTTCAGGGGGATTTACCAAATAATAAAAATTATTCAATAGCTCATCTGTAATGAGCAAGACTGATGATTTTGATATCCGACACTGCCATGTAATTTCAGTTTGGAAACTTTGAATCCTGTAGCTGGACCTATCGATGACTTCATCATTTTGCAACTGGACTCATTTAAAGTAAGAATTTAATATGTACAAATTATAGGAGAATAAAATGTTTGAAACTCATTATCAAAGCAATAAAATATAGATATATCCTGTATTATTCTGGTCAGGGTTGCAGGGAGCTCCAGAGCCTTATCCCTGAAATTTCACAGGGTTCAGGTGAACCAATCCATTACAGGAGTGGTAGAGGCTGAATATACAGCATGTACATATACTTGTTGGTTAGGTTATTGAGCTTCAGTTGTGTTACTTTTATATAACGATCATGTTTTATAGAACCCCAAATGAGTCTAAAATCTGGGACAGTATGGAAAATACCAATATAAAAAAGGAGTGTTTTTACATGTACTTTGACTTTTATTTAACTGCAGAATACCCAATATATTTCATTCAATGTGTAAACATCTACAATGTTTGCAGCTTGTCCAAACTTGAGGCGGGTGGGCTTCAACAACAGAAGCACATCAGCTTCCATTCATGTCAACCAAGAACATGAATATCATGGGTCCAGTTTTTTTATTATTGTTTTATTTAAATGATTGTTTTGATTTCTGTTTAATATGTAGATTTCTCATGAATATAACTGTAACAAAGCTAAACCTTTAACAAAGCTGTCCCATGGTTTCATGTCACTACAGATGTCACTACTATGAAATGTTGTTTATAGGTGGAGCCTTATTTAAGCCACACCCCTGCACCTAAAGCAAAGAATATTGAAGTCCCAGTAAATCGATTCCGAAATAAACTGTATGACTCAGCTACAATTTACTTCAGCGAAAACTGAAAAGTATCCAAATAAATATGGATGGACATTAAAGAGAACTGATATAACTTTAATAATCAATTATTACATTTCATTTTTCATATACATGTTTGTAATATTTCCTGTGTTAGGCCCAAGTTAAGATAAAGCTAAAAGATTGAGTGAGCATGAAAAAAGAACCCTTTTTTCCCCTCTCAAACAGTGCAATCACTACTGAAACAATTTACCGAAAACGTATACAGTGGGGCAAAAAAGTATTTAGTCAGCAGTGGAGTTCTCCTACTTAGAAAGATGAGAGAGGTCTGTAATTTTCATCATAAATATACTTCATCTATGAGAGACAAAATGAGGAAAAAAAAATCCAGGAAATCACATTGTAGGATTTTTAAAGAATTTAATTATAAATTATGGTGGAAAATAAGAAAAGTTCAACTCAGTACTTTGTAACTTAACCTTTGTTGGCAATGACAGAGGTCAAATGTTTCCTGTAAGTCTTCACCAGGTTTGCACACACTGTAGCTGGTATTTTGGCCCATTCCTCCATGCAGATCTCCTCTAGAGCAGTGATGTTTTGGGGCTGTTGCTGGGCAACACGGACTTTCAACTCCCTCTACAAATTTTCTATGGGATTGAGGTCTGGAGACTGGCTAGGCCACTCCAGGACCTTGAAATGCTTTTTCCGGAGATACTCCTTCGTTGCCTGAGCGGTGTGTTTTGGATCATTGTCATGCTGGAAGACCCAGCCACGTTCCATCTTCAGTGCTCTCACTGATGGAAGGAGGTTTTGGCAGAAAAACAGCTCCAAATCATGACGCTTCCACCCCCATGCTTCACAGTAGGTATGGTGTTCTTGGGATGAAACTCAGCATTCGTCTTCCTCCAAACATGACGAGATTAGTTTTTACCAAAAAGTTCTATTTTCGTTTCATCTGACTACACGATATTCTCCCAATCCTCTTCTGGATCATCCATATGCTCTCTGGCAAACTTCAGACAGGCCTGGACATGTACTGGCTTAAGCAGGGGGACACGCCTGGCACTGCAGGATCTGAGTCCCTCTCGGTGTAGTGTGTTACTGATGGTGGCCTTTGTTACTTTGGTCCCAGTTCTCTGCAGGTCATTCATCAGGTCCCTCCGTCTAGTTCTGGGATTTTTGCTCACCGTTCTCATGATCATTTTGACCCCACAGGATGAGATCTTGCGTGAAGCCCCAGATCGAGGGAGATTATCAATGGTCTTGTATGTCTTCCATTTTCTTACAATTGCTCCCACAGTTGATTTATATCCATGATTTACAATTAAATCCTACAATGGGATTTCCTGGATTTTTTTTTTCCTCATTTTGTTTCTCATAGTTGAAGTGTACCTATGATGAAAATTACAGACCTCTCTCATCTTTCTAAGTAGGAGAACCTGCACAATCAGTGGCTGACTAAATACTTTTTTGCCCCACTGTATTGGGTTATTAAATAAAATTTTTAAATAATAATTGGTTAAATACAGTATACAGTGGTGCTTGAAAGATTGTGAACCCTTTAGAATTTTCTATATTTTTGCATAAATGTTACCTAGAACATCATCAGATTTTTACACAAGTTCTAAAAATAGATATAGAGAACGCAGTTAAACAATGAGACAAATCTATTATACTTGGTTATTTATTTATTGAGGAAAATGATCCAATATTACACATTAATGGAATATTAATTACATATTAGTGGCAAAAGTATGTGAACCTTTGCTTTCAGTATCTGGTGTGACCCCCCTGTGCAGCAATAACTGCAACTAAACATTTCCTGTAACTGTTGATCAGTCCTGCACACCGGCTTGGAGGAATTTTAGCCCGTTCCTCCGTACAGAACAGCTTCAGCTCTGGGATGTTGGTGGGTTTCCTCACATTAGCTGCTCACTTCAGGTCCTTCCACAACATTTCGATTGGATTAAGGTCAGGACTTTGACTTGGTCATTCCAAAGCATGAACTTAATTCTTCTTTAACCATTCTTTGGTAGAATGACTTGTTTGCTTAGGGTCGTTGTCTTGCTGCATGACCCACCTTCTCTTGAGATTCAGTTCATGGACAGATCTTTGTTGGTCGACCACTTCTGGGGAGGGTAACAATGGTCTTGAATTTCCTCCATTTGTACACAATCTCTCTGACTGTGGATTGGTGGACCAAAAACACTTTAGAGATGGCTTTGTAACCTTTTCCAGCCTGATGAGCATCAACAACTTTTTCTGAGGTCCTCAGAAATCTCTTTTGTTTGTGCCATGATACAATTCCATAAACATGTGTTATGTGTGTTATGAAGAGCAGACTTTGATAGATCCCTGTTCTTTAAATAAAACAGGGTGTCCACTCACATCTGATTGTCAAACCACTGATTGAAAACACCTGACTCTGATTTCACCTATGTAATATTGGATAATTTTCCTCAATAAATAAATGGCCAAGTATACTAGATTTATCTCATTTGTTTAACTGGGTTCTTTTTATCTACTTTTAGGACTTGTGTGAAAATCTGATTTCAGATTTTCATTCAGATTTTGATTTACTGATTTATTGGTGAAAACCTTTTAGAAAATAACAAAATCTTTAGTGGGAGGGGTGGAAATTAAATCCTAAAAGGTTCATTTAATTCTTTATATTACAGGTTATTAAGTTGTTTCTGTAGTGACAAATTGGAGGAAAAGTGAAGCAAACCTTAGACATGGTACAATATACAGGTACTAAACATACCTGTATACAAATATTCAGTCATTTGTTCATTTGTTCATTCTTTCATTTCCCTATTCACTTAATTCTGGTCATTGTCGCAGGAAAGCTGGTGCCTAGCCGGGTGCACAGGGTGCAAGGCAAGAAGAACCCTAGACAGGACACCAATCCAGCACAGGGCACATGCACTCATACACACACTCGCACACTAAGGGTACTTTAGAAACACCAGTTTGCATGTCTTTGTAATGTAGGAGGAAACCGGAGTACCCAGATAAAATTCACACGGACACTGGGAGGACATGCAAACGCCAAACAATCAGAGTCATACCGAGGATGCTGGAGCTGTGAGACAACCACTTGGAAAAAAAGCATACAATTTCAAAATGTTTCTACTCTCACCTCACAATAATTTGGTAAAATGACCCTTACTGAATTAGTACTTTGATGATGATCAGCAGTGGATTATACTCTTCACCACTTTCAGTGGAACCTGTATCTTACCACTTCCAAGAGCAGCAGAAGCTCTTCAAAGTATTTCCCACTCTGGTGTGTGACGAGTCAGCAGACTGAGGTTTGTGTGAAGGTGAGAGTGTGTAAATGGGGGCTAATGGGCTGTTTTGATCACCTGTCTGTGTCTGATTTTAGAGCTCCAGGCTAAACTTCCATCAAGTCCATCAGCGAGAGAGAGAGGGTGGAGGTGAATGATCTTGCACACTAGATCTGAGGTTCTTGTGTGTGAGAGTGGTCTGTATTCACCAAATGTCATATTGCCAGTAATGGTGCTGATACATTGTCTCTTACTGTATGTAGGAAGCTACAATGGGGCAAAAAAGTATTTAGTCAGCCACTGATTGTGCAAGTGCTCCTACGTAGAAAAATGAGCAAAAATCCAGGAAATCACATTGTAGAATTTTTAAAGAATTTAATTGTAAATTATGGTGGAAAATAAGTACTTGGTCACCCACAAACAAGCAAGATTTCTGGCTCTCACAGACCTGTAACATCTTCTTTAAGAAGATCTTCTGTCCTCCCCTCGTTACCTGTATTAATGGAACCTATTTGACCTCGTTATCTGTATAAAAGACACCTGTCCACAGCCTCAAACAGTCAGACTCCAAACTCGACCAAGACTGAAGAGCTGTTGAAGGACACCAGGAAGAAAATTGTAGACCTGCAACGGGCTGGGAAGAGTGAATCTACAATAGGCAAGCAGGTTGGTGGTAATAAATCAACTGTGGGAGCAATTGTAAGAACATGGAAGACATACAAGACCATTGATAATCTCCTTCGATCTGGGGGCCCACGCAAGATCTCATTGCGTGGGGTTAAAATGATCATGAGAATGGTGAGAAAAAATTGCAGAACTACACGAAGGGACCTGATGAATGACCTGCAGAGAGCTGGGACCAAAGTAACAAAGGCTACCATCAGTAACACACTACGCAGAGAGGGTCCCAGATCTTGCAGTGCCAGGCGTGCCCCCCTGCTTAAGCCAGTACATGTCCAGGCCTGTCTGAAGCTTGCCAGAGAGCATATGGATGATCCAGAAGAGGATTGGGAGAATATCATGTGGTCAGATGAAACCAACATAGAGCTTTTTGGTAAAAGCTCAACTCATTGTGTTTGGAGGAAGAAGAATGCTGAGTTGCACCATACCTACTGTGAAGCATGGGGGTGGAAACCTCATGCTTTGGGGCTGTTTTCCTGCAAAGGAGACAGGACGACTGATCCATGTTAAGGGAAGAATGAACGGGGCCATGCATCGTGAGATTTTAAGATAAAAACCTCCTTCCATCAGTGAGAGCAGATGGAACGTGGCTGGGTCTTCCAGCATGACCATGATCCCAAACACACCGCTCGAGCAACGAAGGAGTGGCTCCGTAAAAAGCATTTCAAGGTCCTGGAGTGGCCTAGTCAGTCTCCAGACTTCAACCCCATAGAAAATTTGTGGAGGGAGTTGAAAGTCCGTGTTGCCCAGCGACAGCCCCAAAACATCACTGCTCTAGAGGAGATCTGCATGGAGGAATGGGCCAAAATACCAGCTACAGTGTGTGCAAACCTGGTGAAGACTTACAGGAAACGTTTGACATTGTCATTGCCAACAAAGGTTATGTTGCGAAGTATTGATTTGAACTTTTGTTATTGACCAAATACTTATGTCCAACATAATTTACAATAAAATTCTTTAAAAATCCCACAATGTCATTTCCTGGATTTTTTTCCCCTCATTTTGTCTCTCATAGTTGACTGTCATCAGTGGCTGACTAAATATTTTTTTGCCCCACTGTATATGCTGTGCTACACATGGTATATACAAGTTTGCCTGACTGACATTTTAATTTTGAAATAGATAATGGTAATGATTATATTAACAACTGGTCATATTTGATAAAAGTTGGTATCAAAGTAAAAAGAAAAGTCAAATTTTCTTTTTAAATTGGGTTTCAGTAGTTCAATTGAAACTTGCAAGCTAATTTAACTTTAACTTTTTAAAATGAACTTTTGTTAGTTTTATCTGCATAAAATTATTTAGCTTGATATATCGTATTTTTCCACAAATATTATATAAGTGGTATAGATCAATAAATATATAATTATGTAACTCAAGTCACCCTTGTGACTACTACTGTAGGACCTAGTTTATTTATACAGTGGAACCTCGGAATTCCAACGGCTCTTCACTCAAGCAATTCGGACATCGAATGGTATGTTTGAATTTTTTTGTCCCAAAATTCGAACAAAAAAATCTGACTTTGAACATTGGTACAATAAATAAAACGCTGTGGTGCGATCTTCCAAAGACTATTCATATAGTACAGTCCAACTGGTGGCGATAATGCAGCTATATTTATATTTCAGTTATTTAATGTATGTATGTATTTATTATTATTATTATTATTATTATATTATTATTGTTATATTACTTTGCTTTATTTATGTTATTAATAATTAATTAATACGGATATAGGTGTACAAACAATCATTTGGGGGTCAGGAACAGATGACTCCCATTTATGTTACTTCTTATGGGGAAATTTGATTCAGACACTTTTACAAGAGTTTTTTCTACTTAGTGTGTCAAAATAGTAACACGTTAAGTAGTTTGAAGAATTTCAAGCATATTTGTTAATCTGTATAAGAAAGTCTGCCAAATGGCTTCAGTTTATTTGGACATATTTGTCTACTATGAATTAATGAATTCATTTGTTCATTCAGTTTTATACCCTCATAATCCAATTCAGGGTCTCAGGGAGCCTAACCCAGGGTGTGAGACAGGACACACACTCACACTGTGACACTTTTAAAGAGACCAATTGACCTACCGCATGTCTTTGGAATGTGGGAGGAAACCGGAGTTCCTGCAGAAAATCCACGCAGACTCCACACAGGCGGATTCCCAACCGGAAACTGAACTGTGGATCTCTGGAGCTGTGAGCGGACAGTGCTAACCACTGTGCCACTGTGCAGCCCTGCCTACTATTAAATAAACCACAACCTCCATGTTGAAATCCCACTCATCTATACCTTGAATAAATGTGAAAAGATGCATTCCTATACCAAAAAAGAAATGGTATAAGCTGAAAGTGCAACAGCATGCATCATCTCTCCCACCTGGGAGCGCCATTTTTCCGGCATGCTACAAAATCTCTTCGCAGCACCAGAAAGCTGATTACACTAAAGAAGTGTACAAACACAGATTACATACGGTAAACATCTTCAGCCTAGTGCCCTTTTAAACAAGCTTCCCATGAATAATGCAGCTCTATTCCATCTTGTCCCCCAGCTAACCTGGTCCTTGTCTTGCCTGTTGGCCTGCAGTATACAGGGGCCTGTTTTTAGTGCAAGGTACAGTGAAGGTACCATGTTAAACTCAAAGTTCAATGCCAGTGCCATGTCTGCTCAGCTGGTATTAGTTAGGCTTTGGAGTTCAACTGACTATGAGGGTTTAGAGATGGATTTAAAGAGGAGAGAGGGGGAAAGAGAGAGAGAGAACCTCTCAGTTGTTCTTGAAAAGCTGTGTTTATCCAGGATTAGAGACACCAACATGTTAATAATTGTTTCTCAGAGAACTGTGAAGAAGCACTTCCCCTGTAATCCCCTAATCAGACATTACACCTCTGAGCATGCCCGCTACAGACACTCACCACCTGCGCATGCTCACACAGTAACACACTCCCATATCCTGCCCACAGAAGTGTAGAAACTCCCAGAGTGCACTTTGTTGTTGTAATACAAGCTCTCATTCATATTAAAGGAATATGCCAGAGTTTTCTAATCAGTGACCGCAGTATATTGTGTTGGCAGTTATCACATTCACTGCTATTAGCAGGCTCTGAGAAAAGAACAAGAAGAAAAGAACACACTAATAGTGGAATCCTGAAAGTCAATAACCATATACACTCAGCTTCAGGTATGTTGGCATATTCATTCTTTCAGTTTCTTATCTGCTTAATCCTGGTCTGGGCTGTGGGAAAGCATGTGCATAGCTGGAGACACAGGACACCAGGCAGGAACATCCTGAGACAGGTCACCAATCCATTGTCGGGCATATACACTCACACGTATACACACATGCTAAGGGCACTTTAGACACACCAATTAGCCTAACAGGTGTCTTTGGAACGTGAGAAGAAGCCGGAGTAGCTGGAGTAAACCCACACAGACACAGAGAGGACATGCAGACTCCACACAGGCGGAGTCTGAAGTTGGGATCGAACCGTGGACGCTTATTAAGTTAACTTATTCTAAGAAAAAAAGGACCAAAAATAGTTTTACACCACACTACATGCAGCACCATCTCTGAGACTTCTGCATTTAGTTTGTGCGACCTCCCTTTGCAAATAATGCTTTGCTTCTCCTATAATGCTTTAAAGATTGAAGAGCAAAGAACCTGAGACACACTCTCTGATCTCTCCAGATCCTCCAGGTTTTCGATGGGGTTTAAGTAAAGGGATTGGTATGGTCATGACAGAAGCTTAGATTCCTTTATGTCAGGTGTCACAGGGCCTTTTGTATGTCCTCCACCATACGCTACAGTGGAGATTAGGTGTTAAAACTTTATTTTGAGAGCCTCAACCATCACAAACCCATAAAGAAATAATGCTTAACATTCATGTTCTACCTTAATTACTACATTAATTAATATAGTGCTCCTTCATGAACGCATGCATGACACTTGCTCAATTTAAATGCATATTCATGATGACTCATGTATGAATTAATAATTACTGACTAATAAAATACTGAATGAATTAATACTATTTCAACTACCATTGTAGTAAAGTATTATTGATTAGGTTGTTTCAATATTATCTTCTTTATTAAACCTTGACTGTTTGTTGCCTTCCAGTGTATTTCAGGCCTTCCGATTCACAAAGCATTCTACTGTATGGGGAGACAAAATACACATTTGCCCTCATCCCTGTGACCCTGAATTGGACTGAATGAGTGAATGAGTAAGTCTTAGGCATTCTATATTTTTCACTTTATATTATGCTTATTTTTTATTTAAGATCACTGCACTTTGTAGTTCTACAATGACAGACTGTAACTCTTTTGTTTCTCTATGTACTTTGTTAGTCCCCTTTACTCTGTTCCCTAATGGGAACTAGGCTCAGTTATTCGTAAACATGGCATTAGTTTCCACTGCTATGCAGATGATACACAGCTGTACATATCAGCCAAAACTAATGACAGCCTTACAATCAACAAAATCGAGGACTGTGTAAAGGAAATAAAAGATTGGATGTTATTTAATTTCTCTCTCCTTAACTTCAGATAAAACTGAGGTGCTATTAGTGGGACCCAGGCTGTTGAGAGACAGTTTGGCTGGACATCTATCCTAAATCTAGATGGCTGTCCAGTATTTGCCCAGTCCGTCTGTGAAAAAACTTAGGGGTCAACATTTGACTCAGATCTCTCCTTTGATGCACACAATTAGCAGCATCCACTGCCCTGAATTTGCTTTCTTTCAATTACGTAATATCGCTAAACTTAGAAAAATATCCTCTCTTTTAATGATGCGGAGGAAAAAAACTTGTTCATGCTTTTATAAACCTCAAGGTTGGACTTACTGTAAACGCTTACTTAATGGATGCTCTAGTAAAATCTATAAACTAAACTTCAGTTTAGTTCATGGAATGCAGCTTGCCCGAGTTGCTAACTCGAAACTAGAAAATTTGATCATATCACTCCTGTTCTATCATCACTGCACTTTTGGTTTACCAGTCAAATTCCGCATTGATTACAAAATACTTCTCTTAAAAAACTTATAAAGCTCTACATGGCCTGGGGCCCCACATTATCTGAGTGACCTCTTAGAGTTTTACCAATCCAACTCGTTACTTTTGATTTGCAGGGTGCAGGACTTCTTTTAGTTCCTAGAATTAAAAAAGTCACAGCAGGGGGAAAAGGCTTTTTTCATACATGGCCCCCCAAACTACGGAATAAAACTTCCCACTTTCGTTCGAGCGATCAGACACTATCCAAAAAGTTTAAGTCTAGGCTAAAGACACTTACTTTATTTACGCAGGCTTTTGACTAGATAGATTTAGACCAGGTTGCATGGCTTGGGTTCGCTGGGGCCGGAGTCTGGAGTCATGTCTGGCCTGCCTGCCTTGTCCGCTGCCGGGAGTGTCAAGGTGGGCAGTCTGGCTGAACTAGGCTTCGGTCCTCGTGATCTTGACTCATGCATCCTTGGCTTAGAATAAGGGCAGAGCTGGGGGTTCATAGTCAAAGAGTCTTATGGTGATCTCGAGACGTTGGGTGCTGTCTTCTGCCTCCGTGGGTTTGCCAATGTCTCATGTGATCCCTCTTGGCTGTTCTAGCTATGCTGCTATAGCTAATGCTGCCGGGGGGTCTCATGCTACACTTGGCATCAGTGATTGACATGGCATCAGTGATTGTTAATAAACACTGTGCTCTTAATCAATAAACTAAAACTACATCTTCTGTTTTCTCTCCGAGCTGTGTTCTGGCAGTTCCAGCCCCACACCATGATGTTCCATCTGCTGGAGCTCCACTCAAGCTGCTTCCGTCATCAGCTCCAGCCCCATCATACCCGGGCCACTTAATGTCCGATGTGCATACTTCACATTTTATTTTAACTTTGACTCCATTGACTTTAGTTTTCGCTCTTAGATTTATCATCTACGCCGCCCAAGGAGGTTGGGTCCCTTTTTGAGTCTTGGTCCTCCCAAGGTTTCTTCCTAGAACTAGGGGAGTTTTTCCTTTTTCCACTGTCGCCCTAGGCTTGCTCAATTTGGGATTGGACGTAGTTATTAGGAGATAATCTAAACTTGTAAAGTTGCTTTGAGACAATGCTCCATTGTAAAAAGCGCTATATAAATAAATCTGACTTGACTTGACTTAATGGTCAGGACCCCCACATGACCACCACAGGTCAGATACTGTTTAGAGGCTGGATCATTCTCAGCACTGCATTGACACTCATGTTGTTGTCGTGGTGGTATTGGTGTGTTAGTGTGTGTTGTGTGGTATGAGTGGATCAAAGACAGCAGTGCTGCTGGAGTTTTAAACCACATCAGTGTCACTGCTGGACTGAAAATGGTTCACCATTGCACTGATGTAAGATTATAGGGTGAGTAACACAAACTGTGCAACAACAGACAAGCTACTGTCTCTGACTTTACACCTACAAGGTGGAGCAATAAGGTGAATAAAGCAGACAGTGAACAGTGTTTAAAACTCTAGCAGCACTGCTGTGTCTGATCCATTCATACCAGCTCAACATACACTGACATAACATCACGTCAGTGTCACTGCAGTGCTGAGAATGATCCACCACCCAAATAGTACCTGATCTGAGTTCCTGTAGTACAGGAGCATTAGACTGTGATTATTATTTAAAAGAAATAAAATACTATATTATGTAACCATACCTGTATAATTCCAAACTCTGTCTCCTAAATAATCTCAATGAAAACATGATAAGCCTTGTGCCTAACCGCTGTGGGCAGCATATTAAACCAGCCCCATGTAGCCCTGTCACATGTAATGAAGTGAAAGAGCAAGCAGCGCTCATGTTAAAGAGGTCATTAAAACACCATTCCTCAGAGGCTGGTCAGGACAGCATGGCTGAGTGCCAGCAGCCAGAGGTGTGTTTATGACCAGTGCATGCTGGGAGAATGACAAGGTGGTGGCCTTTCTCTCCACGCTGAGTGATGACCCTCCTGTAGTGAGGTGATAGGTTAGATTTTTCCATTAGGACCTCAGAGGTGTTCTTTTCAGTCATCTGCAGGGCTTGATATGATACTGAATTTCTGATTACAAATTAATTTTATTTACCTTTATAGTTAAATGAGAGAAAATACTTATTTCTGAAGCTTAATTCTAATGAAAATCTGTACTGAGGAAGAAGTAGCTACCTAACAGTTGATGCGTTTCGATGTCACCATCTGCTGGATCAATAGAACGCCAGATAAATTGACCCAGACGTCAGTTATGTCCCTTGCTGTGCAGTAGTACAGTACAAGACCTTTTCTGTTTGTAAGAGCAGTCTTTCTGTTCATAATGAAAACCCAGTCAAATTTCCACATGGACTGAAGAATACATTTTATTAGTACAAGTTAAAATTTTATAAACATATATTAACATACATGGCTTTTTATAATTCTAAAGATGTGCAAGTTTGTTACTTCATAACAAACAGGACATCAAAGAGAAGTTTTTGTTATTGCATGTTTTCATTTTTGTTGCTTCTTGTTATGGTAACTTTTGACCACTAGCGTCACTAGCGCAGAAGGATAAAGTGGGGCCCCCAAAATTGGATCACATGCTCCTACTCATTAAAAGGAAATCAGTTTTGTTCTTAGTGATTTGGTCTGGATTTGTGTCGGTCAAACAAGGAGGCACAAAAATGGGTTTATCTGCAAACCAAGCTGGCTAAAAACAACAAAGCTTTCAAAAGCATTCTAGGAAATGAATTTGCCATGTCAGATATTTATGAACATATTTAAGACTTCTACAAGTCTTCTCTGGGAAAACACGTTTTAAAATTAGAATATGTAAAGTTTTGTTTTTTTGATGTCTTATTTATCTCTGACTGTGTAAAGACTGTTCATGCAGTGGAGACAGCTGAGCATCTGGGGGCAAGGAGAACCCCATTAAACCTTGTTTTGTGGTCTGACCATGTAATTGGTTGAATTTGTTAAATTTATGAGCTGTTTCTGAACATAGGTAATGGTTTTAATTCATTCATTCATTTTGTTATCTATTTAATCCTGATCAGGGTTGCGGGAAAGCCAGTGCTTAGTCGACAGCACAAGGCAGGAAAAGAAATGGCATAACTGGCTCTAGAAATGGCAGCAATCTATCGTAGGGCATACACTCACATACTAAGGGCACTTTAGATATATATATATATGTGTATATATATGTGTGTGTGTGTGTGTGTGTGTGTGTGTGTGTGTGTGTGTGTGTGTGTGTGTATAATAAATATTCCTGTTATTATTATGCACAGTAGTAATATATTGGAAATGGTTGTCTACCAGTAACAAATACTGGTCATTTTAAAATTACAAGGAAATACTGAATTAAATTCTAGTGTTTGTAGGTACAACATTATTTTCACCATAACCACTCCTAGAGTCATGCTGAACTTAATATGCAAAGTGTTGCAGTAAATCACGGCTGTCATTAGCCACTCACAGTAATGATTCACTGATTTTATCCCTGTACCAGGCAGCCCAGCAGTTACATGCAGCAGGTGTGTTATTAATTTTCTGCTATTATCCTTTTTTATTATTCATGTGTCTTTTTCACAATAGCAACTCATCCTAAGTGGGCTATGGTTTATTTCCTTGTGTCTTCAGTTTTCTGGTTGTTTTTCCTATGCACTACTTTTTTTTCTACCACTGTTAGTGATGAATGTTGATTGTTTGTCTTCGGCTTCTTCCTCCCTCCCTATGCGTGTATGGGATAAGAGAGTGAGTGTAGGGGACATAGAGGGATTAACCTGGCAGAATTTAATTAGTGGAGCTGTTGTTGCTGCCCATAACCACCAAATCTCCCCTCTGCCTCTGATGGACAGGCGCCGTGGGTGGGGTGCGTAAGGAAGCCTGTGTGTGTGGGATTGAGCAAGTGTTCTTGTAAATATACAACCATATGTATAGTGCTTTTGTTTAGCCATGGGGTTATCAAATAAATAAATAAATAATATACATACATACATATACATACATACATATATATATATATATATATATATATATATATATATATATATATATATATATGGTGTGTGTAAACATGGTAAGCTTGCATGGCCTGCAAAGCGCTCAGAAATAAAATGCCCAAACTGCAGAGAATTGCATGAGCTAAACGTTTTGCATAGACCAGAGCATTATGTATTGATGAAACTGGTTCGATTGACAGATGTACATGCAGACAGAGTGGCAGATTGTGCATGATTATTTAGAGATGTTCAAGCCGAAGTGCAACTGGTAGCATGTACCCCCCCGCCCATTCCCCCTCTGGGTCAGCATGAATGTGAGGTCCCACACGTGGGCTTGGGGGCCATCACTGCCAAATCTGAAGCTGACAATGTTTCATTGTAATCATAATGTTAAGCTTCCTATTAACCCATCTGCATCCCTGGCACCCAGTCTAACCTCAGCAGCACACGCACGTGTACACACAATGAGGCCGTATGCAGATATATATGATCTTGGTGCCGACAGCATAAGCAGAAATTGTGCCTAGACGCACTCACACCAGCTAAGCATAAAGAAACACAAATGTCTGTTAACATTTGGTAAACAAACAGGAAACACGTGGCTGATTCTAACAAGATTAGTTCATAACATTACAAAAATAAGATAAAATATTCTTAAAACTTTAGACTTGAGAACTGGACTGATAGGAACAGTCGTACATTGGTTCAGGTCATACTTGCAAGTCATGAACAACCTTGTCACAATTGTCTAATATGAATCTAAACATATGTCGAATCTAAGCAAATGACTTGTGGAGTCCTCCAAGATTCAGTTTTATTTAATTTATGCATGCTTCCCCTCTGCCAAATCTTAAAATCTATGGAATATCTTATCACAGCTATACAGACTACAAGTAGATCTATCTGGTCCTCTCCTCAAATGTCTGTAGTACCCTTGATTCACTCTTTACATGCCTTGAGCATGTCACAAACTGGATGGGACAAAGCCTTCTATAGGTGAAAAAAGATGAAAGAGAGAATTTTATTCAAGAACAGAGATTAAAGGCATTGACACTGTCTATCTGGACTCGAGTGACCTCAAATCAAATGAACTAGTTTGTAATACTGGCATACTACTGGACTCTAATCTTAGTTTTAACAGCCACGTCACAGCAATTACTAAATCACATTTTATCACTTTAACAATAACAACAAGATAAGTGGATCAAGTTATTCATGCCTTTATTTCCAGTAGAGTCGCTTACTATGATGATCTACTGAACAGACTTCCTAAATAGACAGTCAAACAATTTAAAATACACAAAATGCAACTGGCAAAGTTCTCACTTAATTGCTTCAGGGCATGAAAAGTGCTATATAACTAAACGTGCCTTGAGTTTACTTTATGTTGTTGGACTGCTGTTCATCTTCTATAATCACTTTATCCAAGTAATGGTCACCATTGTTCCAAATTCAACAAAATCAAAACTGAACAGGCAATACCGTATTTTTCGGACCATAAGGCGCACTTAAAATCCTTTAACTTTCTCAAAAATCGACAGTGCGCCTTAAAATGCGGTGCATCTAATGTATGAATTAATTCTGATTGTGCTTCCTGACCTAGAACCGATTGTAGATGGTACACGGCGCTCATAAATCTGTCAAAAATGTGGTAGCACGGCCTTGGTAAATTACGAAGTTCCGGCAACCGTATGCGCAGCATCGCGGAGTAAACGGTATGGCTTCAGCATTTTAGGGGTCCGTGCATTCATTCATTCATTTCCGAAGCGGATTTCAAACACACGCTATCAGTCACGGCAGTCCAACATGGGCATTAGGCAGCTGCGAGAGGAATTCAACCATAACGAAATCAATGGACGGAAGTTGGAGGAAGCAAGAAGACGCCCTGCGCCAGGTAAAGACCAAACTGAGCTTCCGACGGAGCTTAAGAGTTTTGTTTCATTTAATGCGCCTTATAACCCGGTGCGCTTTATGTATGAAAATATACCCGTTAGCAGCCGATCGTTGGTATTGCGTCTTATAATCCGGTGCGCTTTATGGTCCAAAAAATACGGTAATTCATACTGAAGATGGTGCCAGTCCATTGTCAGCCATATCACATCAATCATGACAAGGAACAATTTAGAGTAGTCAATCCACTTACTGGCATTAATGAAGGCTGGCGAAAAAAGTACCAGAGGAAGCCCATTTGGACATACACTTACCGATGACTTTATTAGGTACACATCCTTGTTTCTACACTCATTTTATCAGTTCCACTTACCAGATGCACTTTGTAGTTCTACAGATACAGACTGTAGTCCATCTGTTTCCCTACATACTTTGTTAGTCCCTTTTACTCTTTTCTTTAATGGCCAAGACCACTACAGATTTATTTGGATGGTGGACTAATCTTAGCACTGCAGTGACACTGGTGTGGTGATGGTGTGTTAGTGTGTGTTTTGCTGGTATGATTGGATCTGACATATCAGTGCTGCTGGAGTTTTTAAACACTCTGTTCCCTCACTATGCACTCTTATTAGACACATCTACCATATTGCTCCAGCTTGTAGATGTAACGTCAGAGACAGTAGCTCATCTGTTGTTGCACAGTTTGTGTTGGTCGTTCTCTAATCCTTCATCAGTGCTCACAGGATGCTGCCTACAGGATGCTTGTGGCTGTACATTTTTGGTTGGTGGACTATTTTCAGGTCAGTAGTGACACTGAGGTGTTTAAAACCTCCAGCAGCACTGCTGTGTCTGAGCCACTCATACCAGCACATCAGTGTCAATTATTCAAGAGGAATAACAAAATATGTAAAGAAACAAATGGACTACAGTCTGTAATTGTAGAACTACTAATTGCATCTATATGGTAAGTGGAACTGATAAAATAGGAAATAATTGTAGAAACAAGGATTTGTACCTAATAAAGTCATAGTATAGAGAAAACAAGCCAAAATTCAAACAGGCACCTGGTAATCCGTGAACCAATAAATCAGAAGCCATGGGCAACTCGAGACTCAAACTGTGTGGCACCAACAATACCTGCTCTGCCACCACGTCCCCCACAAAGTGGCCATTGATACAGTGTCCCCACAAATATTACCATGTAAATGTTTGTGTGACCATTTCTATAAATAAAACATTGCAGCAACATCCTAGGTATGTAAGTGTGAGTGAAATGACTTTAAACATCCATACACCCTGAGAATGACCTGAAATTTCACAAAACCATACCTTACAGAAGAAATTCTCTTAAATTAAATCATATCTAATCTAAAAATATGAAGAATTTGAATCGGTGATACCAATATTCTAGGGTTTTGTTGGATTTCATACATCTAAAATCATAAAAAGAGATATTAATACTGCTAACTCTGCTCACAACTCTAACTGGGATGAATTTGCAACTGCATACCCAGCTAACAGACAATTTAATAAGAATATTAAATAACATGGTCTCAGGTTCTCAGAAGGCAACAAAACTGACATTCCCGAGAATCTTGAATGAATATATTATAAATGTTTTATGAATCAAAGCCATCAAGGTTAGCAAAAAGTTTTCTGAACGTTATACAACACAGAAATGGACTAGTGCCTTGTCCGGGTCAGTCTTTGTCCTACTGGAACATATCTGCCCTTGGTTCAGTTCATTACAAGGTCATTTGCAACCTATCCTAACTGGGGTAGTTGTAATAGGGAAAACCAAAATGGTCACCTCAAGGCCCCATCACACCATCGCTGACTGACTCATAAACAAACTCATTCTCAGTCTGTGCCAGTGTGTGCCATTAATTAGTCGAGTCTCATTAGAAAACTTCAGAGTGCTTATTGCTGTCTCCCAGGGCAGAGGGAGAGCTGGTGTACTGAGTCAGTCTGATAAGATGCAACACTGAACACTTCTCTGATAATGTGGTGTGAAAGTCACCATTTTTATTCATTAGGCATGGACGAGAACTTCAAACATATTCACAGTGAAGTAGTTCTGGCCACAGTTTTAACCTCTGTGTATCTTCAAAAGATCTGAACCTTAAGTTTGTTTCTTTATTTCATTTAGAAAATCAAAAAACATGTCATTTGACCAGGGGTGACCCAGACCAGGAGCACATAGGACTGTATAATACAATCATTGTTACACAAGCTGGTTGTTTACACGGTGTTGTCTTAATTAACATAAAATGGCAGCTAGAGCAGACTGTGTGTGTGTGTGTTTGGTATGTAGGAATCTAGGCTAAGCAACTCATGACAAACAGACAGGATTTTGTGGGTCAGCGTTTTGACATAGTAATGGCAAACAAAACAATACACAAACACATCTCACTAGCAAGCAGTGGATTCGTGTAGTACAGTCCAGACTGGTGGATAAACTCATTTTGCTATGTCTCCAACTATTGCTACTGCTAATTATGCACATTATGCACACTGAGGATTTGTATCCGTTGTACTTTACAAAACTAATTTGGTAACAACTGTTACACAGCGAAAACATTTTTCTCATATTGTACATGCTGCTGCTTTAAATTCATGAATCAAATAATGAACGGCAATATTTTCTGATTCTGAACCAGCATTTTTAGGTGTCACACGCAGGTCGAGACGTGAGAAGACATTTTAAAGGGGAATGAGAGGTTAAAGCTGCTGCTCCCCTTAGAGATTCTGGCCTGACCTCTGCTGCTTCTCTGGACTCCCCACGGGATGGGAAGTCAATGAAACTGCACAGGGAGCAAAACTGAGAGATCAATTCAATTTGGCTATATTTACACTGGACCAGTACTCTCCCCATTCCTACAATGTCAAGTGATACCATTAATCTCTTAGCAAAAAGACCCCAGATAAGATGCTTGTGGCTGCATACAGAGGCAAAAATAAGCTAGCACTACAGAGGACCATTTGACCTTGACTCGTACTCTAAGGGATGGACTTAATGACACTCATAATATCAAGCCTGTGAAGAGTACAATACAACAATAACATACAGATGGGGGTCATACCGTACATAACTGTTTTTATTACTTATTTGATTATTTATGAATTATAAATTAGTGTACAAAAATCACATGGGTAACATTGAACCATATGGGGCAAATATTTACAAATCCCATACAATTTAAATTCAGGACAATTTAAAGTGATCTTCATAATATACAGTGTACTGCCAAACATGTATAGATACCCTTAATTAGTAATTTCTGTAATCCTAAATACACTCACTACTAACACATTCATAATATGACACACACAGGCACAGAAACAGCGGCAGAAGAAAGCACTGAACACCTCAGTGACTCTAAATATGATAGGTTTATAATCTCGGCATTTTTTTTTATCTAATGGAAAGCTTTCTCAGAAGATTAAAGATTATTGTAGTCAAGACCGATATCAGGACATACTGAGTCCGAGTCAAGACCAAGAGTCGAGTCCAAATAAAGACAGAGACCAGGAGTGGCCAAGACTGAGATGAGACTGAAACCAGATTAAGATTTTTTTAATCATAGAAGAAGAAAAACTAGAAAATGGAAAAAAAAATTAGTTTGTTATTCACTTTATATTCATTATCATTCATTATTATTATTATTATTATTATTACTACTACTACTACTATTACTGTACATTCAGCTGAATATTTCCAAGACAAGACCCAGTCCAAATGAGGTCTAGATCGAGATGAGACTGAGACAACTCATTTGTGGTCTGAGACCAGTCTCGAGTACTAAAACACTACTATATACTACTGTAATACCCATGGTTTTGGATGTAATTGTTATGTTCACAAACTTTTGGCCATAGAATATTTGCTTTACCCTAATGACTGCCAATATCCCAAAACTATAAAGCACATAAGTTGTAAACATGCACTATGCTACACAAACAAGTTCAAACAGCTGCCCATAACACTCACCACTCATTCAGGGCCAGTCTGGTAGTCTGAACTCAGCCAGATTTCCTCTATAATACTCCCACCTGCCCCCACACCAAATCCACTGCCTGCCCCGGGGCTGTGTGGCCCACAATAAATAGCCCTTTTGTCTGGGTGGCATAATAACCAGTGGCCAAGCGGCTGGTATGGCACGTGCTGTCTCAAATGCCAGTATGTTCACCAAACAGATTGTTCAGGAAATGGTGACAGACTGAGGACAGGACAATAGATGGAGTCTAGTTTCTGATGGTTGTTACGACTCTGTTGTGGCTCTTTTTTACATGACCTTTAGGGAAAGGAAATACGTATAGTATAGGTTTTGAACAGTAAGATAGTGCTATTGCAAGTGTATGACTATTGCAATATACTGTACATGATGAGGGATTTTTCAGGATCTTATCTACTGCAACACGCCATCTCAACATCATGCGTCATATGGAAAAGATACAAATCACATTTAAGTGGTGCATTTTGTATGAACCTGGAAATAAAACATTAAAATAACCTATAGGTATTTTCCACATTTAATCATTATATAGACAGACGTGTGTGAACACCCACAAAATTACATCCAAAACATATTAGTATAGGTTTTGCCCCCAACTTTGCTGCTACACAGCCTTTGTTCTTCTGAAAGGGCTTTCCACTAAATTTTGGAACATGACTGTGAGGTCAGCTTCTGATGTTAGACAATAAGCCCAGGCTCACCTTTTTCGTTCCAGTGCATTTTAAGGTGTCTGATGGAGTTCTGAGCAAGCCAGCCAAGTTTTTAATCAAAGTTGGCAAACCAATTTTCTATGGACTTTGTTTCAAGACAGCAGGGCAGAAAGTTGATGGACTGACTTGTTGGACGCAGAAACCTATGAATGTGTCACTGTATTGAGAGTCACTGGGGTATCAGTAAAACTGCCCCTGTTTGTATATGGAGAATCCATACACACACAGAAATGTATACTTTATATCATGAATGTGTTACAAGTGAGTGTTGCTGAAATATCACAGCTAACTAATTATAAGGGGTGTCCAGAAACATTTGTCTGTATAGTGTGTTTATCCCAAAAACTGACAATGAGAGTATTATATTGTTATGTAATTCTTGAAATAATTGACTAAGCAATACAGATGATATGTGAAAGATTTAGATCAATTAGTACCACCTGATGCAAACCTGAGTCTCTCTGAGATCAGTGATGAGAGCTGTGCCACAGCCCTCACCTACATGATCAAGTGCTCAGATGGCTTTGATTAGGATTAAGTATTCCCTTGAGCAGGTCATCTCTTTATCCCCAAACAATTAGGAGCCCATGGACTAATTACACTGTGTAAAGGATGAAACCTAAGAAGTGAAAGGGGAAAAATAAAATAGATTTACAGGAATAAGAAATATAAGCCTATAATGTGTATCAGAAGTAATTTATTTAACATGTGTACTAAAAGTAATATCATTGTGGTATGTGGAGAATACAGAAAGTGTGTCTACAGAAAGAATTACTTGTTTTGGGACCCACAGAAAAAACATACAAATTCACCTGCATAGGGTTTAGGAAGACACATTTTAAGGGTGTCTTAAGTAAATATATTAGTAAAATAATGTTATTTGGAAATTATAAACATGCAAGTACAAGCTGGAACCAGCACTGACGTTATGTCTAGTTTAGAAATCATCACAGGTTTTGTGTAATGTCTATTTGTACATAAATATAATACGAATACACGTGACTCATGTCAATATACAACAGAAAAGTCACTATATATCAAATTCAAAATTGTTACTGTAATGTTCTAATAATAAAAGTATTGTGATGAAACAGATATGAAATAATATCTTACCAAATTACTGACAAAACAGATGCAATAGATATATATTAGATTGATATACTCCAATATTTCAGGAGGTTTTAGGGGGCTCAAACCTACAGTCCCATGCTTTCAGCTAATTATTTTCCAATCTCTATAACATTTTCTCACAGGTGCATCTTATTTGTGGGAGATTAAGTCCATGTGAGAGGCTGTTATGAAGGTAAATGATGGGTACTGTCTCCTCTTGTGCACCTGCCTAATTAGGCTAATGACATGTCCCTGGGGTAGGATGTGGGTCCAAAATACACTGAGAAAAATACAACAGAAATAACCAGAGGAAAGTACTGAAGAGTAATGCAGTTCATGTGGATGATCATTTCTGCATGTTCTCTCAAAACTTATTTAGAATAGTTTTACATACTTAATTACAATTACAATTGCAGTACTTACAGTAACAAATGTAAAATGATGAGACAGACATGGATGTGGTAAACCAATGTCATATAACACTGGAGCAATAGCATAACAATAATTCTGGTTACTCAATCTCTTTGATTTTAAACTCATAGCACTGAGGCATGTTTACAGTGAAAGGTACATGATGACTTTTTCCAGAAGCGAAGTAAGATTGAGCACTGATTTTTAGCTATCTCTCAAATGTAGAAGGTTTAGTACTTGATGGAGACAAAGTTAGTGGTCTGCCAGGTCTCTTTATTTCTTCCTTTTGTTAGATATTTTTTAAATTCCAGTTTTCAGACTTATTTACCTTTGACTTTCACCTGCTTGTCCTGATCAGGGTCACGGTGGCTCCAGCGCCTATCCTCAAAGAACAGGGGACACTGTTCCAGTGCCAGACGTTGATCCACACCAAACAGCCACCCCTCTCTCAAACATTGCCAATCATGTTGGAATGCAACACCAGGACTCAAACTTTTGTCCCTGCAGTGGTGGGCTACTGAATTAGACCACTGTGCCATCCAAGTACCGTACCTTCTTTATACAAGTGATTTCCTTTATAACTAATCTGCTCTTTGCAAAGGCAAAAATTGCACAGCAGTTACAGTGAGTTAGGGTAGTTTGTGTAAATGCTACAGTTGCTTTGAAAGGTAACAATATCAGTGACATTGTAACTTGTAACTTGCTGACACTGAAAATGAATAACTTGTACCTAATGGCCATTTTGCCTAGTGGTTTTGGATTAATTCACGGTACAGTATATCATTAATGGTTAACAAGTTTTCTCTGCTACTTAGTAACGCAAACATTACAATTGATGTTTAACGTAATTGAGTTCATTGTAAGTACTTTGAGCAAAGTCAAACTTTTATAAGTGATAACTCTCTTCACTGCATACAAATTTCAGTTAATCTTAGTGTAGTGGAAAGGTAATAGAAAGGCTGAAATTTATTATGAATGCAAATATGTCATCTTCAATGCTCTTCATTACACAAATGAGAATCACAACCAGCTCTGTCTATTTATAAATTAAGTATATATTAGTGTTAAAATGGCGGTGTAGATGAAGAATAAAGACTACAAGTCTATAAGAACACTTTTCCTCTGTTGCTGTTTTTACCACTTCTAGATGCTGATACTGTAGGCTACTCTTCATCTCTCATCTCATCTACTCTCATAAGATTGAACAGATTTTGTCATACACAGGGAAACGGAGAGTTACACTGCACAACCACATTTTACTCTGCACTTCCTCCCAAACTGCAAGTTTCCAAAACACTATCTAAATGTTATGTAAGGAAAAATAGGATCAACTGTATATAGGTTACATAAAAAAATGAAACACTTGTGCAGTATATGCAATGTATTGCATATAAGCAGATATTTTTCAGAGATCTGAGACTTGTGCTTGTTTCTGTGAAATACTGGCCTGTTTAAAATAGCAGTACTGGTAAAATGAAGGATTATCTGGCAAGTCTGCATTTGGTTTATGCTTAGATGTCAGCAGTAAAGTGTTTAAAACAAAAGTTGGTCATCACCAACACTTGCTGGTCTCTACTGTTCATTTTCAGTGGGAGGTCAGCTGTAGAAGAAACAATTTTATTGCTCAAATCAATCAAGCCATATAGATTTACTTTAAATTCAAGAATCTAAGTTTAAATTCAGTTTGCTTTCAAGTTTCTTTTTCTTTACTACTGTGATGTATTCTGTCACTAATGCTAGTTTATGTTACCATCAGGGATTATATGTGAAAAAAGACAAGGATCCAAGCTTGTTTGGCTTTGACTTTGCAATTGTATTCTGCTCCAAAAAATAAAGGGAACACTTGGAGTTATATTGTGCTGTTTAAGTGTTCCCTTTATTTTTTTGAGCAGTATATTTTATGTTGTATTTATAAGATGCGTGGTACATTCATATTCTCGAAAGAATGTAGAAAATGCACTGTTGAGTGGGCGTTTGATTAAGTCGCATTAACGTTCACAGCTTCCGTTTCCGACTATGACGTTAAACTTTGTAATTTGAGTTAAATTAGACAGGTAAATCCTGTAGATAATAAGCAACCACAAAAAAAGCCCTGTATTTTTTAATAGATAGACAAGGTTGGTGTATTGTAATACTGTAGAATGACGCTTCTGAGAAACAGTACCTTAGGAAATTGAGCACATACAGTAGCCTATAATTAAACTGTGTTTTGGTAGATATAGCAAAAGTAGACAAAGTTTGCTGTGACCTCCATTTTGTTTCTGACCAAACCCACGTAAGCATATGTAAACCCTCTGCTCTGGCGTAGGGCATGAAGCTGCGCAAGTTTTAGCAAAGAAAACCACTCTCTAAGTTCACAACACATGAGTTTCACTGTCTCAACCTTTCTGAGGCTTGAATACATTTTCATTGAAGACACTGAGAACTGGCTAGCTGTTAGCCGTGAGCGAGGCGGCATATGGTAAGAGTTTATCGTAACTCCAGTCTCCAATCAAACATGGTTTTATTTTTCTCTTTTATGTGTGCCCATTTACTATTAACTTTACTGCTAAGGGCAAATGATAAGCATACACTACCTCAGCTACATATATGTAGTTGTCTATTAAGCAACAGGTGACTGGAATCAAATACAAATATACCAAACGCTATATTTCACTGAATGTTGGCGTTAATATTTTTTTTGGTAGATTTGTGTGGGCAGGCCGGATTGTGCACGTAAAACGCCTTGTACCATGCTGATGGTGTTAATAATACTAAGTAAGTAATAATGGTGATAGATTTTGTTTTTTACTTATGAGGTTCTGCAGTCTAACCAATAGGTGGAATAGCCTACTACCAGTTGGAGTGTTCTCAGAGAAGTGATGTATTGTAACCTTGTTTATTGAGAAACATTAATGGGTTTGCTCTTATTTTTAGAATAATGACATTTTAACTAGTTAGAAATGCAGCCAATGGATGTTTAAAGTTTAGAAACATGATATTAATTGTTAGTGTGTTTCATGCTATTTAGAGGCAAATAAAAAAAAATGTTAAAGAATAGTAATTGTTCCCCAAGATACAGCCTAGTCGCTCTCTGAAAAAACGAAAAAAAAATCCAGGAGGACTGGCGGACCCGTTATATGTGCACCTTCTTGCCGTTTCTAGATTCATAGTGGCATAGTGTAGCTTATTGTTTCTTTAACTACAGTGGAGTCGTAAAATATATTCGTGCCAGCACACAAGCATTTATACCTACCTAACATTTTTTTCTGTGAATTTTGTTGTTTGTTTGTTGGGGACGCCACAGTTTGGGTTTCTGACCGTACATGCATGGGTCTAAATAGAGTCTGTTTAACAGAAACCAATTTAGGTCACGTGATTGCCCAACTCGCTCTTCTCATTGGCAAAACGCTTCATCTTGAGAGGACTTGACCAAGAAAGTTGGCTGACCTGTGCCTTCTGAAGGAACAGAGGGCCGTTGTTTAGTCCAACACGGTGACCAACGCGGGGTGCGGATTAAAGCCGAGTCCCACATGTCCCTCTAGGTCCGCGTTGTCCTTAATTAAAAAACAAAGACGTGTCTGATCCATTTGTAACTTCTGCACTCTTGAAACAGCAGCAATTTCAAACTCATAACCCTGTGAACGCGTGTACTGTTGTGTGTATACACGGATAAGAATAGGTTTACAATTTACCCGTAGAAGTAGGCTACCGAGTCTTATTCTCGAAGTCTTATTCTCAAATTCACAAATCCAACGCTATCCTATAGCAATAATCAATATAAAGCATTACACTTGGTGGGGGTTACGTAGGTACTAGTCATCCAAAGATGTCCGTGCACATACGTTTATTTCAAAAACATTATGTAGGCAGAGTATGAAGTCATGGTCGTATGGTATGTTCAGATTATATTCCGATTATTATAGTCCTGTAGCATTGTAGTTAATAGCTTTGGTTGCTCTGAATAAATGTTTAATTGAATTTAAAGCAATCCAAATGTGTACATTGTCACATAGATATTAAACGAAATTGTCGGTCAGCTTACATTGGCAATAAATGTATGATTATATAAAGCTGTTATATTTCTGTGGAATGTGTCTACAAATTTAAAATAAGTTTAATGTAACCCAGTTTACGCTTGGAACAAAAGTGTTAAAATAGCCGAAGTCTCACTTGTTAACCTTTGTGTGATTGTATAGTTTCATTTAACTGTCACTAAAAATTCAGTTAGCAGTTGTTACAACTGACACACGTCTGTCACTACACAAAAGCTGCAACTGTCACAACTGACCTATATAGTCCGAATGAAGTTGTTGCAATGGCTGTTTGAACAGAATAAAATGATATGCATCAGTAACTCGTGGGTCATTTTCTGAAAATTACATTTTTTATATTACCTTATAAGACGGCTGAATTAATTGTGTTCTTGATTCGCTTGATTACTCGATACTATTTAACTAATTACATTTGCCCCAGATCCAATAATAATAATAATAATAATAATAATAATAATAATAATAATACTGTTGGCTCATAGAAATGTTATTTACATTTTAACTCATGAAGATTGTCACTATGAAGAACGTTTGAAAAGAAAAAAAATGTGACAACAGTATTTGACTTTTTTAAAGCCTAATTTACCTATTGCCTCTACTTGACAGTTTTAAGGTGTAATGACCATGATGTGGTTTATGAGACACAATTATCTGTACATTAATTGAAAAGTCTTGATTCATGTTCAATAATCCAGGTGAGAAAAAAATCCCAGGAGTTGAATCAGTTGTATCCAAATGAACTGATTCAACTTCTGTGATTAACTGAAAGTGCCTATCTATTTCAATTACTGTACAGATAAGATAATTAGATTTTTTGCATAATTTCAGGTAGTTTTACCTATTGCTTCTGTTTAACAGTTGTAAGTTGTAATGACTGATGTTTACTGGACATAATTATCTGTACATTAATTAAAAAGTACCTATGCATGGTATACTGACAAAATCGTTAAGAAGCATATTGTTAGTGATCAATAAATATTCGCCAGGTTAAATTAGCATTGCTATAGACGCTAACTGATTTTGAGGTGCATTTAGGCTTTGTTTTAAATGTCCCTTGTTCTTTGTATTCCTATTTTTTAAACTTTAGGCTGCATGTCACAGTTGAAATCCGCGCTCACTATGCAGCGTTATTAAACTAGGAATTAATGTGACAGCGCATACAAACATTTGATATTTTTCCTGTCTAATTTTCCATGCTGTTCGTGAGGTCGTTTTGGTTATGATAGCACACTGAACATCTTATTTCATATAAGACTGTTGTCGGATTTGAGAAAACTCAAGTTCCTGTAAAGTGGGTCTTCATTGATGAACATGATCAACTCCGCTCCACTTCCTGAGGGAAAAGAAGACCAACGACTCTCTTTTGGAAGCATCTAAAAGTTTGGATAATTTAAAGTCATGCTTCATAATGGCCGTGTCTTCAGTAAGGACATGAATGAAAGGGAGATTTTTGACCATTTCTAGCAGGCTAATTGAATGTTCAGCGCTGGCGGTTATTGGAGTAATTTGTAATTTGTGGCCGAGTAATTTGACAGTCTCTCCCGCTTTGTCTTCCATTACGCAGGAACAAAGCTGGTCCTTTATACCGACTATATTCTTTTATACCCCTCGTTCTAACTCCAAAAATGCCTTTTACTGCAGTCCTCTATCTTTTATTTGATGCTCTCTAGACTACGTGTCTTTGTTCTCGCAACACTTAATCTGATTAAAAATTAGCAAACTGATGGAAAAGAAATCGAACTTTTAGTCTAAACCAAAACAACAGATGTAACTATGACAGTTATCTTCTTTTGATATGGAAACAATAGCTTTCATGACTCTTTTTGATTTTGTTTTTGTTTGTGACTGTTAAAGGTTTTGTTTTTGATATGAGAAAATGTAAAGAGGAAATGCAACTTTTGTCCGAAATTAATCAAAAAAGTGGCGAAGGTGAAATGAATCGAGAATTATGCAATTAAATACAAGTTTTAGTTTTTTTGTATGAATGTACCCGCTGTGTCCTCTGGCCTGAAGAAAATCGGCGCAGGAATAGCGGGATTAGAGTCTCTTTGAGGCGCGGATTAGCGCCACTTTCCCAAGCCACCCATTCCTGGCTCTTAAAGCGGGCAGACCGGAAACTAGAGGGCTTCAATACAAAATAATTAAAACAAGAGGACTATTGGGGTGGAGATATAAATTCAATTGAAATTTCCTGTTGTAAAACCCCAACATGCACACGAGACATTTTCCTGGGCTCTTTGACATGACTGACATTTACTTAATGTACAAAGCAGTGTATCAAGTGTATTCATTACTTCGTTTCTCAGAGACAAAATAGCCTACTGTTTTATGATGTGGGTAGAACTAAAGCAGCAAAATGTCCTTTGCGCCTTAAATCTTGCAAGAGAATAATTCTGCAAGTTAATACAAAGTCGTTTTTAACATGCCTATTCCGACCACGATGGTAGTTACAACTCGAAATTAAAGGTAGCTAAATCGAAAATGGTTTGAGCAATTAACAGCATCGAAATGCCAGTTTGAGCATATTGTTCTGGCACCTGTTTACTGATTGATTAGCCAGTTTCTCTCTTAAAATAAGTTCAACTGCAAAAATAATTCAGCACAGTAAATCATTTCTTACACACACACGCACAAAATGACGCATATTTGTTACCGACTACTGAACAGCCAATAAGTTATTATTGAGTCAGATCTGAAATTGTTTATTAATATTATCTGCAATGGTGGGACCACATTTCCACTTCAGACAATTTTAAGGATCCACGTTGGTGAATAGCAGATCAGTGAAAACCAATGTGAGAAGAGTATCCAGTCCAGATCAAGTGTGTCTGCAAAGTTGGTATTTTAAAGGTAAGCTTAATTCAATCCCATCAGTGACTAATACGATTTCATGTAGTTTTTCCAAAGAAAATGTTTTTAAAAATCTATTAAAATCACAGCCGAGTTTTCGCGGTTGTGATGGAGCTCACAAATTGCATACAGTTACAACAGATCACAGTTTCGAAGGCTAGCACAGATTAAAAAAAACACATGTACCATTTATATAAGACACACATTGATTGTCTCTTAGAAACTACATACTGATTCCTTATAAACACTTTTTTTCTTAAATAAAGTAGTGCATCCAGGTCGCCATGGGGGGCGTTCAGCGCGCGCACTCATTCACGATCGCTCTCCCTCGCTCTCTCTCTCACACACACACACACGCTCACTCACTCACACATCGTCCTGATGGAAGTGTCTGCTGACGTTGAAATATGTCAGCGTGCTGTAGGAGGTTTTAGATGAAAAAGCCTGCTCGTTGCAGGCCCTTAACCGGTAGACTGTCTGCTTTTCACAATGCAAAGTTTTTTTTTTTTACATTTTTTTCTTGGGTGAGGATTTGTTCCATGGCTGTGACCTAACTTATTAGTTACAAGTTCACATCGGCTCTATTCCTTAAATAACAGCTTGTGGTCGTATGCGCCCTTATGTGACCCCGAGACTGTTCAAATAATTTACTGTATTACCTAGTCAAAGAAGCAAGATTATAAACTTGAGGCAGCCGCAGGACAGGGGGCGTCCCATCCACCGCATGAAACATATTTTTATTTTTAGTATGGCGGATCTGTGATGTCTCGTGTGTTCATTTGAGACTTGAACTTATTAAAAAACAAAAACAAAACAAACAAAAAAACCCGATGAGCAATCCTTTCACAAGACCTGAAACTTCCAGGAGGAAGTCTGATCTTTGTAATCCAAGCAGTCAGCGTTGAAGTTCAGCTTCCACGAAGACGCTTGATCTTTGTAGTCCAGGCAGTCCGCCGCGGTAGAGTTGAAGCCAAGCCCCGAGGCACCGTAGCCCTGGGCGGTTGGCTGGTTCAGGTGGCCCGTGACGGCGCTGGTGCTCATGGGGCTGAGCGCAGAGGCGGCGGGAGCAGATAGCTGGTGATGCATGGGAGCCAAATACGAGCCGCAGTCCATACCGCTGAAGTAGGAGGCCGAACCCGCGTAACCTTGACCGTAACCGGATGCCGCCTGTGTGTAGGTCATCGGGTACGAACGTTGCATGCACGACGAGGACGAGGAAGTGGAGAGCACGTCCGACAGGGGGGAGATGGACGCCGGGCTCCAGATGGACACAGGCGCCGCTGTGCTGGAAATTGCCGGTACTGAGGTACTGGAAGGCGGCGTGAACTGGCCACTCGCGCCGCTCTCTGAGCTCGCCTCCCGCGCTGGGGAACTCTTTTTCTTAGCCGGGCGCACTTTGTTCTGGCCTCCGTTTTGCTGCTGCTGTTGCTGCTGGCGACACTTCGCCCTTCGGTTTTTAAACCAAACCTATCATACAAAAAGACAATAATCTTATAGTCAAAATACAAACAAAACTTTTCAAACAAACTCGGATCAAATCGGTGCATGTGTGATTCAGAACCAAGATCAGTATATTATGGTATGTGCTTAACTGTTACAGAGAAACATCTCGCCCAGCTTAGAAAAAAACTGCAGTATTATATTAGCACATTTAATGTTAGACGTACGAACAGAGTAGCTGTTTGTTTTGTACTTTTGTATCCTAATCATAAAATATTTTCTTTAGAACACACTTTTGCACAGGGATTTAATACTTTTGGTTAAATTAATATATCATCTGTTGTGTAAAATCTCGAAACGTTCTTTACAAGTAAAGCATATAGGCCTAGTACAGTATGAAAACAGTGTGCAACTGCAACTAGTCAATGATGTATTTCCATGTTGTAACAAGACATGTTATATGAATTAACCATTTAGGCCACATATGGCACTTTTTAACTGGATTTAATGCACTATATTAATGCACTAGATCTTTCCTTCCAAGAGTTCTGGAGCACTGTTCCCAATATTTACACCTTTAAAAAGACAATGGCGTACTGACTATTCATGAAGTCCAAACTGACCTGAACCCTGGACTCCGGCAGATTGATTTTCAGCGCCACCTCCTCCCGCATGAAGATGTCCGGGTAGCGCGTTTTAGCGAACAGCGCCTCGAGCACGTCGAGCTGAGCGCGAGTGAACGTTGTTCTTTCCCTCCGCTGCTTTCGAGGAGTGGCTGCTCACAGCAAACACACACATCACATACTGTTCATAATCCTTTTTAAGTCCACAAGTCTCAATGTATTTTATCAATATTTGATATACCACTATGCCTAGTATTTGCATATTACTAAAGTTTGAAAACTTAATGATCATTTATGAGCAACGAGAGAGTTATGAGAAATGGGCAATTAATCCTGAGGTGCCTGAAAAAAACCTCTAAAATATAATTTAATTATCGTAACGAGATTATTTAAACGATTACAACAAATGAACACTGACTTATTATTTAATGCTTTACCGCGTGTGAGCGTTCACTTTGAATTTTCTAATCTCGCAAAAGCTCTTAGTGGTCAACTTTAAGATTTCTGTTCTTCTATATTTCAAAATACTAACATTAACAATTAAGTCACAAATACAGTAATACACTTAAAAACTTGGAAAACATAGAATCTAGAGTATAATTTTGTGAGAGACAGTTTTGTGACTTAAAATATAATTCAAGTAGCCTACATTAGTATTGACTGCATAAAACTACAATACCTGATACAGTAATGAAATAAACTTACAATCAGTTTGTGAAGAAGAGGGGACTGGTGAATGTCTGACTCACCTGGGTATCCCACAGACGGATGCAGCAGGTCCATACCGGACGTAGTTAAACTCAGTCCGTTAACCGGGTAAGGCGGTTGCTTGAGATAAGACATCATGCTAAAGTTTGTGTTGGTGGTAATGTTGCAGCAAATCTTGGATAACAGTTCTTCCAGTTCTTCTTGTTAGAGGGTTCTCTGGATGTGGTTTCCAAACCCTGCTCCAAAATCACATAGATAAAGAGGGATGTTGACAAATTGCCTCGTTGTTGGTTGTAAAACGGTTGATAAACACCACTCTGGCGGCGGCCAGGCCTTAACATGAAATAAAGCGCGTATGCACCGCAGCTGCGTTCTTAAAGCCGCTGCAGACCTCCAGCTGTCCTCATGAAGTGAGCAAGGCTCATCTCAACACAGCAACCCCCCCCCCCACACACAGTTCCAACCCACCCCATCATCCCTGCCCCCCTCACGTCTACCCACCCCAAAAAAGTAACATCTAATTGCAACAAGTACCCGCAATGCACAAAAACAGTCCTGGTAATGTACATTTGCATATGAACCATGCAAGCTAATTGTCTCCAGCATAAGGGAATTGATTGGAGACCATTTGTGGCAACAAAGGCCACTGTTGGTCCGATAAATAAGACCGATAACAAAAGCCCTTACTGCCGAGAAGAACAAATAACAATGCGAGAAGACCTCATCGTTCCCCCTCCGCCATTAATAGAATGAATATTAGTGCTTCCCTGCTGTCACTGTAAATAGAAATAGATATAGATTGACTAACGATAGGTAAAGGTGTTTAATGAGTCGTTTGTAGAATTTGTTCACTATTACCACCCAATTCAACGCCTCTCTAATTGGATTCGGTGTTGGAGATAATTTGGAGAGCTTTGGGGTTAGAAGGTGAAGAAGCCAAGCACCTTACCATTATTGGAAGACATCAAAGGATAGAAAATCAGGCTGAGCAATCAAATACATTCAACAGTGACTTCAAAATAAATGTTTATTTCACGGTAAATTGAATTCTGTTGGAAGATCTCGTCTTGGTTAGACCACGAAGAATGTAAAAGAAAGATTGCCTGCAGCATGATTTAACGTTTTCGGTTGAAATTGGCTGATTGATCTTATGCGTGTTTAATTTCAGCAATAAGATATTACATAAAATAAATTTTCTACTAAAAAATTTAACTGTACTATAACCAACCCAATTTAATGAAGGGCAGCCTAATTTAACTGTGATTGTTTTTGTAATATCCAACGGTTTTCTCCCTCAATCTGTCACTTAAAAGATGCCTCGTTTACCAGTTGAACAACCGCTCAATAATAATTGCCTCCTTCAGAAATTAATTGTAATACATTTTTGTTGATAAATTAACGAGATAATCCGGATGGCACGCGTACCCCTAATTACTGGACGCCGAATCTTCCACCCTTCAGTTGAACATTTGGCCTTATTGATTTGGTGTCTCTCCCCCCTCTCTCTTACACACAAGCATATTTCATATTAGCCTTATTCCTTAATCCACCAACTTTTTTAAAATTTAGCTAGTTCTTCTTATCACCGGGACATTTTTAACGCATTTTCGGTGTAGGCCTACTGGCAGCAAGTAACCATTTGTATCGTTTCCCTATAGCCTGTGCTATATGAAATTATACCGATTATATAAGGCATGTTTGTTCTGTCGAATTCATGGTGTAAAATATGCCATGATCTACGCGAACTTTCCGATCGTTTTCTAAAGCGCCATTAGATTAGATTTGACAGACTCCGTTCTTCACCACTCTGTATCTGCCGCCCTTTGTCCTCTTTTCGTCTTATTCACACTTAGTCGGGCGTGCAAGAAAACAAACTGAGAAGTGCAGTGGTATTTCTGTTTAAACTCATTTTACACTCTCTACAGTACTCCGTTATTTAAGACACCAAAGAAAAATAAATGACCTCAAACGATTTGAGAGTTAATGTTAATATTGCATCACACACTTCTACTCAATAATAATAATAATAATAATAATAATAATAATAATAATAATAATATCAGCAATAACCCATAGGATACAGTGATGTAGGGTACAATCTATTAAATATAAAAAGCAAACAAGGCTCAGCTACTTACTGCAAACAGTTGCTTTTATCAGGATAAACTAGGTCCAATAATCTTTGCTACATCCGACTATTAATGTTAATAACTTGTATTTTCCTTCCGTAGAAAAAGCGTAAACTAAGGCTGAACGAGGAGCGCGCGGAACTTAAAAGCTTGAGATCCTCGACTGAAAGACAGCAGACGAAATCGTTTAGAGAGATTAAGTATACGTACGTTTATAATTGGCTGGTCTTCTGGCGAAGTTGCAGTGTGGGATTTGTACAGAGCTCTGACCAATGGAGAGGCGGCTCTCGGGCTCTCGGGCTCTCAGGCTGGAGGCTCCTGGCAGGGCGCTTGGCACCAAAACAAACGCACAGGCTACTTTTTGACGCGCAAACTAGCCAGCCAATCAGAGCGAGGCCTGGACAGGACCGTGTTCACGCGTTCGAGAGCGAAAAAGGACGCAATTTCAGTTTTTCATCTCAGCATCCAAAATCAAGCTTAATTTAGGTAACGTGTTATTTGGGCTTGCCATGTATCTAAAACGTCAAATTTTTATGACCGAAGTGTTTCCATATGTGTAAAAATCGTACTGTTTTCAGCTGTGACACTCTTCCGTGAACGATCCGAGGCTCGAGCACGCACTGTTACTCCAGGCAGCGGGCTATAGTAAAGGTGAGGATAGAGAACATGTCCTTAATGCCAGGAGTAATTATCAGAGAGGAAAAAAATCAAATAGACTCAGCCTCGAATTATCCCAGAGACCACTTAAAGATGCTAGAAAGAGGAAAAGCAAACACTGAAGTCAGCCGCTCATGCGCAATTACTCTGCATTCTGCTGCGTAGACTTAATTTCATAAACTGTCCTTCCATCCACATGGCGTTCTGACAATAAGTGCTCAACACGATGCTTCTGATAACTGAATAGGATCGGAGAGGAACTGCCTTAGGGCTGCTATTTTCTTATGTGTCGGATAAAGGTGAAAGAACGAGTCGGTGATGCACCGCAGAACCACGTGTCGTGCTTAAAAATATTACTAGCACTCTTGTTGAAAACGCGTTGCAAGTATTGGACTTTTGGAGACGACTAAGACATAACCTTGGAAATGGCTTTGGAGACACAGGATGCCCAAGACCATCCAACCGAAGGTGAGACTTGTTAATGCGCAAGAGTTAAGTTTATATTTAATTAGTGTTCTACAGGTATATCATTTTGTTGTTACAATCAAGTGTACTTTTGTGTTTTCTGCGGTGATCTTGCATAAATAACACGCACACTTAGTCTGTCATGAATAAAAACGTTGCACGTAACAAAGGTAAACTATATAAAATTTTTTGTCGCTTTTAGTTCAGTTGCTTTATGATAGTAAAGCTGGAGATGTATTTGACAAAGAATCAGGTTACATTGAGTAAATAATGTGATATGTTCAATTTACTACTATAATATAAAATATGAAGCAATCGCTTTATATAATAAATGGTTTGTATAAAATTATTCTCAAAACTCTTGAATCCCAGTTGTAGGCTGATGCTTGTTTTAAAAGATTAACGCCACAACATTTTTAGGAATGCCCTGTATAAGAGAAAATGAATTTAATACATTGTTCAAATGTTTCCCAGATATGTGTCCTTATACACCATTTATCGTGTGATAACATATAATAATAAAACACTGTTTCATCAGAAAGCTTTGCCTTCACCTAACTTTCTGAATCTTCATGAAACGTAGCCGCATTCCGCAGGATCGAAATGTTCTGGCCGTTGTGAGTTGAGTTTCTCCAGAAGGACCAGAGTGCTGCACTTGCTGCTGCTGCTTCGGCTGCTGTCCGGCTCAGGACCACAGTCAAATTCCCATATCGCACACAGATATAGCTTATGGACACGACTGGGCTGAAGCTGAAAAGCTATTGCTTATAACTTCAAAAAGCAAAAAAACAACAAAAAAAAACTTCATACGTAAATCTTCCGACTGTTGGAAACTCTTCAGGTAGTACAATCTTCTCGATCCTTTACGGTTAGGAAACACAGGCCTTATCTGTCCATGTCAAATATTACGGGTTTGTAAACTGTGACTAGGCCTACATCTTACTAAGAAAAATCTTAAGTATATTATATAATGTATAGAAAACACACCCAGTACTAAATAATTCTATTATTTAGCTTAGCAATTTAGCCTATTTAAACTATAGTCCGTATGTCATTCATTCCAGCAGTGGTGGTTCCTGAACCCAGCGTCTCTCTGCGCTCTTTAAAATTGTTCAATTATTTATCAAGCGCTCAAGCGCCACAAGTCCGGAGGGATTTTAACATCACTGAAGGGCTTGTGCTTTTTAAGTAGAAAGAGCAAATTCGTGTTAGCGCTTATAACCGGATAACCAATAATAACGATTGTAAAAAAGTATTAGTAACAAACGTATTATATTCAATATTATAGTTAATCAAACTAGTAGCACTACTTGTCGTTGTAGTCGCACTAATAGTATTTATTTATTATTTCTAAATACAGATATTTTAAAATTAGACGAGGTCTGAAACACGATTAATGCACACTGACTTATGTTCAGCGAATGATACAAATAAAAATGCCTTGATCTTTTTAAGAGTTTATGCAAACAGAGATCCCCTGGGTCGATCTAAACACGCCCATCTATTAATCCTCGTGGACTTGTATGATAGTAGGGTACCAATCTTAAATCATTAGAGACACTGACACCTCTAAAGCTTTTAATCTCTCTTTTTCTGTCTTTGTCTCTCTCTCTATGTCTCTCTCTATGTCTCTCTCTCTCTCTCCCCTTTTCCCTTCAGGTGCGAAAGTTTGGCAAACCTAAAGGAGATCCTAATGAGTCTATTGCATACTGTTTTTGCAAGAAAAAAAACATCAACGACTACAAACGCACAAAGCTGTGCAAAAATGTGGACAAGACGAAGGTGCAAGTCCTGTAACATGCACATGGCTTCAGTGCAGTGCGCCGGAAAACACGTTTAGGTTAACGTATAAAAGTGTGCAGCAGATACAGCTCATGTGAGATTACTGGTTATCACAAAGAGTTACTGTTTCAAAGGAACCTAGTCTTCTAACCAGTAAGCAATAAGACATCATTTCTAAAGGTAGCCTACATGCCAAATTATTTGCAGTTATTTCCAATGCTTTGAACGCTTCAAAATGAGCTTTGAAAAAATGAACTTAATAATTATAGCCAACTGAATTTTGGGTTACTGACTGGTTTATTGTAGTTCAGTTATATCCTGGTGATGTGTTTCCCTAAATGTGTGGCTGATGTGCTATTATTGTGACATGTTCAAACGCCATCGCACAGACTATCTGCTTTAATGAGAGAAGCACTTGAACGTGAAGGTGTATTTGCACAGAGTAATTAGTGTGAATAAAAGAGCCTGTATGATCCTTATTGACATTCCTAATTTCCCCTGTGTCATAGGTTCCCGATGTGGAAAAACTTAAAAACGGGGCTAAACGAAACACGCCATGGTTAAAAAACAACAACAACAACAAAAACCCCAAAAAACTGTAATGTAAGATTTCAGGGTGATGAAGGAAAATACAGTATTGACACAGATAAATAAAATTATTTTAAATATAATATAATAAAAAAATAATCCATGCAATAATATACTGTTTTCAAATTTTATGAACCTTTTGTGTGCATAAAACGTTCCAGTTTGAATTGTGATGACAGAAATATCGTAACAATATAAACATCAGTTTTATTATTGAGCTTATTATTTTTGTATTTCAGGAGTTCACAAGGTTTAAATATTTTTTGTTGAATATTATTACTTTAGTACTCTTGAGGACATTTTAGGAAAGTGTTAGGTATATATTTTTGAAATCTGAGAATAGAACAATAATAATAGAAATAGTAATAATAATAATAGTAGTAGTAATAATAATTATAATAATAATAATAATGTGGTGGATTATATTACTCACTACATTTATGTCTAAATAAATTAACCTGACATACTTTCATTAAATCTGTGTCCAATAGGCTTATTTGTGCAGCTTTTAATTGCAGGTTGTCTAAGTATTTTTCCTCTAAGAAACAAAAAACCCATAACGTTGAATTCTTGGCCCCAAGACAATTACAAATTATTTCCCAATTAAATTCCTGAAATGAAAAGTTCAGAGCATAATATTTGCTTCTTTTGGTCACTTTTTCTCAGATAAAATACCGTACAAATGCTAGGAGAAGAGCAATTGTGCAGGCTGTGGGAGCTGCATTTACTCCCTGTTATTCAGTCACTTATTAATCACTACAGTAATTGTTTGTCTCTTGTTTGCACAGGAGCCAAGTGACAAACAAATGGATTCAATTAAAACAGAGTCCACACTTCGTGTCAGCAGTGTGAGGAAGTAAACTCTTCACTCTGTGTGCGCACACACATTTGCCTTTCTGTCATTGTGAGGACTTTGCATTGGCATAATATTGCTACTCTCTACTCTACAACCTACACGTAACCATAATCTTAACATCAGTAACCCAAAGCTAAAACGTTTGGCTCTTTTGGCTTTTCAAAAGAAAGCTGAAATTGTTGTAATACAAAACAAACCTAACCCTATTTTTATTGTGGGGGTCAGCTATATGTCCCCACAAGGTATAAAATGTCAGATCTCTCTGTCCTTGTGGGGGCATTTGGTCCTCACAATGATATATAAACTACGCACACACACACACACACACACACATACACACACGCGCGCACACACACACGCAAACACAAAGGTATTGGACTAAGCCAGCCAAGCTTTTAGTCATCCAGTGAGTCAAATACCCAGCAGGTGCAGAATTCATACAGATTTTCACAACAATAAAACATGTGCTACCACTGCTAATAAAAATAATGATGATGACATGTTTAAATGAATGACCCTTATTCTTCAGCTCTGTGCTTGTGGGTCCTAGTGTGTCTTATATGGAGGAACCTTCCCTGCAGCGTGCAGCTCACCCTTCTCTCCAAGTTCAAAGGCACAGGAGCTCAGAGGGCTGGATTTGTTCAGGCATATTTGGTAAACTCCTGGATTTGAATTGTAGTGTGCAAGGCCCTTAGATCACATTTAAGAAATGTTACATTGTGAGATTTTGTGTGAAATCCCCATAATAAATTCACCAAGTGTACACAAGAATGGCTATTTATGATTGTGCTCGTATGTTTTTTTTGCAGTATGTGTGACTTTTTAAAAGCAACACACTGAAAATGAACTTTTTCAGTTGGTATTCCAGTAATGAGGAAGCAAGAATTGATATTGAGATTTTGTTTCATTTATAGGTACACACTGTTGACTCGAGTCTTTTATTAACCAGTTAATGATTATTATTATTTATTTTATTTTTATCTTATTCATTTATGTTTACATTAGATTAAACATAGTGAGTAATATTAAACAAAATAGTGCCTGGAAAGAACAAAAAAGTGCTATGGCTTGTTCTAGGCACTTTCCCACTCGAATTTGACTTTTAATGGATACATTTCGGTATTAGTCAAAGAGAAGAAGTATTAAAAAGGGGAATACGAAGTATGTTGGGGTAGTGTTGATTAGAATAGCAGTCAAAAAGCAGATAGTCGTGACAGAAAAGTGATCTTAAGCTATAGTCTTTTGAAGTAATTCATACTGCTACAAGTTCTCAGTTTGAGTGGCAACTTCCAGATACCTATTATTACTGGAACAATGGCAGACATGCTCATTGTAACATTATAAGCTACTCTTATGCACTGCCCTGAAAAATAAAAGAACACTTGATGTGAACATTGTGGAAACAGATAACTGTAAATGGGTTACAAATTGTGTGAACAATATTAACTGAGAAATTCTGGTATGAATCACTGGAACCTAGATATTTATTTTTACTAATATATATATGTATGTGTGTTTATGATGTCAAATATTCCATCCCATTCATATTTCTCTGGAGGGTTAATTACAGTTGTGCTTGAAAGTTTGTGACACCTTTAGCATTTTCTATAGTTCTACAGAAATATGACCTAAAACATCATCAGATTTTCACACAAGTCCTAAAAGTAGATAAAGAGAACCCAGTTTAACAAATGAGAAAAATATTATGCTTGGTAAATTATTTATTGATGAAAAAGATCCAATATTAGTGAGTGGCAAAAGTTTGTGAACCTCTAGGATTAGCAGTTAATTTGAAGGTGAAATTAGAGTCAGGTGTTTTCAGTCAGTGGGATGACAATCAGGTGTGAGTGGGCACCCTGTTTTATTTAAAGAACAGGGATCTATCAATGTCTGCTCTTCAAAAGACATGTTTGTAGAAGTGTATCATGGCACAAACAAATGAGATTTCTGAGGAGTGGTTGATGCTCATCAGGCTGGAAAAGGTTACAAAACCATTTCTAAAAAGTTTGTACTCTACCAATCCACAGCCAGACAGATTGTGTACAAATGGAGGAAATTCAAGACCATTGTTACCCTCCCCAGGAGTCGACAGAGATCACTCCAAGAGCAAGGCGTGTAATAGTTGGCAAGGTCACAAAGAACCCCAGGGTAACTTCTAAGCAACTGAAAGCCTCTCTCAAATTGGCTGATGTTAATGTTCATGAGTCCACCACCAGAAGAACACTGAACAACAATGGTGTGCATGGCAGGGCTGCAAGGAGAAAGCCACTGCTCTCCAAAAAGAACATTGCTGCTCGTCTGCAGTTTGCTAAAGATCACGTGGACAAGCCAGAAGGCTATTGGAAGAATGTTTTGTGGACGGATGAGAACAAAATTGAACTTTTTGGTTTAAATGAAAAGCGTTATGTTTGGAGAAAGGAAAACACTGCATTCCATCATAAGAACCTTATCCCATCTGTGAAACATGGTGGTGGTAGTATCATGGTTTGAGCCTGTTTTGCTGCATCTGGGCCAGGACGGCTCGCCATCATGGATGGAACAATGAATTCTGAATTATATCAGAGAATTCTAAAGGAAAATGTTATGTTGTGTTATGAAAATGCAGTTAATGTGAGGAAACCCACCAACATCCCAGAGCTGAAGCTGTTCTGTATGGAGGAACGGGCTAAAATTCCCCCTAGCCACTGTGCAGGACTGATCAACAGTTACAGGAAACGTTTAGTAGCAGTTATTGCTGCACAGGGGGGTCACACCAGATACTGAAAGCAAAGGTTCACATACTTTTGCCTCTCACTAATATGTAATATTGTATCATTTTCCTCAATAAATAAATGACCAAGTATAATATTTTTGTCTCATTTGTTTAACTGGATTCTCTTTATCTACGTTTATGACTTATGTGAAAATCTGATCATATTTATGCAGAAATGTAGAAAATTCTAAAGGGTTCACAAACTTTCAAGCACCACTGTAGATAAAGGAAAATAAATAACTGAGAAACTTTTAAACTGTAAAACTGTTACTCAGAACAACAGATATCCAAAATAAAATATTAACATTATTAAAACTAATAAAAAACTGTCTGCTGTATAACATTTTATTGTTGTATTGACTACACTTTTGTCTGTTATGTATGTATGTATGTATTTGCCTATCTAAAGAATTAGCCCCTTAACATAATCTGTGTCTGTCTATGAGACACACAAACACAGCTCCACTACCACACTTTTAATTAGTTGATATAATTAACCCTCCATTTAGCTTGAAAAGCATGTGAGATGTGACGAGCCCCTGTGTGGGATGAGCATTCCTTTTTTGCGCCCTGTCCAAACCTCATGTTGTTTTGAGTGACACTCTGGCACCCACTCTCACAAGTCCTGTATTAGTCTCCAAAATTTACCCACTAGCTCATTCACATGTGTAAGAACACACACACATACACACAGACAGTGCACCCCACCCACCCACACTCACACAGACAGATCTGCACTGATTCTGACATTGCCAGTGTCTCTCATCTCCTTAATATCTCTTTCAGGCTGGTGATGGTGTGTGTCGGGACTCCCCTCCTGACAGTTGGATGTTTCCATTACGTTCCCACCGTGTTCATGCCATGTCCATACCGGTTTCAGCCCACTGTCCAGTGCTTTCCCAGCCTCAGGCTTCCAGCCGCTCTTAGCAGTTGGGAATCTCCAAGGGCTTGTCCGTCAACTGGAACCCTCCCCTCCAATTAGGAGAGTAAACAGAAGGCCCTCTGGGGTGTGTGAGTGTGTGTGTGTGAGGCGTCAAACTGGCTCCTGAAGCTTGGTGAGCTGTCCAGCTAAGATAAAAACGACACCCAGACTCTCAGCAGTGTGATCTCTCCATCTCCTTCTCCTCTGGAGAAGAATGAGCCAAGTTAAGCAGACAGCATGGAGTCTATACACACAAACTTATTTATCTGTCACTAAAACAGTATTGTGTTAACAAGGAGCCAGAGATTCTAGTGTATTTACAGGTTATTAACAAGTTTGATTTAGTGCATTCTCCAGTTTCAAATGTCCTTCTCTCTAGTAGGCCAAATGTCCCGAGTACTGTATATACTGTATAGTTATAGTTATATATAATTACTGTGTATCAACTATATTATCAGTATTTCTGTTCTAAAGAACGTTTACCTTCCAGGAATTTACTTATTACTTCTCTTGAGCAAAGGTTTTAATATTTTTTAGGCATATAATTTATCATTTAGCATGTAGCCCACATTAACATACCCCAACTGAGGTGGTTTCATTTGATATTTTGATTTTTGCTCATGCTTCAGTATAACTTATAGGTACCAACTTTATAGTTTATCACTTTGTTTACTCTCCTGGTTACCCAGAGGAACCAAGCACAACTGAAAGGAATGTAGAGTCTGATGGAGTTGCAGACTGTGATGGGGTAGAGTGTACGAGTGCGTGTGTGTGTGTGTGTGTGTGTTTATTGGGGTGGGTGGGTGTTGGGGAGTGGGAAGACTCTGAGAATCCTCATTGTCCAGCGCTTCACGGCTGGCGAAGGGGATGCAGGAATTTGAGAGGACGAGTGGACCCACTGCCAGGAACATGTCAGGCAAAAAACGAGGAAAAGATGGGAGAGTTATGTTAATAGCTGGTTGCGCTAACTGAAGCTATCTGGTTCTGGAGCTGACTGTTGCTGGGTAGATGTAGTGGTCAAATTAACTGCTACTTTAATAGTTTACATGAGTGGAACTTGCACACGGGAGCTTTATTATTGTGAATGATATCCCTAAGAGAAAAGGATTTGCAGAGTCCTATCAAAATGTGTGAATGGATTGGGTCATAGCGATCACTTCTTTCCACCATGTAACATTTTATTTTAATGATATATATTTCAGTAAACTCTATGAATAATTTAGTCATCTCAAAAGACTTAAAGATGCAGTGTCTGATACATTTATTGAAGATGACTTGAGGCCGAATCAATTTTCATCCAATAAATAGACACCATCTGATGTAATCTAATAATAGCATGAGTACTTGATGCGTGCCATCCGATGTCATAAATTTGTGACTGCTGAGAAGCATGGTTTTGTCACTCATGAGGCATTATGGTTCTGATGGTATAGGGTATGGGGCCCAGTTCAACAAGGCAGCAGCATAATGGGCTGCACCATGGTGGAGCCCATTGAGTCATGGTGCAACATCATGCTCCGCAGCAGGGGAAGACATCGGGCAGATGGGTCCAGTGTAGCAGTATAACTCCCTCCCCTCTTTATATTTCATTTGCTCTCTCTCCCTTCTCCTGCTCTCTAATGTCACAGAAGGTTCAGATCTGATGACTTGGGCAAAGAAAAACATGAAGCAATGTATAGTCCGTGTATGTTATGGGTGTCTGATCATAAAAGAAATGTATTAAAGTTAAATGAAGAGTGTAGAGCAAAAAAGAAAGAGTATGTGAGGAACAGAGACAGTGAGTGAGGACAACATGGGAGTGAAAGTGTAATGCTGGGCATATTCCTTTGAAATGCCCACTCAGGGGTAGAAGCCTGGAGAGGCAGGCTGGACAGACAGGCAGTCACCACTCTGGGCGCAAATCCAGCAACCCTCCATCATTCCCACCAGATCCTCCCCCTCCTTGTTGCGGCCAGACTGGCCATGTCCCCTCCTTTACCCGTCAGTTAGCCAGCCCCCAGTGGACCAACTGGAGCCTCTCAAACTTCACTTGCCAACCAGTGGCTCAGACCCAAATGTCAGAAAAAAGCCTTCCCTAATCGATCTGCCCCACCACAGCAACCTCTGCAGTGTGGGTAAGTGAGTAGTCTGCGATGTCACATCTCATCATGCATGTAGTGTTTGACTGCTATGGTTGTCACTATGATACACTAAAATGATATTGATGGCAAGACAACACAAATCATTTAGCCAAGTTAACTGAAGTAAAAAAATTTCAAGGGTGAAACCAATGGCCTTCCCCATCCACAACCCTATGCTTTGTATAGACATACAGTCAGCAGTCTACGTAGTTGCTTCATTTCTTTATTCATTCTATCCCTATATTCCTCAGCAGATCCACCACAGTCAGTCCTTCTCCTCCTGTGCAGTGTATTAGCACTGACAAGCCCAACCTCCAGGCTCTAGACAGGCATACTATATCCCCATGGCAACAGCAGTAGGCCTTCATGATTCGGCATAACGTGAGCGGGAGTTTTGCCAAAGCCTGAGAATTTGGGTGGGAATATCACAGGAGGTCACATGAGGAGTATTTGAGGGCCTCAAGCCACTGGCATAATGCTTGAAATAACAAAGAGGCAATGAGCAATTACAGTTACTGCCATCAAGTGGTAGCCGATCCAGTCGCATCAAATCACCTGTTAGTGCTGTTATAGTTAAGACTGAAAGGACTGCCTTTGGATTGCTACCCAGTTTATGAATATTGGGCAAGACCCTTAAGCCACAATTTAGTTTGTAAGATTGTACCAGTTGTAAACCGCTCTGGATAATTGCATCTGCTAATGACTAAATGACTAAATGTAAATGAACTATGGCACCTAAGCAACACACAGCTCTCTCTGTCTCTGCCTGTTGACTAAGACAGCAGTATTACTAGCTGTGCTTTGTGTACTGGTGGATCTAGCTACTGTTTGCTTTGCTGTTGTCGTCACGGCCCATAAACACCACTGTCAATGTTGTTTGGTGGTGCAGCCAAGTGTCTGCTACATTTGCTGATACCATGATTTGCTTATTTTACAAATCACCAAATGCGAAAGGTAAATTGTGAATGCAAATGCCAACCCTGCTACATGCTATAATCATAGAGAACATTTGCTTTACTATTTATCCACAGTAATTAGATCAAGATAGGTTGTACTCCTTTGAGGTCACTACATCAGTGTTGCAATACATTTTCATCTGTTGAGTATAATCTATATCTGCTTTTGTTTGTGGCTCATGCTTACCTAATTTGAAATCTCAGATATACTTGTACAATGTGTGGATTTCTGCAAGAGAATATATTTAAGCTCGATAGTTAAACCTAAGCTAAAAAGTAAGGTTCATGTACCATATGGATTAACCTGTTCCCACACAAAGAGATTGATGAGCTTAACCAAATGCTACAGATTGAGCGGTAGCTAAAGAGAAAGAATAAGAAGGTGGAAGGTGTCATGTTTTCCACAGGCACATCGTTAACCTCCTGGGTTTGTAGAGAGAATTGGAGCTGCTGCAGAGGCTTAGAGCATGGGGCATTTGTTTGAGGGACCCCCGGGGGGAGAGCCAGACCACATGCCTGAGAATGGACCTCTAAACCAGCAGTGAGCTGACGAGAGGGGAGGGCACGGAAGAGAAGAGGGATTTAAACAAAAACACTCCTGGGACTAAGAGTACCTACAGGTACAGATTCACTAGCAAGCCTCCTGTCAACGTACACCAAACATGCTGACCCATGTATAAATGCTGGTAGAGGGTGCATTTACTGCTTATTGGTTTCCTAGATGCAAAATAATCATGATTAGAATGGTGAAAAATAAGATCTCAGGATAACTTTGTTGCTTGGTCAGTGTTAAGTGGCTTAATGTAATGCACATCAAAAATATAACCACGTTAAGTGATTCAAATCAAGTCAGAGGTTATGTTTCATAGATCAAACGATCAGTGACACCGGTGATGCACGTATGTATGGGGTTTGGAACATAGCCAGAATGAATTCTTTAGATGGTGAGGTAAATAATGCAAAACTCGTCACTATTTTGCAGAGCAGTGACAATTAACTTGGGAAGTATTTTAGATAGAGTGATTGTCACCAGGAAAAGTGGATGGAAAATGCCAGTCATGGGCCAATCGAATGCCAGTCATGGGCCAAGTCATGGGTCATGGTATCGAATGCCAGTCATGGGCCAATCACAGGACAATAGATGTCAGTGTTTTCAAAAATCCCATTTTCAAAATGGGTTACGTGGTGAAAGTGTGTGGATGGAAGTAAAATCCTATGTGTTGCATTGGATTGGATGCCAGTTCATCACAGTATATACACATTATATCCAAATTATATGAAATATGACAATAATTGTGTTTGTCCCTATTCTTTGAGGCAACACTTTTCTGGGAAGACTTTCAACAGGATTTGGAACATTCGATCCTAAAAAAGGGACTGTGGTAGCCTAGCGGTTTAGGTACTGTCAAATCCCACATCTGCCAAGCTGCCACTGTTGGGTCCTTGAGCAAGGCCCTTATAACCCACAATTGCTTGGATTGTATTATTGTATTATCAGTTGTAAGTTGCTCTGGATATGGGCGCCTGCTAGATGCTGTAAATGTAAATGACTGTGAGGTTGGGCATGAACATGACTGTGAGGTGGGACAACAAGTCCTAGCTCACATTTGGAATTTCAATTTGTCTGTGGTGTTTGATGCCATTATAGTCAGCACTGTTCAAGTCAGCCAAGATCTCAAATAAGGAGGCAAACTATGTCTTTAGAAAGTTGATGAACTGACTTGTTGAGGGTGGATTTCAGATTTTATTTATCAGCTAATAAATGTGCCTGAATGTAGAGGGTCAGTTTTGTGGTTTGGAACCTCAATATCAGGTAGAATTCAGAAGAACACTTTAAATATGTTTCAATCTAATGTAGCTGCAAACTTGCAACTTTATTCATAATATAATACAAGTAAATGAAGGTTAGGGTTTCTGTCGAACTTGAACCCAGAATCTTTTTTTATAGGCGTGTTAAAACCACTACCGACAGAACAAAATGCACAAGCCACACTACATTGTATCTACCATATGCCCTGTACTGCTGAGCTGCTAAATACTCTTACAATTAGAGTGTTTCAAACCAACCTCTCACTCCTGTCTCTTTCTCAGCCACACAACAGTGCACCACTATTTTCCTACCTCTTTATCCCTTTTAATTAGAAGGCAAATTCTGCAGGGCTGGAGAGACCTAATCCTCAGCTGCCCAACAATGCAGAGAGTTTGCTTTGAACAGCCGACCTGCAGGCCTCTGTCCCATCTTTCTCCCAACCCCACTCCCCAATCCTTACAGCAGGTCTCTCTTCAATGTTGAACACGACATAGCATGTACAGGAGTTATAAACAGGATAGAAGGCTTCGGTTCAGATGAATCCTGATCATACATATGAAGGCACAACAAATCAAACGTGACTCTTACTGTCTGTATGAGAAGTGGTTCAGATGGTTTCCTGGATATTTCAGGATAAACGGGATAAAGTGTACCTTAAGTTGACTTTAAGATTTTCAGAACCCCTAAAGGAATATTTTCATGTAGGTTAATACTTGCCAAATAGATGGACACAGAACACAAAAATGGCATGAACTATAGCCAGTAAAGGGGAGAGAGAGAGAGAGAGAGAGAGAGAGAGAGAGAGAGAGAGAGAGAGAGAGAGAGAAGGGGAGCATCACAATATAGCAATGACAGCTTGTTCCTTCCACTAATTTACATATATATTAATGTTGCTCATTGTAAAGAAAGGATCTCATTAGTTTGTGTGATTTCACTCAAGATGCAGTTGGTGGATATTCAGAAAACTCATCATTACGTACACGTGTCTGCATCTGACCGCACGTGAGTGTGTGTATAAGTCCACGTGTGCTTATCAACGCTGATGTTTTGGAAAAACATGATAAGAAAATTCAAGTAAAACGTGTTGCCAGTTATTTTCATTGCATTTAGAACCAAACAACAGCAAAAAATTGTAATCAAAAGCCTTTACATTGTTCTGGAAATCGTCATATGTACATTTTTGTGTTACACATTTAAAAATTTACACACACGCTTGTCTTTCTGCCATTGTGGGGACTGATTAATGTAGCTAATTAACCCTACACCTACTTAAACTCAGTAATCTAAAGTAAATCTTTTGGTTCTTTTGATTTCTCAAAAGAAAGCTGCAGTTTCTGTTTTAAAAAGCCATTTTCCTTATGATAAATATCAAAATGTCTCCATAAGGTAAAATATATCACATTTGTCTATCCTTGTGGGGACATTTGGTTTCAAGCACCCAAACCCAGTATATGTATCAGTATAGGTGATAGCTGTAAATTTTCAAATATCTCATTTCTCCAGTTGATTTATATTCAAAATATAAAGTGTACATTTAACAGTACAAATAATAACTTTTAGAACTTTTTTACTAATTTACTAATAAAACCATCTTACATCCCCAGTCGCAGCTAGAGGCGAGCCTTTCTCAAACTGTAAAATGCAGCAGTTTGGGGTGATACAGTGGCTTGATTTACAGGTAAGAATTTATTATAAAGGTAGATGAAATAGCATTAATTCCTGCAGTATTTTATGAGTGAGTACCGTATTTTTCGGACCATAAGGCGCATTTAAAATCCTTTAACTTTCTCAAAAATCGGAGAATGCGGTGCGTCTAATGTATGAATTAATTCTGGTTGAGCCTTCTGACCTTGAACCGATTGTAGAATGGTACATGGCGCCCTCATAAATCTGTCCAAAATGTTTTAGCACCACGGCCTTGTAAGTTATGAAGCTTAAAGGCAACCGTAGTGCTTTTCAGCATTTCAAATCTGACGTCATTCATTCATTTCATTTTTTTCGATTGAGAAGCGGATTTCAACTACAACGCTATCAATCCACGCAATACAACATGGACAATAGAGCCAGCTGTGAGAGAATTCAACATTAACGAATCAATGGTACGGAAGTGGAGGAAGCAAGAAGACGCCCTGCGCCAGGTAAAGACCAAACTGAGCTTCTGACGGAACTTAAGAGTTTTGTTTCATTTAATGCGCCTTATAATCCGGTGCGCTTTATGGTCCGAAAAATACGGTAATCATTAATTCATACATGCAATACATCATGAGTAATCATGAATAAAGTGTCATGCATACCTTTATGAAGGAGCACTATATTGTAGGAATTAAGGTAGAACATGAATGTTAAGCATTACTAAAGCTGGTCTTCCTCATGATTTCATAATGTTTGTGGCCCTCAAAGTAAAGTGTTACCACTTCATATGCCCAAAAGCCTGATCTTAAATGGCTGTTGTGCATTAAGGAAACTAGCTAACAGAAGGGGAACTGAGAGGAATTGAGTTGAATGGGTTACCCAAATAATATGTAGTAGTACATGTAAATGTAAATATTAGACTGAAATGATCTACTGCCTCAATAAGGATTAATTCTCTGTTCTAGAACTTATACATCTGTTCATACGGCTCACTCGCTTGTATCCTCTTTTTGAGTCCTGTCACCAACAGCTTGACTAGGCAATGTTGTCTTAAAGGAATGCAAACAAACTTAGTATTGACACAATAGGTAATCTTTCAAATAAGACACTGATTACACATGGTAACTTCGTTTAACTTCCAAATGAATCACAGCTAATCAGTGCTGATAGAGGAGCCCAGAGCAGGAGCGGTATGGGGTGGGGGGTTGGTGGAATGAAAATGAGATGATCGTTTACACATCCTGTCTTAATTAGCTGGTCTAGCTGTCATTCCGTCTTTTAGCCCCATGGCTGAGGCACTGGAGATTTGCACAAGATTGGAGAACACTGGATGTGATAAGAAGGAAATATTGCTTGAGTGATTTGATTCTGCATTCCAGAGGCATAAAATTGTTTGTTTCGAGGAGATTTTTGCTAAAGGCCCAAAACCTGCTATATTCATATACCTGTTGGTTGGTGTCTTGACTAATTTAAATAAACAGAGACATGGGCATAATCATGATACAGTAGAAACTTGGAATTCGAATGCTTCCAAATGCGATGCACATAATCCAGTCCAGTCAGGAGCGATATTGCACCAATATGGTATGCCAATCGCCATAAAACACAAAAGAAGAAGAAGAAGAAGAACTAGGGTGCAATCATAACAACATATCTATCTATCTATCTATATATATATATATATATATATATCTATATATATATAGATATATATATATATATAGATATATACAGGCTAGTTTGGCAAATTAATGAGGTTACAAAAAAAAAAAAGACAAAGTCACATTTACAATGTATATAAACATGTACAGTTTCTATTCATTTAAACAAATTTGAGAAATAATTCATGATTGACGATTGTTTCTGTGACATGAAACGCATGAGGTCCAGTCTGCGATGAATAACAGACAGGGGATGTACAGTGTTGCTTGAAAGTTTGTGAACCCTTTAGAACTTTCTATATTTCTGCATAAATATGACCTAAAACATCATCAGATTTTCACACAAGTCCTAAAAGTAGATAAAGAGAACCCAGTTAAACAAATGAGACAAAAATATTATATTTGGTCATTTATTTATTGAGGAAAAAGATCCAATATTACACATTAGTGAGTGGCAAAAGTATGTGAACCTCTAGGATTAGCAGTTAATTTGAAGGTGAAATTAGAGTCAGGTGTTTTCAGTCAATGGGATGACAATCAGGTGAGAGTGGGCACCCTGTTTTATTTAAAGAACAGGGATCTATCAAAGTCTGCTCTTCACAGCACACGTTTGTGGAAGTGTATCATGGCACAAACAAAGGAGATTTCTGAGGAGCTCAGAAAAAGAGTTGTTGATTTGCTCCAGTCCGGGAAAAGGTTACAAAACCACTTGACTACTAAAGAGTTTGGAACCACTAAAGAGTTTGGATTCCACCAGTCCACAGTCAGACAGATTGTGTACAAATGGAGGAAATTCAAGACCACTGTTACCCTTCCCAGGAGTGGTCGACCAACAAAAATCACTCCAAGAGCAAGGCGTGTAATAGTTGGCGAGGTCACAAAGGACCCCAGGGTAACTTCTAAGCAACTGAAGGCTTCTCTCACATTGGCTAATGTTAATGTTCATGAGTCCACCATCAGAAGAACACTGAACAACAATGGTGTGCATGTCAGGGTTGCAAGGAGAAAGCCACTGCTCTCCAAAAAGAACATTGCTGCTCATCTGCAGTTTTATAAAGATCACGTGGACAAGCCAGAAGGCTATTGGAAGAATGTTTTGTGGATGGATGAGACCAAAATAGAACTTTCTGGTTTAAAAGAAAAGCGTTATGTTTGGAGAAAGGAAAACACTGAATTCTAGTATAAGAACCTTATTCCATCTGTGAAACATGGTGGTGTTAGTATCATGGTTTGGGCCTGCTTTGCTGCATATGGGCCAGGACGGCTTCCCATCAGTGATGGAACAATGAATTCTGAATGATATCAGAGAATTCTAGGAAAATGTTAGGAAATGTTAAGGAAAATGTTAGGACATCTGTCCATGAACTGAATCTCAAGAGAAGGTGGGTCATGCAGCAAGACAATGACCACACAACACAAGCCGTTCTACCAAAGAATGGTTACAGAAGAATAAATTTAATGTTTTGGAATGGCCAAGTCAAAGTCCTGACCTTAATCCAATCAAAATGTTGTGGAAGGAGCTGAAGCGAGCAGTTAATGTGAGGAAACCCAAAAACATCCCAGAGCTGAAGCTGTTCTGTACGAAGGAATGGGCTAAAATTCCTCCAAGCCAGTGTGCAGGACTGATCAACAGTTACTGGAAACGTTTAGTTGCACTTATTGCTGCACAGGGGGGTCACACCAGATACTGAAAGCAAAGGTTCACATACTGTTTCCACTCACTAATATGTAATATTGGATCATTTTCCTTAATAAGTAAATGTATAACATTTTTGTCTCATTTGTTTAACTGGGTTCTCTTTATCTACTTTTAGGACTTGTGTGAATATCTGACACTGTTTTAAGGTCATATTTATGCAGAAATATAGAAAGTTCTTAAGGGTTCACAAACTTTCAGGCACCACTGTACATCATCCGGCGTTAATATAGGATTAAAATGTCACTTACTGACCGTCTGATACTTGGCAGCTTAGCGGGGTAGAATTTCCTTGCTGGCAATACACTTGTCTCATTTCAAGCTTGGTGATCAAGGTTGGGATATGAGGTTGACGGCTTTCAGGGTAATGTTTAGAAAAAGATGGCTATTAAAAATGTTCAGTACAGCGCTACCCTAATTGTAGCCTAGAAAACTGTTTTGTTTTAAATTGGGTTGTGCATTATTTTGAACAGTGTAACTGTCCCAAGTACTATAACCTTTCATTTTCCATCATTAGCTCTTCATGTCCTCCATGATTGTATGGGTGGCCATGAAGGGATGACCAGAGTTTTGATATTCAGTCAAATGCATTCGGATGCATGTGCAACTATTTTATGTGCGTGTTTTATACAGACTTCCATTCAGATTCAAATTGGATAAAAATGCATCCTACACACATCTATATGTGGCATTGCCCTATCCAGATACAATGTTGATACTGAATGCATGAAACGACCCACTGCAAACAGTCTCAGCTGGTGATTTGAGAAAACGTTATGGCATAACACACATGATTTGTGATGTCCAACCCTGAATAGCTCCAATCAGTCATGACTGTACATGCATGGCTGGACACACAAAAAATTATTAGCAATTTAGTCAGGTACCGCTGTCTAAAATAAACAGCAAACTATGAACCCATGAAGTTGGTGTCTTCACCTTAGCCTATGGAACCTAAACAGATGATGTCAAATCATGGCTTTGATGTAGCAACCACCTTCTTCAGATGAAAGTGTAAACAACACAGGAAGTGGGTGGTCTAGTGTTAAGAGTGATTTGCATATTACAGCAAATCGGATTTCAATGAAATACATGTGGTTAAAACTCATCAATATAAAATCCAGATACAAGACACATGGAAACACCAAGGTTAAATGGGATCTGTGCTGCAAATTTAATCCCAGCAGCAGAGCCAAAGCTTCCACCACACCATTTTTCATGCCAGTCTCTGAGGGGATGTGTGGTGAATTCAGACACTTCTGTTTCAAGAGGATCCAGAGCACCATTCCAGCTACCTGAACATTTTGAGAACTTGTTTGGAAGAAAGTTTACACCAGACCTTAATGTCACACCTCCTGATTCTGTCACTGCTGAACTACTGTGATTTCTGAAACACTCCCCACCTGTGTGTTTTAGTATCAGCTTGGTATTTTCTTAACATAAAACATCACATAAATGTATAATTTACAATATTCATTAATTATTTATAAACTTTACAGCAATTAATAATTTATCAGCCTATGACTGGTTACATTTAGCTTGTGCTTGCCTTTACATGATTATTACTTTGATCTAATGTTAATATACTCTTGGCTCCTGTTGGAGTCTCAGGAGAGCATGCTGGGAATATAGGTGGTATTTTCATGAGTAAGTACCTCACAGATGGGGGCGCCATGGAGGTCAGTGTGGGGGCCTCAAGGGTTTTGTGCAAATGATTGCTGTATTACGATGGCTCCCCTTGTACAGTTTTGTAGTCTAAATGTTTTGCTGATTTAATTGGCATCCTCGAGGGAGGCCTGACAGCTGTTTGCCTGATGGCATAGATGTTTAATTAGAATGCAGACATGGTAGGGCAGACAGCTGAGCTACTGGGAGAGGTGGAGGCAGTGAGGCGGTGAGGCAGTTACAGGGAGACTGCACTGCAGAGTCCCAACTTTCTCTCCCGCAACCTGTCTGAAGTTATTTGTTGTGAAAGACGCACAAGTTTGATTTCTCCTGTTGGGAGAGAGACCAGATGTGCTGCAGTTCTGGAAAGTGCAGGAAAATGTTAGCATGATGCAGCTGGCAGGAATACAGCAGGGAAAATTCCAGGGAACTATGACTCTGGGGAATTTGTGTAACTATTGCATCAACAGTCTTATTGAGGAATGGAGACTTTTTCTAGTGAACATAAAAAGAGTGTGTAATTAGTTATAAAAAAAACAAGTGTGAACCAGAAATGTTGTATGGCTAACTGGTTGTAGTGCAACAATAACATTACGTAGCATGTCTGTTACATAAATTACTTAAACACACCATGTGAACTGTGCTTTGGAATCGTAAGCATACCTGACATTTCTTAGAGAGGAAGGACTCAAAGATTTTTTGATGTCCACAGTCTAAGACAGTTATTTAGTCTAGAAATCTGTACTTCATTGTGACTACAACATGCAAAACTTGACTGCTTATCTTGAGGGACAGACCCTCAGGCAAGAATATCTACTGATAAATAAGTGATGTGATCCGACCAGAGGATAACCAACCAAATTTCAGTTGTTCTACACCACTGCAACAGCTATCCACATCTGGACTGTTTTGTGTAAAAAAATATTCTGACTTCCACATGAAATTCAAAATGTTTCAGACAGATTTCCAAGGACTTATGGCCAAAGGTATACAGACACTCCTTGAGATTAGTGAGAGAGATAACTGAGATTAGCTCTGTTTCATTGACGCTCACTGCTCACAGGTTCATACTATGAAGTAAACAGGTATGGAATCTCCATAGACAATCAGTGACAGTACAATGGATTGTACTGAACACCTCAGCGATTCAATATGATACTTTCATTTCCATAAGTTCACCAATTTTCTGCTCTGCATCCTGAGCCATCTGTCTAAAGATTATTGCAGACCAAATACACCACTTCATAGCAACAGTATCTCCCTAATGGCATTGGTCTCTTTCAGCAGGACCATGGAACATGACAAAAAGTTCAAGGTGTAGACTTGGCCAGCATAATCCCCCAGATTTACATTTACGTTTGGCAGATTCTCTTATCTGGAGCAGCTTGTGCAAATCAGTTGAAGGTGTCATAATGCAAGTACCTGATCATCTATAAGTTTTCAAAAACGAACAACTACTACTCTGAGACTAACAAGCAGAGTAGGTTTTTACAGTGTGGGTTAGATGTACAGTGTGACTATCTATATTGAGAGGTTCAGCATTGGGCAGTTCTTTGAAAGGTAGATCAGTTCAGTCTTGTCCAGATTGAACTTCATTTGGTTTTGAAATCCAGGAAGATATATCATAAAGGCAGTCAGATACCAGTTTTGAAACTTGGGAGGTGGATGTCAAGAATAAAAAGTAAAATTGACCATCATCTGCATATCAGTGCTATGAGAAGCCAGTGTTAGGATCGAACCACTGAGCCCAGTGAATTACGTACAGGGACAACTAGAAAGGGCTAAGAACTGATCTCTAAGGATCTCATCTAGTGAGCTTATAAGGTGATGAAAGCAAAGTTCACAGCGCTTATGTCATAGAATCAACTGTTTGTGAGGAGAACCAGGCAAGTGCAAGGCCCAAATTAGCTATACTTTGAGAGATCTCTAAAAGTATTAATACTGAGAGTATATAGCATTTGTTTATGAAGCACTTCAGTAACTGCAAGAAGATTCTGTAGAGTGATGCACTTTGTAACCAGACTCTTTGGTATCAAGGAGGGTGTTTTCTTGACGAACAGCAGACACTTTATCAAGAACAGCATCTTCAGCAGGGTTTTGAATAGGAATGGAAGGTGGGAGATATTGATCTGGTACATGTTTCATGGTTGGTGGGAATTTTCCAGAGAAGTATTGGTGGTGCTGAATCCAGTGGGCAGGTTGTTGGATGATTTGTGGTCATTAGTGTTACCACTTTACCTTCAGTTTTTGAATGTTAAGAAAGTCAAGCTTTGAGCATTTGTTTGCATCACCCTGGCTAGATGACAAAAAGGATGACTGAATGTTAGCTACGTTTTGTGCTAAATGGAGAAATGCCCAGGCGGACCAGACACTTTAAGAGTATGGGAGAATGAGACAGCTGAAGAGAAAACAGCAGGTCTTGCTGTGTTGTTTGAGGTATCTCAAGTCTTATTGAGAGCCAAGAATTGAAGAGATAGGCTAGTAGCAGATGCACTGCAATAGCAGATCTTATTTTGATTGAGCATCTGTGGGATGTGCTGGACAAACAAGACCAATCCATGGAAGCCCCATCTCACAGATTACAAGACCTAAAGGATCTGTTTCTAAAGTTTTGGTGAGCGATACCTTCAGATTCAGCACCTGTCTTTGTACTTCCCTATAGCATCCCAGTATTTTATCTCTTGTTGCATTTTCAGTATAGTCAGGTAATGTGAAAAGCCTTCAGCCCAAGCAGTACTTAAGGTCAATCAAGAATTTGAATATCTTTGTTTTAAGAGTTTGTCTTTGGATATTTCCTGATGCACCAAGTATTGAGATCATGGTGAAGACACCCAGAGTCATCAACTTGCTATCAGTATCCTAGCATAGACAGTATCTTGAGGCTTTTCTACTTAATAAATATATCTACATACATGGATTATGTATATATCCATTATTCTTAATACGAACTGAGAGTGTGCAGTGTAAAAATAAGCAGACATGTGAGTGCCCTGATATATGTCTTTAAATGAGGGCTCATGTATGTGTTTAAGTTGTATTCAGAGCAGTCAGGGATGTGTATGTATATTTGAGTTAATGTTTAGGGGTGTATCTGCAGGAGGCAGGAGAATGGAGGTGTTGGGTTGAAGCAGTCAGCAGGGCTCGGGCACAGGGACGTGTTGACTCTGAGCATCTCATTACTCAGCCATGTATCTGCATAGTCATGTTGGATAATGGAGCCCTCGACTGGGACACACCAACAGGAAATGTAAAAGTTACCAGCTTTCAAGGGTAAACAGGGCTCCTTGTCATCTGGCAAGGAGGAGACAGCTGGGCAATTTATAAACATTAGCTAGTGAACAAGGGATCCATATTAATTGTTGGATCTCCATTTCGGGCAAATACACCAGGATAAGACAGGCCAAACGTCCATGCAGTATGTACTTTTTCTCCCTCTCAGCAGACTGTATTTCTTAAAGGAATACTCCAATGTTTTTCCCTACCTACTCTCTTTTTGCCTACAGACATACTGGCCCTTTGTGAACTATGCTGCCAACTCATGCCAATGGTACTTTGTTCCTATTGTTGTGGTTCCAGAGAGTAATCTACTTATGTATCCATACAGATATGTTTTCAACAAACAGTTTCTTCTTTAGAATTGGTTCAAGTAAAATTGGTTCATAAAACGATTCACAAAATGTCAACCTACGATTAGTCATTTCTGTTGCTGTGTAGCACAGTATTTCTGTAGTAGGCCTTTCTTCTGTTGATTGGGGATGGTTGTAATAATGTCTCAGTAACTGTTGGTGGTTGGTGGTTATCCTTCCTCCAAAACTATTTTATTTACCTAAACCACTGCATTACACATGCATTAATGTAGAGTACAGCATGAGTCTTCTGTCTTAAACACAATGGGTAGGTCTTCATTCCAACTAAGTACAAGCTTTGTGTGATGCTTTAATCACTTGCTCTTGGTACTTGAGCATACATCTTGGCATACATTTTGGAATATTTTGGAATATAATTACTGTAGAGAGAAAGCTTCTTTCAAACTCCTCTTGGTCCTCTCATTATTACTTGTTAAGATGTTAGCTGTTTTCTTTCTTAATGACATGGAATTATTGCTCCTCTAGTCAAATTTAGCTTAATACATGTTTAATGACACCTACAGCGGGGGTCAAAAGTCTGAGACCACTATTTTGTATTTTTCTTCATCCATTTCTCCAAACTGTAAACACAAAACCCAAACAAACTACATTCACAAAATCTCTGACTCTTCCTCCAAAACCAAAATATTGCCTCAAAACAGTTCAAGCAGTGCTCAAACCCTAACAATGTTGTCAGATCAGGCCTCGAGTCAATCAGAATGAAAAACAGCACTGAACAGTCATTACACACAACACCGAAAGAAGGAAAACACAATGATCAGATCATGAAGCTGTAGAAATTATCTTTATGGTCCACAAAGGAAAATGCAGTTTCAAAACAAAACTCCTGTTTAGCAAAAATGAGTAATAATGTACTGTGTTAAAAAAAAAATTATATACAAAGAAATACGTTACAACAACAGAAGTGCATACAGTATCTACTCTACTACAGCGTCATGTCGACATAAACCTTCCAAAGCTATGAAGAGAAGAAGTCCTCTGTTGGGTTGAGGAAAGGGGAGTATGGTGGAAGAAAAACATTCAGAAATTCTTGATTTATTTAACCACTGTCTGACCTGGACGGCACGGTGGAAACTCACATTGTCCCACACAATGACATAGACAGGATGCCCTGCCTGTTCATGATCCTTCTGCTCGAAGATCACTCATAAATGCCAGGAGATGTTGAGCATTGTATGGCCCAAACGGGACTTGATGGTGGAGAACAATGCAACAATGGCTTGTTGGCCAATCACGTTCCTGCCTTTCCTCCTCCTTTTGGTGAGATTGGACCCAGCTTCAATCTATTCAATCTCACCATCTCAATCTCACCAGCTTCAGTCTCACCATACATTCATGTGGACGTTCTAAGGAATCTAGTTGAAACATTCTCTATGGAAAAATACATATAGCTTTGTAAGTGGTACAGAAAGACAGACTTGTGCTGTAGAGTAGACTGCAGTATTGAACACCTACCTGTACATACTGGCATCTTTGCTCCTTGACCCCCTCTGAGTTGCGGTCAAAGGGTACTCTGTACAGTTGCTTCATCCGCATTCTGTTGCGTTTTAGGACACGCTCAATAGTGAAAATACTGACACTGATGATGCCTTCAAAGTTGACATGGTCGTCAGTGATATTCTGCTGTATTTCACGCAGTGTGATTGCATTGGTCTGACGGACATTGTCAGCAATGAGGGTCTTTCGGTGTGGGTTGAACATAGAAATCCTCCCCACCTGATGTGGCAGTCTTCCACAAAAGAACATGCCATTACAAAATAATACATGCAGCACTAGGCCTACAAATGTGTTAGGAAACTCATGTACTGAAACACCTTTTTACAGATCTGTATTGAGTCATACTGTAAACATGTACGGAATGAATAAAGCCATTACCCGTTCTCCTCACTGAATGTTCAGACTATGGTAGACACAGTGAATCTACTCAGGTTGGGCTGAACTCAAAGTGCCTCTCTGACTATTTCTATCCATAGTGAAACTTCAATGACCGGGCCTCCTTGTACTGGCTTATTTTGGTTTCATCAAATCATTCAGCACATGTGTGATGAATTTAGAGTGGCTGTGTTTAAGTTGTGACACCTGTGCTTTATTTGAGTTTCACGTTTGCTACCTGTACTTAACATTATGCAACCCAAGTGCATAATGTGTTTTAGTGGGTGAAAATATGTTTGAAAGTTGTGTCTTACTAGGTGAAAAGTGCTTAAGGTCCTTCCAGAAGGGTGACCATTTCAATAAATGGGCTCAGGGCACTGAGCATTTGGTTTAGAAAACAGGGTTTAGTGTTTTAGCAATTGAGAAAAACTGTAAGTGTTTTCATTATAGGTCTTTTAATCGATACATTTCAGAATTTGTTAGAATTTGCTTTATGACATTATCAGAATTTATGTCCCCCTTTTTGCTGTAATGATAGCATGCACTTGTGCTGGCATGGACAGCATACTATCCCAGCAGGATTTCACAATATTCCAAATAGAATAGTGTGATGTTACTGAATCCTTGGTTTTTTCTGTCTTCAATGGAGCATGGAGCAGGTGACTGTGGAGGAGAGTCAGTGACAGTCAATCTCTTGGTCTTCAAGTAGTTGCAAAGCTTTGAGGTGTGTTGTTGGTAATAATCCTTCTGCAGTATGAATGCTTCTCCACAAAGATCCAAACAAGTATATTCACTAGTGGTCTCAGACTTTTGAAATCAACTGTATGTGAAAATCGTTTCTGAGCTGTGCCTCACCCTGAATGAGATTTTCCAAGGTTGTGTTGTTACACTCCATTGCTCACAGTGCTGTGTGTGTGTGAGAGAGAGAGAGAGAGAGAGAGAGAGAGAGAAGGAAAGAGAGGGAGATTGAGAGAGAGAGAGCTGACAGGTTCATTTGCTCCGTGAGAGTGGCGCTTAGGGTAGATGAAAGACTTTGTCTTCACTTCAGCAGGTCAAACTGGGCAGCGCTCACCCGTGAAGAGTTGCCTGTCTATTTGCCTCACTTTTCTCCTTTTCAGCTGCACTTTCTCTCTCATCTTTGATTCTCACTTCCTCACCTGATCATCTTATCTGCTTGAACTTTATCTGGATAAATCACAAGAACAGGGAGTTGGCTAAGAGACTGTGAAAAATACAGACATTATTTTTGGGGAGTTTCTAGTATCTTGCAAGGTTTCAGAAGGCAATACAAGTTTTGAAATTAAATTTTATGGCTGGCACAGGTTGTGCCATTGAGTCAGTGCTCCATAGTACAGGATTTAAAGCCTGCACTTTTCTTCCTGTCTGCAAAACATACTAGTACTTGCACTGGCTTCTTTAAACTAATTATAAGGTTAGAGTGAGTGTGAGTGTTGTCCAGACCAGAGTGTATTCTCTCTGTGCCCAGTGCTCCCTGGATAGATTAACAACCACTGTTACCCTAGCCAGGATAAAGAGGTTGCTGAAGATGATTTACTAAAATGACACGACAAAAGTGAGCCAAATAAATCAATCGCTATCATCAGACACTGCGTTTTAAAACCTAACAACTGTTTAATTTAGAAAAATCCACAGAACTGAATCGTCCAGTATAAGTTACCGTTAGCGTTTGACCTCTCTATTTTAGTTTGAAGGTGTTTAAAGAGAAAACCTGTGCGAAACCATTTCCATTTGACCCTATTTCCAAAGACATTTTCCATGCTCAATTGTATGGTATAAACCAGGAAAAACGAGATCAAGTCAGAATGTTTGTTCCTTAAAATGAAAGGGTCTGCTATCAAACTCGTATTAGATACGGGAAATTGAGGGAGCAGCATGCTCTGTGCTCCAATGCAGAGGTGATAACACACAGCAAAGGCAGGCCAGCCAGCTAATTGCATCCTGAATATTTATAGTGCAGACAATTTGCTTGCACCTTTTATATGCAAACAAACAGGCAAGGCAAGGAAACAGAGGGAGAGAGAGAGTGTGTTGGGGGGTGTTTGGGGGGGAGAAGTAATTAAGATGCTGAAAACAGGACACAGACAGGCTGTCTGTTGTACAGTGATTTGTGGCAAACAAACACAATAATTAGCCTGTCATTGTAGGATAATGAAATTGGCGGCATTTTTCTCTCATTGCTAAGTGCCATCTTGCACGATGACATTTTACTTAGTCCTCAGCCGTATGGCATGTAGCGAGTGTGGGAGGCTTTGTTTTTGGTAGTTCAAAGGTCACCATGTGTGGGGTGGCTCCTGGGAGAGGTAATGGAGTTTGGTAGACTGGCGTGATTGAGCGGTAACATGGGGTCAGACAGAGTGATGAGGCTGAAGGAGTGCTCGTGAATATATGACATACTGTACTTAATTGATTTTGTACACATGCATCATTTGTGTTTTCATGCTGTCTAAAATTAAATGACACTAACAACAAAATTAATTATTGTGTTGTAACTCATCCTCCATGTGACCTTATCCACAGCTCTATCTGTAAATACTGATTCTGTTTTTTTTTTACCAAGTAGTTGTCAAAAAAAGAAAAATAAACAATAATTGATTATACATGTTGTAAATGAATGTAAAACAGTTGCAGATAATTGAAGCTCTTGTGAAACAAAAAGAACTTTCTAAAGTGCAAATATTTTATATGTTCGTGTTATTTTTAGTGTCAGGGTAAACCAGTTTTTGAAGTAAATTGATTCATTTATCTTCCTTACTTTTTGAGCTGATGGAATCCTTATTTGAATGTGGCCAGTCTGCCAATTCCTTCCCCACCTATGGAGAGCTCTCTTTTGGTTACATGTAAAACACAAAGCTGTTAGAAACTCAGAAAAATGGTGCAATTATAAAGAGAGTGAATAAAGTTACAAATTGCATAGGTTGGACAAATGATGCAAAGTCCTATCCTGAGGAACTGCAGATTTGGGAGCTAGAATGCCTCAGAAGGCCAGGAAGAATTTCAGAAGATTAAACATTTCAGTTAGCTTAGCTGTTTCCTGTGCACATGTTTTATTATGGGGAAATCACTGACAAAAAAAACCTCACCAAGAAGGAGTCAAATGAAACTTTAAATATATGATTGTAATGATGATACACATGCATGTAAGTGATGACTGTGGTAGCCTAGCGGTTAAGGTACTGGACTCTGGCCCAGAAGGTCCAGGGTTCAAATCCCACTTCTGCCAAGCTGCCACTGTTGGGTCCTTGAGCAAGACCCTTAACCCACAATTGCTTGGATTGTAAGACTGTACCAATTGTAAGTCGCTCTGGATAAGGGCGTCTGCTAAATGCTGTAAATGTAAATGTAAATGACAATATTAGAGAGAAAGCATACGTTTATTGGGAAAAACTACAAATAAAACAAAGGTGCGCTAGTGCGCTCTAACCTGGATAGAAGATGAGATATAGTTGGGAATTGGAGGCATACAGGTTCCATAGGGTATCCTGCGGCACCTTTTTCCCACAGATGTTGCAGCTGGGCCTGTAGACCCTGCACACTCATAGGCTGCTGAAGCTGGCATCCTAGCTGGTCCCATAAGTGTCCCACACTTGACAGTTGACTGATGATTGGCGATAAATGTGACAACCCAGCAGGACAGCAAAGTGTTGCAATCTGGGAGAGACATTCCTGGGAAATCCTTGCTGTGCGTGGGCGAGCATTATCCTGCTGAAAAATGGCAGGTAGAACCCCTGACATGAGAGGCAACACGTGGCCACAGGATGTCCTGCACAAAAGCTGAGCCGTTGTGTCCCTCGAATCACTGCTAGAGGTGAAGGACTGTCGTTCCCCAGATCATCACACCAGCAGTTGGGGCAGTGTGTCGCTCCACAACAAAGGCAGGATTGAAGCGTTCACCATGAGGCAACCATACTGGAACCTGACCATTGTGGACTCCCAAACAGAATCTGGATTTGCCACTGAAGACGATATGGTTCCAGTCAGTGGCTGTAATAGGTGAAATGACCATCCTGCTTCTGTCAGTTCAATGGTGCGCCCCCTCGCAAAGTCTGTCAACTTGGCAAAATGTCTTTGAGTGTGTCGTAGAGGCATGTCTAGCAGTCAATGATCACTCTTAAATTTCCTGAATCTCCTGATGGCCAGTCTGAACCTGTGTGGCACACCAAGGATTTGATGAACATTTTGTATTGCTGCAACACATTTGTCTGAAAGTTAGCTTTGGATTTCAAAGCAGTATTGAGGTTTATTCTAAAACATGCTTAAAAAATTCTCACAGGACTTCTGTTGTCCAGAATTTTTCCTTTGTGGTGAATGGTACACACTTAACACGTTTCCTGTAGGAGACCAAAGAAAGGCAATACATGTCAGTATTTATGTGTGGAAGAAATGATTCCTTATCAGTGACACACGTGTGTGTTTGTGTCTAAGTGCTTCCTTATCTGTGGCATGTGAGAGTGTGAATGTGAGGGCGCGGGTTCAGCAGGCCGTCCGCTCTGAGCAGGATCATTCATAGGCAGCTGATTTGATATACGGCTCTGATATGGATTGAAGGAGGGCCTTTGTTGCTCGCTATTGTTGTGAGCTTAAGCACAAACCTTCTTCATCTTCCTGACTAGCTGGGTTAATAACACTGATAAAGCATCACTTTGATAGAATCATCTTTGTTTGGTTTCTTCTGTCTGTGTCCCTACTTCTCTCCTGTTCTGTCTTTCTTATTTACGAATCCTCTCATCTTTCAGTAGATGTTTTCCGTGTTTTCTCTCGTCTGCTACCCTTTCTCTATATTTAATACCTGTCAGTCAAGAACAAAAAGCCAGAATGTGTTGGTGATGATTAATTACAGGATGTTTTCACTGATCAAAACGGGGATTGTGTACTGTTTACATCTTTGTATATGGCAGCGCAGCAAATAATGGTTTGTAAATCTCTTGGGACAGTTTTCCTCTCAGTCTAATGGGGACATTTGTCTTTGTTTTTGATGTAAAGGCAACCGCACAGAGCTGGCAAGTTACAAGGACATCTCTACTTAACTCATACCTTATCAGCCATCATCAGTATTTCATTAGTCCATCTTAGGTCTGAAACAAAGTTATAATATCTAATGTATAATGAATATCAAAAGGATAATGAGTCGTGTGTAAGTGATTGCATTAATATATCATTATATAAACTGTAGATTATTTAAATATAACTGTACTTTACCTTACTACATAGTCTTTGGTTAAGAAACTGAATCTAGATACATATCTTCTTAGACATTTTGTTGTCAGTGAAGTCTGCTTGAAATTCTTTTGATTTGAGTGAAATTTGCATGATTTTCCATTCATTCATTCATTCATTTGTATTCAGTAATGACTTGATCCTAACCGCTTTGGTTCCAGTCCTGTGTCAGAATCATTGAGTGCGATGTGTCAGTCCATCACAGATGATTTTCTTTTTTTTTCATTAATTCAATTTTATATATATATATATATATATATATATATATATAGTTATCAGTTTAGAAAGTTTAATACAATCTATTTGTTATCCACTTATATAAAAACACAAATATGTACCAAAGTATTAAGGAATTATAGACAAGCTATACATGCAGCAAAGTGCTCAGATGGCACTGCAGCAATTTGCTAGCCAACCACTACGGAGACCCGGGTTCAAGTTCCAAGGTATGGCCAGATTGGGTCTGAGGCAGAGGAGGCTGCAAAAGAGATCTCTACTGAGCCCTGAGATGGCCTGGTGTTCTCCTTCCAGGATACGCTTCTGCCTGTGTCCAATGAATTCCAGGATAGTCTCCAGTCCTCCCAGCAACCCTGTCCAGGATAAGTGGAGTAAAGCATAAAGCATACATGCACACTCACTGATCACTTTATTAGCTACACCACCTTGGTTCCATGATCATTGTCCATTTTATCAGTTCCACTTTCCATATAGATCTGCTTTGTAGTTCTACAGTTCCAGACTGCAATCTATCGGTTTCTCTACACACAGTCCCCTTTACTCTGTTCTCTAATGGTCAGGACAACCACAGATCAGATACCACTCAGGTGGTGGATCATTCTCAGCACTGCTGTGACACTGATGTGGTGGTGGTGTGTTATTGTGCGTTGTGCTGGTATGAGTGGATCAGACAGGGCAGTTCTGCTGAAGTCTTTATACACTGTGCTCACTCACTGAGCACTCTATTAGAAACATTTAATATATTGCCCTGTAGATGTAAAGCCAGAGACAGTATTTCATCTGTTGTTGTTACACAGTTTATGCTAGTCATCTTCTAGTCCTACATCAGTGCTCACAGGATGCTACCTGCAGGATGCCTATGGCTGGACATTTATGGCTGGTGGACTATTTTCAGTACAGCAGTGACATGGAGGGGTTTAAAAATTCCAGCAGCACTGCTGGGTCTGATCCACTCGTACCAGCACGACACACACTAACACACCACCACCACATCAGTGTCACTGCATTCTTATTCAGGCTAAATGTTTTATGCACAAAATTAAGGTTGCATAATAGAAAGTCACTTGTGTTTTACTCTCAACTGTGTGTTTGTGTGAACTCCCAACAGACTGGAATAAAATTCATCTCTCTTCTTTCAGATTTTTCCAAAACAGATTCAAGGTAGTAAGTTGCTGAGCTGCAGTTTGTGTGTGTGTTACTAGAGCTTGGATTTATTGCTGAACAGGAATGATGTCAGGATTTGATGTCAGGATTTGCTCTACAAAGTCCAGGCTACAGATGACTCGGTGAACTTCGTTCATATTTTCTGGTGTAGTGTGAATGAAGGAGAAATATGTGTATGAAATAACATCTGGGATGTGGATTTGCACGCACAAACATGTACATCATACACACAGGACTTACTGTCTGAGTTATCACTGACTATATATAATATAGTCCACCTCTCTCTCTCTCTCTCTCTCTCTCTCTCTCTCTCTCTCTCCCTTACTAATCTCTGCAGGTATTTCTCTCCTCTGCGTTATTAGAATGCAGCCAATGTTCTCTATTGATGCATGTCAGAGGCTCATTCTTTCATCTCCTACATTTAATTTACCGTCCTGTTGTGTGGCTAATCCCGTGTCGTGCCATTTCCTCCGCTCCTCAGATTGCTCTCTCAAAGCTCCTTCTTTGGTCAGATAAAGGGGAAGGTAATCGCCATTGTCAGCCACAGATACACTGCCGTGCTCCCCCCTCTTCAGACCCAAATGAAAGGGGCTGTGCTGGCCTTCCGCCCCACAAATCACTGGCCTGCTTCTCAGCAAGAGTGGACCCAGTGGCTAGTGCACTTTCATCCTGAGAGACAGCAAGAGCGTGAGTTAGAGAGCTAGAGAGACAGAGCGAGAAAGAGGGGGAGAGAGAGAGGAGAAGTAAACCTGATTTACTTTTTAAAATAAACCTAGCCTGCATAATATGGCCAAATGCTAAACGGGGATATTAATACATATTGACATAAACTGTGACACTTAAATCCTCCAATTTTATATTTGTTAAGGCCTGTGAGCACGCATCATTTGGAACATCTGAGATTATAATGCCCACAAGACACACTGCGATGGCAGCATTAGCTAATAACAGCTAATAAACTGATGGATTAAAATGATGAATAAACAAATATATTGAGCAGCTAAAGCTAAAAATGATTTAATGTCTTTTATACCTCATTATTGTCAGTAATTGTATGTAGTTTTGGAGGCACTAATAAAATGAGACTGAGATTACATGAAGAAGACATCCCAAAGTGCAAAGAGATACAATTTAACCCCTACATAACTTATCAGCATTAAGTAGCATAATAAAATAGATTTCAAAATGCATATCCTTTAATAGCATTTCTATAAATTGATCATTGCTGTATTGAACTTGTATTACCATTCATTTTAAATTAAGTATAGGTTGACCAATATTAATATAATAGCTACATATGCTACAAATATGCTTTCTATTAATAGTCTGTTCCAGCATTGTAATATATAATGATTTCAAATATTAAGTTAAAAGCACTCTGTTTGGCACCTAACCCAAAATTCATGCACCGGCAGAGGGCTCCTGACCATCGCAGGGTTCCATAAATGCACCTCCGGTCTTTCTGGTTGCACATCTCACCTGCAATTCGTACCAAGGCCCCCAGGAACAGTGAATTTCAGCTGCTGGCTCTTACTACCAATCCACCAGAGCTGCTCTAGTGAAGTTATACAATTTAAATAATGCAGCAGTAAAAAAAATAATATTGTATTTATACTTTATTTAGCTCCCTCTGTATTTGTAGTGTATTATAATTACATGTTATAAAGAACACAGGTTATAAACCTTAACAAAGCACTATAATGAAAGGCAAACAATCGAATAATTCTGTTGTGTTTGAGTAGCAGATCTCAGGTTTCTCAAATCGTACTCATTCACATAAGTATAGCCTATATCACACATATATTAGATTATTATACCTGGCCATCACAGTTTTAAGTGAGCTTTTAACTGTACAAGAAATGTCATTTAATTTACAAGCAATACCTCATAAAAGACCATAAATACTGAGATAAACACTGAGAGATGGATTTGTTTCAATTTGTTCAAGTTATAAGAACAAATCTAAAGGTGTTGCTGTAATATATAATATTATAGCGGCTACAATGCTAATAAACAGCTATTATAATATTTAACCTGACATACAAGTCATACAATTATGTTTTATTTTGGTGTTCAAAATACAATTACGCCTGGACATTTACAAATTATGACAGGCATTATAAGGCATTTATGATGCATTGGGAACACAACATTTACTGCAAGTTTAAGCTTCTTTTGGGCTTGAATCTAATATTTATCACAATTACAATGAATAAACGCTATATAACATAAGTGCTAAATAACTTGACCTGGTCTTTCTCAGATGTTATCTAAAGCCAAGCTGACTGCAGTTAGCACAAAGGCCCAGAGAAGAGCAATCTTCTCTTGAGTGCATATTGGCCTGAGCACATCTCTTAAGTGAAGGGCACTAGCGGGATCTGGGGGCTATAAAAGCCGCCTTTGCTCTTCTCTCGTCTCTCACGCTAACACCAGTCACCTCCTCTGACACTGCTCATTACAGTGGCTGCTTGTGAGAGGGAAATCCTCTTTGACTCGAGTGAAGGAGCTGCTTAATATACAAAGCAAATTAATGGACAAAATAGCTGTGTGCTGCACTAGTGCCCGGGGTTTGAGAGGATGGGGGAGTGATGAATTCCTGTGATGTGGCCCTAGCTTAAGGTTGTAATCCCTGGCCAACAGATTCTACTGTTTCCCTTGCTTGCTCTTCGTCTGTGTGGAGCCCCTCAGCCAAGGATCACTGCAAGCTTAATTAGAGAGAGAGAGAGAGAGAGAGAGAGAGAGAGAACGTGGCAGAGGAATCGCATGTTAGAGAGAAACAGAATGGAGGTGTAGCTAATTAAGATCATAGCTCTTACTGAAATGGTTTAAATTGTAGTGCTACTGGAATCACATCCCTAGGGAAAGCTAGCAGAGGTAGTAAGAGATCATAGCTGCACCTTTACTGTCAGAAGCAACCTGTAACTGTGAAATGGGCTTTAATTTGGAGCAAGGGGATCAAGGGTAAAATACAGGATGATTTTGATACACTACTTGATATTAGTATTTATATGAAGAATAAGGATTTATAAACTTTAACTAGTGGCAGCTTATTCAGTTTCCACAGATGAAGGTCAAGATTTCTTGACACAAATGCAGAATATCTTAAAAAAAAAACCCTTTTTCTGTAAATATTACAGATAAATTATAAAAATGTTCATTCTTAGTTAATTACTAGTACTTCTTAGTTACTAATTATTTTATAAAGTAAGATATAAGACTAATTGTAACTAGTTTGGTGGCACACCTTTACTTACACAATACAATAGTTAGCTTAACATTAACTAGCTTGTTAGAAAACGTAGCTACTTAATGTCAAATAACTACTTCTGGAGATACCGGTAATGCTGCTGAACATTATGTAGTGTCATTTAGGCCAAGTAATTCTAAACACTGAACTGAGCTGAACTGGAAATGAATGTGAAGGTGCTGTTGATCAAGTTTGGAATTCGTTCCCTAAATAATCTTAAGGTCCAACAGGTTCTGATCAATGGAAGCCAGCTGGCAAATCCAGGATGTGCTTAGTTAATTATGCATTCTAACTCCTATGCTGTAGGTTCAAGAATGCCAGTAGCGTAATATGCGGTTCAGTTCTGTTTTCACCCAGGTGCAAATGCCAAAAAAAACAAACAAAAAAAACAACTGGATATAATAAAGCTCTTGACAGAGGTATTTATAGTACCTAGCCTGGAATTAATTGGGTGCATGCAGAGGTACGCCCTGAACAGAGTGCTGTGCATGAACCACCAGACCTTCATGTTGCACCCATGACTCAAACCCAGGCATTAAGATAATGCCATTTCCAGCAGCCGGCACTTAGCACAGAACCACAAGAGTTGCTATTATTAATTTAGCAGAACTGAATTTCATCAATCAAACAAGACAAATATCTACGTTTGAAGCTGGCAATGCCTTCTCTCTGCTCCCTCTGGGAATAGCTGTTGAAGCCCTGCAACGCTGACGAGGAAAAAACATGTTAAAAAGTGGACAACAATAAATCAAATGTAATGCAAATATTAATAGCAAATACAGATTAAAACAATATTTTCATAATAATTGGTTATTTTTGATTATATTTAAATGGATTTTTTAATGTCATATACCCTATGTAACAAGTAACGCAGTACATAAGTACATTTTTACAAAATGTAATGTTAAGCAAAAAATGTTTTAAAGTTACGGTACTTTTGAGTAATATTTTTGCTACTCTTCAGACAATCAGGTAATTTAATCTATGAAATAATTTTAAAATATCCCAATTTGCTACGTCTGCATTTTACACTAAATTGACATTAAATTTGTGTAATGTGGGTTTAGACAAAGTGGGGAGACAAATTCAGGAGCTAAAAAATCCACAGTCAATGACAGTCAGAGGCATTGAAGTTGCCATAGACACATGCAGTGTGTAAGAGCTGAGTGTGCTTGGGGCCGTGATTGTACATGAGAGGTTTTGTGTGTGTGTGTGTGTGTGTAGATGAGTCTCCCAATGCCTTTTCCTCAGGCACCAATGATCCTTACGCCCTCACTATGTCATTACTTAATTGGCCCTTTTGACGAGACACGTGTGCCATTTTGATTTGTATATTCCCTCTGGTGCTGTGCCGAGGCTTTGCAGCTCCCTGATTTTAAGCCAAACTTAAATGCAACCTTTGAATGTGGAAGCCACTTTAGCAGAGTTTGTTGTGATTCCCCTTATTCGCCATGGCTGATATTCATATGGCAGTTTCAGAGGCTTTCCTGTTCCCATTGTTAATTGTTCAGTTGCTGGGTTTGGGATATTTAATAGTGAAAACCTTGATTAACTCTCAGTCTCATTCTGTCAGCACAAATCATTTATCTGTTTAACAAAGACTACATGAGATTGAGTGTTCTTAAATTACATTGGGCTTGCCTACTTCTGCTACTCGTGGAAACTCGAACTTTGGTTTTAAAGATTTTTATATTAACAGAGGTCTCTTCTACCCCTTTGCTTGTTGTTATAAAGAGAAGTATCTAAATGTAGCGAGAAAGTGGTTTTAGTATACACCCCCCTCCTTTTGGGCACCTTTCACCTTTAAATCTGTCTTTTCATATTCCTCTCAAAGCTCCTTGTCTGAGGAAAAGGCGACACACTAAACAGGATCTCTGGGCAAACAAATGAAGAGGGACAGAGAGGGAGAGGGCTAAGCGAAAAGGGGGTACTTTAGCGGACATGGTTCAGGGAATATCACTGGGTAAGCAAAGCAGTGAGAAAATCGATAACTATCCTTACTATTCGCATTTTTTTGTACTGTTTTCTATTACATTGCCTTTTTTTTATAGTGTTTGTTGTTGGATATGGAAGATATACTGAGTTACTAGTGATGTATGGCACAGAATAAACTGTATACATGATTTTGTTACAAAGAATCAGCTGTATCCATAAATGGTTTATCGTACTAAACGCAGTAGTTTCAGGCCTGAGTGTTTTATAATAGTGGAACCTGTACACAAATTATATATATATACATTTAATAATAATCCGCTTACAGGTGTATATCAAAATATGGTTCAGAATCATTGCAGAATTAATATCAGAGATTACCGGCCATCCACATATGACTGGCAAGTGGTATGACCAGACAAAAGGAAAGCAGCAATGAGGATTAATTATATGAAGGAGGCCTCAAGTCCAATGGATTGCCCCGGCAGCCACAATTGTGACTATGCTCTAATCATGCAAGAGTGAATCATAAGCCTAAGGTAAGCTATGTAATGCTGGTAAGACGGTGAGCTGTGTTTTATTGGTGCAGAAAGAAATCCCTTGCACCATTCAGAGAAAGAATCGCAACAGTAATACCATTAACTTGCACTAGGGATCCCCAAATGGCATTTAATTGCCAATAGCAGGTCTATTGTTTGGTGGGGGTAAACACAGGCTTGGCAAGAGGAGGGTGTTCAAGTTGAAGGGGTGTCAGAGAGTGAGAGTCTGGCGACCAGTAGCCCTTTCTCTCAGGCCCAATGTGAAGAGGGATTTACCCACACACACACACACACACACACACACCACACACACACAAACCCCATCTTCACCTAAGCTCCAGAGTAACTAGCTTAAGTAAAGTCTTCAGGGATGGTAAATTGGGGCAAAGTCTTCTCTTCCTCCTTTTAATACCAGATTTGTTCGACAACATGATTTGAGGCTTGCCTATTCAAGGCCCTTTACAGGTTCAGAGTCAGGGGGCTTTGGGGCTCAAGGCATTTTACCTCACACATGTTGTACGCCAATTTGGGTTGCTTTCAAAGCAGCGCGAGTTTGTCTATGCAATTAGGTTTGTTTTCGAGTTGGAGCAATTCATCTGCAGAGACTTGGGGATGACTCTGGTTCTGCTTCAGCCTCTTTTATTGAACTGAATATAGAAGGGCGTCTTGCAATTATATTTGCTGCTGTGTACGATTTTTACTGCCAGTACCACCATACAAAAATTGGCATTTCGTCATTGGATAAAGGCAAGGAAAATCTGTATGTTCAGTATGTTTGCTTCAGTGTTTGTGTAGTAAATATGTGTCTGAGAGATTTTGTTCACCCTTCATTTGGAAAGGCCTATTCTAAGACAGCCATAATTGGACATGGGCTTTGTTGTGTGTGTGTGTGTGTCCGTTTGTGTGTGCGCGTTTGTGCATGTGGTAGCAGCTCACAGCACACTCTATTGTCCACAAGTAGAGTCTGGGCAATGAACGGCCATCAGCAGCTCTCAGCTCTGATCCACTTTGACAGCACTTCAGGAGGAGGCAGGCAAACTGTTTTTTGCCCTTTCATTCCAAAATGGAGAAAAAAAAAGTTTTTACACCACCCTTCCTTACATCATTCACCCCTCTTTTCGCATCCCCTCTGTTCATCTTTCTCACTGACACCTTTTCTCAGCCTCTTTCACCCTCTGCACCTCTTCCCTGAAGTTTTACGTCACTGCTCTGCCTCCATTCTGTTTTTAGAACAAAGTTGATAGCCAGATCATCAATACAAATTACTCAGGCAATTTTATAAGAGCCTCACAGAAGAGGTTTTATTCCAAATGCTGCTTTGATAACAGCGCAGAACAATTACTATATTTCTCTCACAGGAAGGCTCATTCATGATGTAATTAGCGCTGAAATGTCTGATTATTGTTTTTTTTAAGCCTGAAACTGATATTTAACAAATTACAAACCAAAAGGCTGATTTCTCAAACTCATGTAACAGCAACACACTTCATATTTTATACTCTAGCTGTAAAGTGAGCCATCACTATCCATTTTAATATAAATGTATGCTTAAAATACCACTCAACATGTTGTTTTATACTATAATATTACATACAATAGTAATTGTTTAGCTCTCCCCCATTTTTGATTTAGTTATCTTTTGAAATAAAATGATACTTAAATGATTTAGGAACATCTCTGCAATTTGCACATGCCTCCATGTCTTCCTGTCATCCAATAACACCAGATCTAAGTGCTAACAGCATTTGCTTGTGTTTCTCAGAGGTAAGTATGAGTGGGATTTTATTACCTTACTCTAAATTAGGATTTTAATATTCTACTGTAATTTATTTGATAGTAGTCAAGACCTGACAATTTATTTAGCAACATGTAACCATGTTAAACAAGTGAAATGTGCTATTTCTATACACTATGGATGTAGCATGCTGTATATGTTTTTGGATGCAGCCTTTTGTTAACCAGCTTTCATTGCTTACGTGTTGAAACGAGAGGAATTTGAGTGACAGTTCATTTGACTTCTTGCTAACTGTTATTAGGTGGTTTGTACATTTCCAGAGTTACTTGCTAACAATTTGAATATTGTGTGTCGTTCAAATATGTGGAAATGAAACAGTGATATCATCGTTCACAAAAACCCTGCTCTTGTTTTACTATTATTTTGAATGCACTGATCCAGTGACATCTAAATATGACTCTAGATAAGTATTTGTAAGTATTTTAACTATTTGAGAAAGATGAAAACCAGTAGCTGCTATGTGTCCTGGGGTAGTGTACGCTAGCCCACCACCACAGTGACCAGGATTCGAGCCCTGACGATGCCTTCCCAGAGTTGGTTGTCTTGTAGGCACGATTAGGTTGTGCCTGAGGGAGACGAGACTGGATAGGGGATCATCCTCTGCCCAGCCCTGCAATGGATGATCATTGATTAGAGCAGGATGAGCAGGGATACAGTAGTGAAAAAGGTAGTTGCTACACAGACACACTTGTTCACTTCAAAGCCTGTTACTGATGCAACACATTAGAAAAATAACGAGTGTATTTTGTAGTCATAACAACTACCATGCACACTGATTCTGTTTGATAAACCCGCTCTCATTATCATTTTGTGGTTTAGATTTAAATAGGTTTTGGATGAACAAACATTGGGATAATGAATAAGTTAAATTACAGATGTTCCTGCTTAAAGTTTTACTATAGTCCATTTTTCAGTCCAAAATAAATTCTAGACTTTCATCATGTAGGTTGTGTGTGCTAACGTGTCTCATCTGAATCGCTGCAAAACCTCACTGCAGTTATTTCTAACACGTTCCACTCTGGTGGATTTCGGGCAGACTGAGTCCCCAGTTCCCCCGACTCCTTATTTGATGCAAATAACAGTCATCTAGAATCCAATGCAATTTCTCATGGCCGCACATTGCTTAATCAATGTGAAGTGCTGTGTAAAAAAAACATTGGAGCTCTGTAATAGTTGTTTTTGACCGAGTCAAGTGTGGCTGCTAAAATTTAATCCTGACCTGAGATTCAATTATGAGTGCCTGACTAAGCAAAGGCATTGGAATAGAAAGAAGTCTCTCTCTCTCTCTCTCTCTCTCTCTCTCTCTCTCTCTCTCTGTGTGTGAGGTACATATTAAAGTTTATTTCTGGTATTTCTGAGTTACAGCGACCAAGTCTGATTCATAAGCAATCTGTGAAATGACCATACACTTCCATTCCATTTAAATATATTGTGATATTGTGTTTGATTGTATGCCATTAAGAAGAGTACAATTATAAAATGTAATATACTTGCTGGACAACTCAGTAATGGTTTGCCTTGACAATTCCATGATTGTACAATCTTAATGAAAGTTCCATTGTTAGTTACTGTATGGATAGATCTGGATGAGTGTGGTCTCTTATTCCAATTCACATTCAGTCTGTATCAGACGGAACACTTTTAGAATGCAAAAGAAGCAATGTGAGAAATTTTTGTTCAAAAACTCATTGACACCTTTTAAATGAGCTCCCCCTTCTGAGAAATGCGTGATCTTTCAGAATTCATTATCTGACGGAGATGGCCTAGACCAGACAAAGAGCAGTCGCTGTGTGTTTAGTGTCATAGCATGCTATCTCCGGAAATTATATGTATTATATGAGAGGAGTGTGTAGCAGCTTAAGGGACATGAGGTTACTGTGTCCTGTGTTATGATATTGACTTTCAAGTACATTAATTTGAAGTACGTTAATTCATCAAATTTAATCATCTCCAAACTCAGGACTTACATACTTTGAAGCTGATTTTCCTTTCTCTCCCAAGGACAGCAGGTAATGTGTCTCATAAATTAACCTGCAATGTTTACATTTACATTTACAGCATTTAGCAGACGCCCTTATCCAGAGCGACTTACAGTTGGTACAGTCTTGCAATCCAAGCAATTGTGGGTTAAGGGTCTTGCTCAAGGAGCCAACAGTGGCAGCTTGGCAGAGGTGGGATTTCCAATGTCCTGCTTTTCCTGAAATACAATGATTTGTTAATAATCATTGATAATTATAATCAATGATCAATGATATTACATTCAAATGACACAGTAAAAACATAACATGACCAAAAGGTAGAGAAAACAGAACATTTTATAGTGACCATTCGTGTTTTAAAGAAGTTATTTGTATTCCTTTAGAAATAAGAGGACAGAAAGTGATGGTCAAGATGCCAGACGTTGATAAAAGAAAAGTGGGTGGATGAGAAAGGCTACATGTGTATTTTTACATGATCCAATGAGTAAATCCATTTTTAAGGTCAGGAAAAGCTGCTGGAAACAGCAGTTTGAGGACTTGGGTTTGAACCCTGAGCAGGACTTGCAATGTGAAAGACAGGTGGTGTGGATATGGAGGCCTGCAATGGATAGGTCCATATCCAGGAGCACTTTTATGTTCATCATGTGCACCCAATGAAATCAGGGTAAAATGAGAATATTCATCTTTCTTTCTTTCAGTTGGTTTAGCTCTTGCAGAGAGATGAGGAGGGATAAGATGTTGACAGGTGTCATGTTTGTTGAAGCCAAAAGCATAAGCTAATTGAACAAAAAATATTTTACATGTACGACTTACAAAGAACGAATTGACACAATTATCATGGTTAATAAGTGAACATGTTAATAGATAATACTATGCCATCAATGGGTGGTCATTTTTCTCAGGCACAAGGATAGATGTTTTAATTTTAATCCAACACATAGGTATTAATATGGACTTTGGTCCCACATTTACTGCTACAACAGCCTTTGTTCTTCTAAAAGGGCTTTCCACTATAATTTGTAACCTGACTGTAAGGTTGGCTGCTGATATTAGACAATAAGCCCTGGCTTATTTTGGGCATTCCAGTGTGTTTTCAAGGTGTCTGATGGAGTTGAGGTCAAGGTTCTGTGCAAGCCAGCCAAGTTCTCAATCAAAGATGGCAAGTCAATTCTATATGGACTTCATTTAAGGACAGAAGGGCAGAAAATTAATGAACTGACTCGTTGGAAGTGTAAAACTATAATTGTGTTATATTGAGAGTCACTGGGGTATTAAATACAACCCATTCTGCTGCTACTGTTTGTCTATGGAGAATCCAGAAATGTATTCTTTATATTATGAATGTGTTAGTTGCTGAGTGGCAGACCTCAATAATTAGGAGAGGTGTCCACATGATCATCTATATGGTCTCCTATTACAAGTATATTACTCTCCTTTTATTCGTATTACCATCGTAGCCTCGTTGTTGCTAATGAAAGTCCTAATGGGTAAGAGTATATACAATCCCCCAGAATCCAGAGTTTTGTGTTGGCAGTGTCTCTGATATAGACTCACTAGCGAGAGCTCTTTGTATGCCTATACTTTACAAAGATTGTGCATGGTTGTTCATTCCTTTTACTTTTTACCAGTCATTACTGACTGTTTCTTGAGCAATGTGCAGTTCAGATCTTAGACTTATGAACAACTTCTATGCAGAGAGCCTATTCTAGCAGCCATGGTTAAACTTGATCACAGTGTGAGCTGAAATTGTGTGGAAGTTATGTGGGAGGTCTTCGATGGGTCATCATTCATGTAGGGCAGCTCTGAATGGCATTTGTGATTAAACTAAGTGGATGTCCAGTGGGAGACTGGGGGATAGGACACATAATCAACGCTATCACTGTCAACTACCCTGAAGAAGCTTATTGACCCATATGTCTGTACCAGCCCACATTGATTTCTATTAGTAACTACTTCGGGAATCTTTGGGACCAGCCTTCTGGCTGTCCTACAAAAGGGTGTTAAAGTCTAACCGTGGCTTCAGTGTTGCCCTTTCTCTGCCAGTCTTATTGACTGACGTCTGTGTGTGTGTGTGAATGTGTTCAATGCAGCTAGCAAGGAGAAACAGTACAGCAGAACACCAAAAGCTCCATTTGCAAAGATGTGTAGCAGAAGAGGTGAGGAAGAAATTCCATAGGATTAATTTTCTGTGAACCCCCCCCCCTTTCCGAATGCAATCCCCAGCCACCCCGGACCGTAACTTCAGCTGTGCAACCCAGTGTTAAAAGGCCCAGAGGAATACCATCTTTGTCATCCCGTCGATTCAGGAGAAAGAATAAGAGAAGTTTAATCCCCATTGTCCGTGGGTTTGGTCGGGAGGGGTGTTGGCGGCTGTAAGATGATCCAACCGGCCTCGCTAATCCCCACATACCCAATTCAACCTCTCCTCCCCCCGTACACCTCAACAATGGCACAGTCCTGACTGGGAGTCAGACCCCAATGTGCATGTTCTATAGAAAAAAATGGAGTGAAGTAAAAGTTGCCACAACTCAGAAGAATTGAGTGAAAGGTAGCAGGACAGAAGATGGAGGAGGGTAAAGGAGGTGTGGGTGGCAGAGCACCTTGTGTCTTTGTGTTTGTTGCTCTTTTGTGGACTCTGTGGCAATAGGTTAGTCCTGTACCCCTGTATGCCTTTGCCCTTATGCATTCATTCCCCAAGACCCCACAACAAGCTACCAAATGGCTAACATCCTTCCAAATGTCAGGCTCATCACATGCCATGCTTAACAGCCATAGACCGTGTATTCTTCCCAGGTGACAGGCATGTACAGTCATGTATATTGCAGTGGTTTATGTCTCAAATGCTACTTCTATTGCTTTACTATCACTGCTACGCTATATAGACAAAGGTCTGTGACACCTCTTTTAATAAAAGAGCTCTGCTACTTTAGGAACACTCACATGTAACATATTCATAATATAAAGCATAGCCTACCTTTCCAGGTTCTCCATAGACAAATAGTGGCAGTAGAATGGGTTGTACTGATACCCCAGTGACTCAATATCACGCATTTATTGGTTTCTGCTTCCAACAAGTCAGTTCATCAACTTTCTGCCCTGCTGTCCTTAAACAAAGTCCATAGAGGATTGGATTGGCAACTTTGATTGATCCTCCACACATCTTAAAAATGCAATGGAATGAAAAGTGAGCCAGGGCTTATTGTCTAACATCAAAAGCTGACCTCACAGCCATGTTCCAAAATCTAGTGGAAAGCTCTCTTAGAAGAACAAAGGCTGGTGTTGCAGCAAAGGTGGGGGCCAAACTCCATACTAATACCCCTGTTTTGGATGTAATTTTTGGGTGTCCATAAACTAGGCCATAAAAAGGCAGGAACAACCCTAGACAGGGTACCAATCCACGATAGGGTACACACACTCATGCACTAGGGGCACCTTTAGGGACACAATTAACCTAAAGCGTCTCTTTGGATTGTGGCAGGAAACCGGATTACCCTGAGTAAACCCAAGCGGACACAGGGAGGACATGCAGACCTTGCTGTGACGTGACAGTGCAACCGTGACACCGAGCAACCGTGCCACCCATAATATGATATAATAGCAGCAAAGGCTAATAGTTAACAATATGTAAAAACAAGTTAACCTTAACTGTATTCCTAACCCCAATTCTAACATGTTATCAAAATGGTATTTAAAACAAAGTTGATATAATGATTCTTATAACATAGGAAAATATGTGACATAGTAACAGCTGATATTTTTGAATATCCCTTTTGGATCAGCACCACCTCTGTCTGGCAGATCAACCAGGAGATCACTTTATTATTTCATAAAGCATGTGACAAGTCTGAGAATTGTAAAAACATGACTGACCTTTTAGTTGTATTTGTTCTCATGGATGATCAGTCTCGTGTCATTTACCATCATGCATAAGCGGACTGAATGTAAAATGTGTCAACTCCAATCCATAACTGATCCAGAGTTTTAGATATGGGTACACATTTGTTTCAGTAAGTCTATAATATCCATGCACTTGTCTTTTGGAACTGCTTTAGTTTAATTTGTGAAATGAAGAAACATGAGACTGCAAACAGAGGTAGCAAAACAGCTTACAAATGTGTAACAAGGACAAATGTGCTATGAATATGCTAAGAAAAGAGAATGGGATTTAGGTTTGACAGAGAGAGATTACTCAGTGGGAATTTGAGGTTTTCTGTTAGTGTTGCTCTTCACTCCACCACTAGGGACATGTATATAGAGACAAATCGGTTGAAATATAGACATGGAAATATAGGGGGAAAACATATCCATGTTGGGACGGGGGGTCTGTATATCTGAGTGAAAGAGAGCCAGGAGACAGTCATTTAAAATTCAGTTTCCTAGGAGTGAAGAGCCTAATCCTGCCCTCGTAATTCCCTGAAGCAAAATCAACCCCCTCTCTTCCTTCCATCTTCCCTTCTATCCCTCCCTCATCATCACTCTCCTCCCTCTCTCTGTCTCTCCTCTGGTTCTATTTATGCCTCTGTGTCTCTAACATTTCTTCTCTGTCTTACGCTCGCTACGTCTCTGCTTAATCTCTTTCTTTCTCTCTCTCTCTCTCATATCTCGCTCTCAGGTCTCTCTCTCTTTCCCTCGCTCTCCCTGTGTCTCTCACTTTCAGCCTCTTACTCTGAGTGACAGTACAATGCCCAGGCCCTCACATGCTTATCTAACTCTAGCAGATGGTCGACTTGGATCAATGCACATATGCCACGATCAATGGCTGTGATAAAAAGCGGCAGGGATGGTACTTGTTTCCCTACTCTCGCTCACTCCGTCTCTCAATTTCCCTCCCCTCGTGCCCACCCTGCTGCCTCGCCCAATTGTCTCTGCTTGCATATGTATCTGGACCCGCACCCAGTGAGGGAAGTCCTGCGAGGATAGGGTCCTTCGAGTCCTCAGGGGCTGCCCACTGCTAGCACCTGCTGACGCTCTTCCTTTGCTGAGTCGGTCTTCTTTTTCCTCTCCTGCTTTCTGACTGAGCCCAATCTCCAACTTCCTATCAGACTCATCGTGGGATCACCGTTCCTCATCTCCGCTCTCATCTCTCGCACACCTGCTCAGGGCTACAACTATTGAATGTTTTCAGAGGCTGTAGAGCATGCAGAGATCTTTCCCAAAACAAATTCTGCCTCACCTATATATTCCCCACCATTCATGCCCCCATTCCCACTCTCTTAATCATACAACCTACTTGTGTTCAACAAACTGAGGTCAATTCTATTTCTCAAACCAGTACTGTGTCACGATTAGCTATCCATGAGAATTTACCTTTTAGATTCTATGTAACAGCTTAGAACAGTTACATTTAGGGTTAGGTTAGCAGTGTTTGTCAGATACATTGCCATCATTACAAAAGTATTTGCTGTGGTTTCCTATAGCAGACATCAAGATTGAATGTAATGCAAAAACTCTGCAGGAAAGTGCAACTTTGGTTTGCAAGTATGCCCTATCACATAACACACTGCCTTGCCACATGCTTATCTCGGGGCAGTCCATCATATTGAGACACACATTTGTAGTGTGCAGGCGTGAGATTTGACCTAATTTTTTGCAACCAATTATAAATAATTCCATTAAACATAGGCAACAATAAATGGCACTAGAATTGGCCCTTCATATCTAACCATGAATTTAAAAAAATCAGAATGTTCTAAAGAACAATACTTGAACTGACATAGCACTATGCTGAACCCACTTGAATGAAGTAATGTGTAGGCATACTCTGCTGTAGCCTCCTGTAATTTCACAAATACTTTCTTTCCTTTCCTTATTTCCTAAACTATACAGTATAATGAAAGCTTTTACATTGTATTAAGTATTATACGTAATCTAGAGATTATTGAAGGACCTCGTGAGGGGGGCCTGCCTTGATGGGACCTGGAACCAGTCCCTGTGAATATGCAGGGCCAACTGGACTGTGGTTTAATTTTGTACTTTGTACTGCTTTTGGCTGCACAGCTACCTTGACATGTTAAGTTTTTGATGTGACTGTGTTTGAGTAGTGAATTGTAGAAGGACCTGCCACAGATTTAACACTTAAATATACATTTCTGTTCACTTCTCCCTGTTCTCATACTTTTAAATCACATCCATGAGAATTCAAAAAATGGTCTTTGTTCTGTCTTAAAGTTTGTCCTGAGAGTTCCAGTCTTATCCTGTCTTTTTTTGGAGATTTTCAATTGGACATTGCTGACGTAACATGTCTCATAATAAGCATATTAAGTCACTTTTTTCTTTCTCTCTTTCCTGTGCAGCTAGAAAGTGTTGTGGCAGATGAACACCTCTGCTATTTATACCACCCCAAATCCTCATGAATATTTACCGGGCTCACAGACTGGGAGGATTTCACTCTTTCAGAAGTCACAGCTCCTCTGGAACTGTTTCCCTTGTAGACAGACCTGCACCATCAATCTGGGATGGAGCACAAGCAGCCAGCCTTCCTCCCTTATTAAGTTCTGCTAGGATTAAAAGATGTTGGATCAGCACATATTAGCACAATAAACAGACTGTAATCGAGACGAGAGAAAACATGGTATGTTGTACGAAGTGTGTTTGAAAGTTAAGTCATAATGGAGAAGGAAACCAAATCTAAGCGGTCATATCTTGATAAATTTGTTGCTGTGGAGGTATTTTAATTAAACTGTGAAATACATTCATTTCATTGATCAAACACCCAGTTTATCTACTTAATTCAAATGGATTAGACTGAGGCAAACATACATGTGTGTGTGTGTGTGTGTGTGTGTGTGTTACAGCAGTCTTTGGTCATGAGGCCTGGCTATGGTGTATAATCCTTGTTTGGTGTGTAGTGAGGCACAACAGATTAGCTAGTCTGCTCGTCATACCACCCACAGTCACACACAACGCACACTAACTAGATGCACCATCATCATTTTTGGACTTTCATTGTCTCTTTTTGTTTCGTTTTTTTTACAATTAAAGATATACACACACACGGTCAGTGATACTGTCATTGTTCGATCAAACCTTTACCCTAACCATAACCTGACATTTTAACAAGCCAACATTAAAGCACAGCAAAAGTAGAATGAACAACAAAAACCCAGGTCAGAAATAAGAGTAGACAAGCATAGGTATTAAAATATAAACACAGAAGTATAATACAGCAGTACATTAGACAGAACACAAATAAAGTGCAAAAAATGCATCATATGTCCATGGAAATGGACTGCTAACCCTAAGCTTCATTCCACCCTAACGGTGGCCATAAACCCTTAACAATAACCATAACCTGAGATCTTAACAAACAGTATTAAAAACACACTTAATACAATGAGTTTTATTAGGCATATAAGGTGGCAACCACAACAGCAGCAACACAGGCTAGTAGTATACACTTTGTATACGAGTATGCTAACCCTACGTTTTAACTTGTTTAACCATAAACATGACCCTAACTGTAGTCTGACATCTTGACAAACCGGAACTAAAAACAACAGTTGGTTATAATTAGTGTTTTATTAAGTTTATTGTGCAAGGAAGTGGCAGAATGAACAACACAGGCTAGTAACAAACACTGAGTAAATAAGCACTTTGACCCTAACCTTTACTTTACCCTAACCTTATATTAGCTTTATATAATCTAAGCCTAACCCTAACTATAATCTGACATCTTCAGAGTCCAGCATTAAACACAACAGCTATTAAAATGAATTATAATTAGTGTTTTTTTAAATTTATTGGACAGAAAACTGTCAGAAGAAGCAAAACAGGCTAATAACAAACATTGAGCATATGAGTATGCTAACCCTATATGTTGCCTAACCCTAAACATAACCCTAACAATAATCAGACCTCTTGACAAACCAGCATTAAAAGCAACAGATGAAATGAATTAGTGTTTTATTAAGTGTATTGTGCAGGGAGGAGGCAACAATAGCAATACCAGCTAGTAACAAACAAGTATGCTAACCTTAAGCTTTATTTCACCCTAATCTTAACTGTGACCATACAACCTAATCACAGCCTTTACCCTAACAATAACCTGAGATCTTAACAAACAGCATTAAAAACACAATGAACAAATTTACATTTTTTAGGCTTTGTAATGTGGCAACAGCAGAAGCAACAATATAGGCTAGTAGCCACTGAGTATACAAGTATGCTAACCCTAAGCTTTATCTAATCCTAAACATGACTCTGACAAACCAGCATTGACAAACCATGATTAAAAACAAGAGTTATTAAGTTTTTTATTATAATTAATTGAATTAGTGTTTTTTTAAAAGTTTATTGGCCATGGAAATGTCAAAAGCAGCAAAACAAGCTATTAACAAACACTGAGAATATAAGTATGCTAACCCTAAGCTTTATTTTACACGAACCATAACCGTAACCCTAAACCCTATACAGCCTTAACACTAACCATAACAAACACTAAGCTATTAAGAACACACTTAATACAATTTGAGTTTTATTAGGCTTATAATGTGGCAACAGCAGAAGCAGTAACACAGGCTAGTAGTAAACACTGAGTATACGAGTATGCTAACCCGTAGCTTTATTTTTTCTAACCCTAAACATAACCCTAACCATAATCAGACATTTTGATAAACCAGAATTAAAAACAACAGTTGATATAATAAATGTTTTGTTAAGTTTATTGGGTAGGGAAGTGACAGAAGTAGCAACACAGGCTAGTAACAAATGAGTATATAAGCATATTAACCCTTGGACCACAGCCCTAACGGTACGGTGTGCAGTATGTGATTATCTGAAACTATGCGTGTTGAATGTCATCTAGTCTCTAAATTCAAAGAACTTACCAACAATCCACATTGAGGCACATAAACACATGTAATCCTGTTTAATATGAATAAGGCATTCACATGTGCAGTAAGAATATGTAGAACTTTAATGAATACATAGATTAAGCACTAAGATTACTGATCTCAATACTTGATAACATGATTAAGAAAAGAACAAGGGGTACAACCCTACTGACTGACAGTAACAACTTCTTGTATTTGGGAACACAAGCGTCTACCTGGATTGGTTGAACTGCTTTGCATACCCATGTCTTGTTTTCTAGTGGTGTACGTAATATTTGTACTTAAATGTATGCACAGTGTCTGTTAATGCCTCAGAATGGCAGTTTATTTCAGGAAGCAATCTTACATCTTCATAAGTAACGCAATACTTCCTGTAGTACAATTAGATGGTGTGCCAATGCTACCACCAAAAATGAAAACACAAAGATCTTGTGAGCTAAGGTGGCATAATTGGCTTAGACTGCTGAAGGCTACAGACATTCACACTTCTCTTGCTGTCCAAATTTTCCACCCATTTCCTCACACCTACACTCTGTGGGTGGGCATACTGTTCTGGCAGACATGACTGTGACCACCCAGAAACCGGTTAATTTAAAGGTAAAAATTCTAGACAAACATGCAGAAACACAAATATTATATGTTTTAAAGGGTTTGAAGTGATTTGATAAAAAAAAAATACATTTACCAGTGTGATATCTGATTACATTCAAAAGGCAGAAATCCAGACTTAATCGCTTAGGATGTCAAGTCTTAGAAAACAGTAACAATGCGATAACTGGAATGAAGTTTACTGAAAGACTGCACAGCATCATGCCAATCTACATATTTTCCCAAAGTATCACAGAGTTAACCTCCTGTAGCAAACAATATATTTTTAATTTTTTATTAATTAGTTTGCCTTAGAGGTTTGACGTGCAGATATTTTGGCTAAAAGGAAGAATGCAGTTTGTCCACTGAGACAAGTTAAATAAAATATTTAGAACAATAGCAGAATGATGCTACTTACTTTATTGTCTTCATTGTACACTGGTATCTTGGCTCTCAACCACCTCAGAACTTGTCAAACTTGGTCCTCGATGCATTTTGACCAGAAAAATTTGTCTAAGTTCTCGTCGTTTGCTTGGTACTTGGCACACTTGCTTAAACTTGTATGAGTCAAGCCGCGCGACTTGTTTCAGCCGTAACTCGATTTACAATTCATGATTCACGATTCAGTACACAGTGATTCAGATTTACAATACCTGTTGCTCAGTGAAGAGCTCCGCTATTTTCATTGTGTTTTTCTTTATTTTGACATCTACAGTACAGCATTCCTAGTGCAAGTCTCCATGGGTCCTAAAAAGGGTTGTATTGACTGCCAACTGAAAGGGAAACAGGAAATTAATGCTCCAGAAGACACAGACAATATAGTGTAGTGACAGTGCAGTTAGCATTAGCAGCTACGCTAGAGCCGTGAGTTCACCAATACAGTAAGTGCTTTTTACAGTATAGACACTCTACCAAGCACTCTGTAAACTCTTCAGTTCATGACACATTTAATCTATGATGGATTTGTCAGAACATATCCACATCGTAAATCATGGAACATCTGTACAATACAATTCCATTAATGCATATAATGCCTTATACACTGTGGATGTTGACATTATTCCTTATGGGAAAAAATTGCTCGGTACTGGTAGTTTTCAGTTCTCGACAATCATTCTGGAACGAATGAACGACGAGAACCGAGGTACCACTGTATTTAATTTGTGAATCCTCTTATCCTAATGAAAGATAGACTTTATAACAACTGTGTTGATCAGTGACTAAGGAAATTTGGTCTCTAGCTCACATTTATACCTCAGTAAAACAGGAAATCATGGATGACTGCGTAAGTGTTCCTAAACATGTAGGATAACTTTTTTCCTGTTAAATCTCTTTTCATCCTTGGGCCCAGGTGGAAATGCACCGGAATGGGAGGACAGTCCAACTCAGGACTCAGCAGGGATCTCATGCCTCAACTCTCTGACAGGTTACCGAATTGCTGATCTGCTTTGATTTCAACACACAGCCATCTCTAGGGTTTACAGAGAATCGTCCAAAAAAAAAAAAAAAAAGAAAATATTCAGTGAGAGGAGACTGGCCAGACTGGTTTGAGCTGATAGAAAGGCAACAGTAACTCACATAACCACTCATTATAACTAAAGTATGCAGAAGAGCATCTCTGAAAACAAAATGCATCAAACCTTGAAGCAGATGGGCTAGAGCAGCAGGAGACCACATCGGGTGTCACTCCTGTCAGCTAAGAACAGGCAACTGAGGCCACAATTTGCACGGTCTCACCAAAACTGAACAACAAAAAAACTGGAAAAAATTGTGACATTCAGATGATAGGGTCAGAATTCAGTGTAAGCAACCTGAAAACATAGATCCTTTATGCCCTGTATCAATAGTTTAGGTTCTTTGTGCTGTCATAACGGTGTAGGGGATATTGTCTTGTCACACTTTAATGCCAGTTGAGCATTGTTTAAACACCACAACCTACCTGAGTATTGTTGCTGACCATGTCTATCCTTTTATGACCACAGTATACTATCTTCTGATGGCTACTTCCAGCAGGATTGTGCTCCATGTCACAAAGTTCATATCTCCAACTGGAAATGAGTTCACTGTACTCAAATGGCCTCCACAGTCACCAGATCTCAATCCAATAGGGTATTTTGGGATGTGGTGGAATAAGAGATTCGCATCATGTGCAGTGGACACTTCTGCAGCAATTGTATGATGCCATCATGTCACCACATCTCTGAGGAATGTTTCAAGTGCCTCGTTGAATCTATACCTTGAGGAATTAAGGCAGTTCTGAAGGCAAAAAGGGGTCCAGACTGGTACAAGTAAGGTGTACTTAATAAAGTGGTTGTTGAGTTACTATTTAAACTAAATACCAAACCATGAACGTCTGCTAATTTTTCATGCTCCAGCCTTGCTGATTTTCCTAACCATGCACTAACCTTCATATACTTAAGAAGAAAACAATATGCACCTCAGCAGGTTACATTAATACTGGACAGGCTGTTGGCTGACAGAGATGGATGTGTATCGGCTCGCAATCATTAAGACTCTAGAGGGCTTTGCTTGGACTTGCAGCCAGTGCTGGTCGAGCTGCTGAGGGGGGCCTCCTTTAATTGAAACCTGTGTGAGTCAGAGCGCCATGCCCCACGCCTCGCCACACACTGCAAACACTCATGCTCTGTTTGCCGCCTCGTTGGCTTTTGTTCTGCAGACCCACCACCGGCCACTTCATTCTCCTTCTCAAATTAATTTAGCAGAAAGTAATTAAACCTTCACTTCCACAACCTGCCTTTTGCGCAAGTGTTCAGCTCATTGAAAAGGTGTATGAAGAGAGGGGGGCCGAAATTAAGACAAGTTGGTGCCAAATGACTGTTGGAGGTTAAAAATAATATGAGAGGCCAGAGTAGCAGGGGTTATGCTCCTTTAATAATGGAATAGCACGAGCTGGCAGAAAACACTTTGCAGGCTGCATTGTTTTGTGAGCAGAGGTCGGGGTTGTGGAGTGTGCGCTCTGTGGTCGTAAGCAGTGTGTGTACACTCAGCATTGTTTCAACCCATGAAGCCGTAATGCTCTTGGCAGGTGCTTTTTCCTCAGTTTTCTTGTTTAATGAGTTTATACAAAGTCAAAGTTCCACTTTATTTGTTAATTAAATGACAAACACAGGTTAGTTGCTTCACATATTTGATGGACTAAGTAAATATATTTTATATAGTAATACTTACAAATTGGAGCAACAGGCAAAAAGTATAAGGTTTATTTTGGTTTTAAAGATTGGATTGGGCTAAATCATGATACATGTTTATTCCAGTAAGTGACACTCCTGAGGTTCAAAGGTCACCATTAAATTCTTAGTAAGGAATTGTATACAGAGGGAAAATGGGCTACTGATACTGTAGATCATATGATGAACTGTGTCCTTATTTTTGTCATAGGAGTTATACGGAATTTTATTTAACATATACAAGTCACATACAATGTTACTTTACACTCCATTAGCCCCAACCAACAAGTGTACTGATATTAAGATAAGACTTTATTGATCCCCTCAGGGAAATGTAACAAAATTACTTGGTACAATATTGATAAAATAATGATATAATATGAACTTTATTTAGCATACTTTAGTTAGCACAGTTTTTATCAACATGAAGCCAAATTAGCCCATATTGCTGCTGATTATGTAAGAGTGTCATTAGAAGAAGATTCTAAGAGTGCTACTGATTAGCAATCTGGGTGGGTCAGAGAACTGGGGTTAGGAATCTGACACGAGTTCAACGAGTGTCTTTGAACTACACTGTGGCGTTGATTCAGGCAGCCAAAGCAGGTATTTGCACAGCAAATATGTTAATCCCCAGCTAATCACTTGGTAAGGTTCAGGGCAGGAGGAAAAAAGTGGAGGTGGCAGCACGTCCTGGTGGCCTGGCACATTCCTCCTGTCAATAATGCCTTTGTTCTGATGATTCAAGCAGGATGAGCTGTTAGGTAACTTGTATATTCATATTATACATTCAATGCCACCATTAATGCATATAACTACTGGTCAAAACTGAACAATTAGGTCAAATAAGTGCAGGACTTGACTGTTATCTTAAAAATGCTGAAAATGTTATTAGGATATTGAAGTAGAATATTCCAGTATATATATTCTGAACCATAGTGGTCACGCTACACTCACTGATCACTTTATTACTTATGCCTGCCTTCTTGTTCCCACACTCATTGTCCATTTTATCAGTTCCACTTACCATAGAGATGTACTTTGTAGTTCTACAATTACTGACTGTGGTCCATCTGTTTCTCTACATACATTGTTAGTCCCCTTTACTCTGTTCTCCAATGGTCAGGACCACCACATATCAGGTACGATTTGGGTGGTGAATCATTCTCAGTACTGCATTGCCACTGATGTGCTGGTATGAGTAGATCAGACACAACCATGCACAGTGTCACTGCTGGATGGAAAATAGTCCACCAATCAAAAATGCCCAGCCATCAGCATCCTGTAGGCAGCATCCTGTGAGCACTGATGAAGGATTAGAAGATGACTAACACAGACTGCAACAGCACATGAGCTACTGTCTCTGACTTTACATCTACCAAGTTGGAGCAATATGATAGATGCATCTACCATAGAGTGCACAGTGAGTCAACACATTGTTTAAAAGCTCCAGCAGCACTGCTGTGTCTGATTCAATCTTACCAGCTCAAAACACACCAACATCAGTCTTACTGCAGTGCAGAGAATGATCAACCACCCAAATAGCAGCTGATCTGTTGTGGTCTTGTAGGGATCCTGACCATTGGAGAAGAATAAAGGGAACTAACAAGGCATGTAGAATAACAGATGGACTACTTTGTAATTCTTGAACTACATGGTATTGTAGAACTACACCTCTATGGTAAGTGAAGCTGAAAAAATGGAAAAAGAGTGGAAAATCAAGGAGGTACCTCTAATAAAGTGATAGGTGAGTGTGGGTAAATAGGTGGGAGATGAACAGGCACTCATTTATTAACAGTCATTTATTTATTGAGGAAAATGATCCAATAATACATATTAGTGAGTTGCAAAAGTATGTAAACCTCTGCTTTCAGTATCTGGTGTGGAAACGTGTTGTGAAGAGCAGACTTTGATAGAACCCTGTTCTTTAAATAAAACAGGGTGCCCCCTCACACCTGATTGTCATCCCATTGATTAAAAACACCTGACTCTAATTTCACCCTCAAATGAACTGCCAATCCTAGAGGTTCACATACGTTTGCCACTCACTAATATGTAATATTGGATCATTTTCCTCAATAAATAAATGACCAAGTATAATATTTTTGTCTCATTTGTTTAACTTGCTTCTCTTTATCTACTTTTAGGAAAATATGATGATGTTTTAGGTCATATTTATGCAGGAATATAGAAAATTCTAAAGGCTTCACAAACTTTCAAGCACCACTGTATGTAAAGAATAAACATGCAGGGATTAACATGCTGCTTTTCTATTATCCAGCCACTATCTTTGCTTGTGCCACTGGTTGGCAGGAGCCTGTGCTGCAGTGGCAGAAATGTAAACCACCCCAGGTTTCCATCCATCAGTTAGGACCAGTTGTGTTGTGTGTGCGGTAACTGAACTAAAGTCCCTGAGGTGGTGAGATAGCGAATTAGCCAGCTGTGCAATCCGGGCACCAAGTTGATTACACTTTTAATATATGAGTTAATTAGGAGAGTCACGGTTATAACAGAGAATCTGAGTAGTTGGTGACAGCATTTCATCTATCTGTTTGCTTGCCAAATATGAAACTAAGCTAATGACACACTACTTTTATTATTTTTGGTCGGTTATCATTTAATCTTCATATGTAGGTATGTGCTGCATAAGACATACGCCCATGCACCAATAAAGTTGCTATCCTAATTAGTAAGGTAATTAACCTACTTCATCCATATCTTATCTTGCCAGGTACTTTAGCTGTTATTATACAGGAATTGTAATGACAGACGTCTGAGCACAGCCTCTGTTGTACAAAGTTTTATTAAACGCAGGGGGCTTCAGCAGACTGAATGCTGAGTAACATTTGGCTGGTGCTGACCCTCTTATTAACACTGAGATAATGATGATGATGATGATGATCAGATCTTACCACAGGTGAAGTACATATGCTGGATCTGCATGCTGCAGCACGAAAACTGTGCGTGGATCGTAGGAGACTTGCAGATTCATTTCTATTTTGAGAATTAGTTTTTATTTGTGGCAGAAAGCAGATGCACTGCAGAGGGAAGAACAAGCAGAGTGAGAAGAATTTTGCTACACAGCCACCATAGCTAAATGCGCTCGTTTCTTCATGGCTTCCCAGCCTGTTTCCTGCTCCCTTTTGAAATACAGGTAAACTCCGCTTAACAACAAAATCTAGTTGCTTTAACACATAACAAATTCTAATAGGAAATACAAGTCTGTCTTTTAACTCTGGACATTGCAGAGTAAATAGCAGGTCAAATGAAAAAAGGTTTATGATGTGTAATTTTACTGCTATAAATGTTATTTGTCATACTTTGATGTTTTGTATTTATAGAATTAATTTATTTTCAGGAATATTGATTTACTTTGCATTAACTACACGCATAAGTAGGAACTATGTTGCGGTCTGTGTTGAGCACAGACACTTTTAGGACGTGGACATAAGCAGAGGAATGATATGAAAAATTTGTACTCTACTTAACACAAGTGCAGGGCAGTCATTTGACCGTTGTGACTTCCTACTAGTAGCGCTACAATGGATTTACCTGCTGAACGGTTTAAAGTGTTTTAAAGGTGTTACTACATTTCCTGTGCTGACAGTGTTTCTTCAAGTGGACTCATTCCTTTTTGGTTATGTACAGCCAGCAAGGTATGTTTATTTATGTTTATATTCCGTCGTGCAAGTTATATTTTGGTTTTACAGTGTGTGTGAGTGTTAATTTGGGCTTGGAACTGAAGAACCACGGTGTTGTGTATTTGCTGGAGGGAACGATATGTATAACAGTTTAGGCTTTGGATGCTGTGTGGATGGTAGCGTTCAAGTGCTGTATATAATATGGGGTTTGGACAATGGCCAGATTGCATAAAGTGCTATTTTCATAGAATATATTGTGGACGTTAAACAATGGTTAGCTTGGCTATTTAGACAGTACCTGCTACAGTGTTCCCTACAGCATTGCTAAGCACAGTATTGAGACAACATCCAGACGTGCAATTTCACAGAACGCATCTTGGACATTAAGTGATACATACCTGTACACCACTGGATGGCTATTTCCAACTTTTTGTTGTTTCATCTTTCTGCCTTGACTTTCTGGGTCCATTCTGTTTTACAATATAGTAACAATATGTATAGTATAGTAATATAGTAACAATAAGTATTATTCACACTACTGACAAGCACAAAATGCTTAATGTGGAATATCTTGTCAGAATACAATACATTTTTCATTCATTCATTTTCATGCGCGCTTAATCAAATTCCAGGTCGAGGGGAGCCGGGGCCTAACCGAACGCACAAAACATGTCTGCACAGAAAGTTGAAACAGGCAAGGAAAAAAAGAATTAACTAAAGGAAAAATGGCTGCATATAATATTCTTAGAATGATTTTATAGCTAATGAAAGAAACCTTTAAAGGAACTGATGGGAAAAAAATTAGGGGAGGCTCTCTCGTTCTTCCTCATTGAATACATTTTGCCAAAGCCATGTGCCAACTCACAGCCCACTAACTGATGAAGGCAGGGCTGTGCTGGTAGATATGCTTCTGAGGACGATTTGAGAGTGGAACTGATTGTGCATGTCTGACTCAAGCTCTTCACTGCGCTCAGCCAGCGGGCTCGCCTTTCAAAGCTCGGTGACGCTCACACACTGAGATATAAACTCCATTAACAAAGCAACTCTGACTCGAACCTTACACGTAACCTGTCTCTGCTTCTTCACTTCTATAAATGTCCTTTTGATCATGTTACCGAATAGATTCGATTGATATGATGGAAACGACAAAGGTGTATGTGTGTGTGTGTGTATATATATATATATATATATATATATATATATATATAGACATATAATGAGAAAGAAAATCCAGGAAATCACATTGTAGGATTGTTTAAAGAATTTAATCGTAAATCATGGTGGAAATAAGTATTTGGTCACCCAAAAACAAGCAAGATTTATGGCTCTGACAGACCTGTAACTTCTTCTATAAGAAGCTCTTCTGTCCTGCACTCGTTACCTGTATTAATGGCACGTGTTTCACCTCGTTATCTGTATAAAAGACACCTGTCCACAGCCTCAAACAGTCAGACTCCAAACTAAACCATGGCCAAGACCAAAGAGCTGACGAAGGACACCAGGAAGAAAATTGTAGGCCTGCACCAGGCTGGAAAGAGTGAATCAACAATAGGCAAGCAGGTTGATGTGAATAAATCAACTCTGGGAGCAATTGTAAGAAAATGGAAGACATACAAGACCATTGATAATCTCACTCGATCCGAGGCCCCACGAAAGATCTCAGAACGTGGGGTCAAAATGATCATGAGAACGGTGAGCAAAAATCCCAGAACTACACAGAGGGACCTGATGAATGCCCTGCAGAGAGCTGGGACCAAAATAACAAAGGCTACCAGCAGTAACACACTACGCCAAGAGGGACTCAGATCCTGCAGTGCCAGGCGTGTCCCCCTGCTTAAGCCAGTACATGTACAGGTCCGTCTAAAGTTTGCCAGAAAGCATATGGATGATCCAGAAGAGAATTGGGAGAATATCATGTGGTCAGACGAAAACAAAATAGAACCTTCTGGAAAAAAACTCAACTCGTCGTGTTTGGAGGAAGAAGAATGCTGCGTTGCATCCCAAAAACACCATACCTACTGTGAAGCATGGGGGTGGAAACATCATGCTTTGGGGCTGTTTTTCTGCAAAGGGGACAGGACGACTGATCCGTGTTAAGGAAAGAATGAACAGGGCCATGTATCGTGAGATTTAACCAAAACCTCCTTCCATGAGTGAGAGCATTGAAGATGGCACGTGGCTGGGTCTTCCAGCATGACAATGATCCCAAACACACCGCTCGGGCAACGAAGGAGTGGCTCCGTAAAAAGCATTTCAAGGTCCTAGAGTGGCCTAGCCAGTCTCCAGACCTCAACCCCGTAGAAAATTTGTGGAGGGAGTTGAAAGTCCATGTTGCCCCAAAACATCACTGCTCTAGAGGAGATCTGCATGGAGGAATAGGCCAAAATACCAGCTACAGTGTGTGCCATCCTGGTGAAGACTTACAGGAAACGTTTGACTTCTGTCATTGCCAAAGGTGTTACAAGGTATTGAGTTGAACCAAATTTATTGACCAAATACTTATTTTCCACCATGATTTACAATTAAATTCTTTAAAAATCCTACAATGTGATTTCCTGGATTTTTTTTCTCATTTCATTATGTCTCTCATAGTTGAAGTGTACCTATGATGAAAATTACACACCTCTCTCATCTTTCTAAGTAGCTTCCACAATGAGTGGCTGACACATATACACACATACACACACACACACACACGCAAGTAAAGATATATAGTGCATGTGTCTTTGGATGCACCTTTAGGATGATACAAGACCCAACAACACACTTAGAACAAAGGTCTAGAGTCAGTTGTTAATTTAGGCTACAAATGTTTATGCAACAAAGTTTGGCAGAAAGCATTTCACAACTTAAAGTTAAAAGTATTTGCTCTACAGTGGTGCTTGAAAGTTTGTGAACCCATTAAAATCTTTCTATATTTTCACAAAAACATGTCCTAAAAGTAGATAAAGAAAACCCAACTATACAACTTAGACAAAATATAAAATTTTTCCTTTATTTAATGAAAGACCTAATGCAATTTTATACAGTACTGTGCAAACGCTTTATTTTCAGTTTACATTCTGCTTATTCTTTAAGTTTTAGTGGTCACTGAACTTAAAGAATTCTACAATTACAGATTGTAGTCTATCTGTTTCTCTACATACTTTGTTTGTATCCTTTACTCTGATCCCACAGGACCACCACAGATCAGGTACGATTTAGGTGGTGGATCATTCTCAGCAGTGTAGTGACACTGACGTGTTGGTTGTGTGTGTTACTGTGTTGTGCTGGTATGAGTGGATCAGAAACAGCAGTGCCGCTGGAGTTATTAAAAACCTCAGTGTCACTGCTGGACTGAAATAGTCCACCAACTGAAAACGTCCAGCCACCAGCAGGAAGGCAGCATCCTGTGAGCACTGAGGAAGGATTAGAGGATGACTAACACAAACTGTGGTATTTTGACAGATGAGCTACCATGTCTGACTTTACATCTACATGGAAGAGCAATAAGGTGAATGACTCTGGACAGTAAGTGAACAGTGTTTCAAAACTCCAGCAGCACTGTCTTGTCTTATCCAGTCATACCATCACACATTAAAACACCACCACCATCACATCGGTGTCACTGCAGTGCTGAGAATGATCCACCACCCAAATAGTAGCTGATCTGTGGTGGTCCTGTGGGGTCCTGATTATTAGGGAACAGAGTAAAGGCAACAAACAAAGCATGTAGAGAAAGTCTGTATGCAAGTCTGTAATTGTAGAGCTAGTGCATCAACCACTAAAACGTATATAATAAATATGCAGAATATAAATTGAACATTATAGAAGGCCTAAGATTTTTGCACAGTTCTGTATATCTGTGAACCTCTAGAATTAGATAATTACTGGAACACTATTGGAAATGTTTCCAATGCAACTGGGGGGGGGGGTCTCAGCAGATATCGAAAGTAAAGGTTCACATACGTTTGCCTCTCACAGATATGTAATACTGGATAATTTTCTCAATAAATAAATGACCACGTATAATAATTTTCTCATTCGTTTCATTGAGCTCACATTGTCACATATTTAAGCAGAAATACAGGACATTCTAAAATGTTCACAAACTTTCAAGCACCACTGTAAATGTTAATTCATCAAATTAAATAACAGACTTCGTGTGGTTGTAGATGATGAGATAGACATCAGAAAATGTCATACAAAAGCTGTTCTTATGTAGTTTATACAACTTTCCAAACATGACCACAGAATAGGCGTTTGTGTAACCCAACACCGTGGTGACCTAAGGTAGAGTTCCAGTGATTCCTTCTGTGATCTGTGAATTCTGAAGCCCCCATGACACGTATCAGGATGAGTGGGGTCAAATTGTGACAAAAACCCCAAAACATAATAGTCTAACTTATAATATATATATGTGTGTGTGTATAGGTTGTATGTATGTATGTATTTGTATGTATGTAGTTCTGTATGTATGTATGATGTCGTATAGTATATATATATATATAGCTAGATATAGCCTAAATATATTATATATATATATATATATTCAGTATTTAGATATTTAACATTTGAACATGAGCTTTAATTAAAGTTTTGTGGGGTAGTACACAGTTAACTGTTAATGCTACCAAATGCCTACAATGGATTGGCACCCTGTCTAGGGTTGTTCCTGCCTTGCATTGTGTTGCCGGCTAGGCACCGGCTCTTTCATGAGGCTAACTAGGATAAGCGGATAAGAAAATGAATGAATGAATGAATGAATGAATGAAACCAAATGTTGAAAAAGAGGTCTGCGTATCTGCTGAAATGCACAAGAGGCTTTCATACTTTGCATTCCAGATGTATGATGTTTGACTGGCTGTATGAAGTACATATTTTAACCCAACTGATAATGCCATGGGTGGGGCTTTGGGCAAGATAAAGCAATTAATGATAAGATTTACATTTATGTCATACAGAAGATGTCTTTATCTAGAGTAACTTACAATCGATACATTCTTACAATCCAAGCAACTGTGAGTTAATGGCCTTGCTCAAGGACCCAACAGTGAGAGTTTGGCAGAGGTGGGATTTGAACCCTAGACCTCCTGGGCCACAGGACAGTACCTTAACCGCTGGCCAATACATTTTGCTAAACGTCCACTGAACACCAATCTAACAAAGTCATGGATGAAACCGTGAGCCAAAACTACAGAAGAGGTCCCAGAGGTATGCATGTATCATGTAAAAACACTTATCATCAACATTTATATTCAGTGATTGCTCAGTTGTTAGAGCTACTAAGGCTGCTAATCGGAAGGCTGCCTGTGTGTAAGTCTTTCTCCTGCTCAGCTCAGTTGTAAGTCGCTCTGGATAAAGTGTTAGCTAAATTTTGTGATGAATGGGGGGCAAGATATTTGAGACTAACTCGTGTAATGTAAATAGCCTATTCAAATACAACGACCTGCAACACAAAATATAGTGAGGGGTGTGAGAAAAAGATAAGGATAAAATAACAGAGAGCGAGAGAGAGCAAGAGCGAGAGCGAGAGAGAGCTGGACTGAGATCTTTAGGTCGTCTCCCCCTGACACACACACACGCAGGCAGATCACAGACTCATCATGTCGCTTCTGTTTGCCCTGAGCCTGCCTCATCAACCCACACGTTTGCTGCATGTTTATCTTTATCAGATCTGCACAGAACAGGAGATGAGAGGAGGCAGGAGGGAACGGAGGGGGTGATGTGGGACGAGTGCACTTTTCTCGTAGTCTCTCTGTTGCCATCATCGCCTGGGGGCCAATTACCTTCTCTGCCTTGCAGTCCAATACCCCCCCCCCCACCACCCCAGCTCTCCTCCTCTCTCACTCAGCTTCCTCACAACCACAGCAACATCTGGCCCTGAATATGCAATCAACTTGTCACTGAATCAGGAAAACAAACACAGAAATACACAAAGCTAATATTGACGAACATCTGATCTCCCTGTTCTCCCACCTCTCCCTTCCGAGAGCTGGCGGTGCAGACTAACTGCTCTCATTGGCCTCTAGACTCTACTCATGGCTTTAGACCTCACACTCACCACTACTTCACCATGAATGCCCTGACAGAATGCAGTCTGGGAAAAGGGCTGTCTAGTCCTAGACTAATTAGGGATAAATTGACCATGCAAGTATCTGTCAAAGCTGCACCACAGAGGTTAGGAAGCACTATTGTGACTAATTACCAGTTAATAACTAATGGGCTTGGTGGTATAGACAAGAACAGTTACTATGTACTGTTCAATATGTCAAATAACGTATTCAATGTAGTTACACTTTTTAGAATCGTTTTGATCAGAGCTTTCTATTTAAAGACAAGAATGTACATTTACCTCACTATACTCGTGTCTCATGACTCATGTTTCATGTCTTATGCAAAAGTTTACACACTCGTTTAAATTAATTGCTCAAGCACAGCTCAAGAGATCCCTGGTTCGATCCTGTCTGTGTGGAGTTTGCATGTCCTCCTCATGTCCACGTGGGTTTACTCCAGATACTCTGGTTTCCTCCCACGGCCCAAAGATGTGTTATTTTAATTAGTGTAATTGGTCCTCCTGCTCAACTATTAGTTGTGGAATAGGCAGGACCTTTTCTTGTTCCTCACGTGTACTACCTCATGAATTTACATTGTCCACTACCGGACATTGAGGTTCTTCTAATGGAAAACAACCAGTTCCTTATAGTTGACCACTTAATAAACGTAAAGTGGAGGTGTAGACAAAGAGTTAAAAAAAAAAAAAAGTTAGACACCGTCTACAGTATTGTGGAATACTATTAATACACTATTAGATTAAATATGCTGTTGTTTAAGCAATGGTATAATGTCTATATATATATAATTGTTTCTAAGTCTCTTATTAGAATACAACCAGAAAATACAGGAAATGTGTATGCAATCATAAAAAAAAATATATATAGGCTACAGTGGCAAGTACTTGGTGTGACCTCACCTTACGCTTCAGCAATATCAGCATCTGGCAGCTTCATTGGGATGTCAAGTTGACCCTTCTACTGTCTGAAAAGCTTGATCAGGAATTGTCTTTTTGGAAGGGTAGCAGCCAAGAAACCACTTTTTCAGAAGGGGGACAGGGTGAAAAGGCTAAGATATGATAAAGCTCAAGATTGGAATGAAGATCATTGGAAAAGATTAAGTATTATGGAGTGATGAATCCAAATTCGCAATGTTGGGGTCCAGTCGTTGACAACATGTTATATATGGTCATTATACAATTGCTAAACAACAAATCTAATGGTGGCCCAAGACTTTTGCACAGTACTGTACTTCTACTATTGTACCAAACAATAATTTGATACAGCTGGTCAGTAGATCGGGTAGAATATGAAAGGTAGGGTAAAACTATGATAAATGTTACTTTTTATATAAAGATGGTCTGTGTATACTGATTTTCTGTATATGTGGTAGTGTCAAATATTTAACTACATTCAAATTTCATGTTCTTTTCAAACTTTTAAGTAAAGAACATTCAAATTTAGAGGCATGGTCTGTGATAAATCTAACTCTAGCCATACTGCTACCAGGTAAGCAGTGAATGCCATGCCTGTTGTTCAGAGACAAAATGTTGAACTTGTGCAGAATGTAATACAGGTGTTAATATGAGAGTCTAAATGATTTGTGCCTCTGTTTGTTGACATTAGCTGTTTTGTAAATCCACCACTGCTGTTTGTTTGGAAATGTAAATCTGATTTTGTGTAGTAGGTGACATGCTAGGAGTGACTTTAGATGCTTTCCTACTCTAAATCTTTTTTGAATGATGAAAGTAGTCTTTTGAAACTACTAAGTCTGAGACAGAGCTGTGTGGTGGACAGAGTTTTCATCACGCACTGGGCTCTGCTCGTTGTCAAGCGTGACGAGGTAAAGAGAGAGAAAATGAGAGAAATAAATACAGAAGGAGAGAGAAGACAGACACCGATTAATCTTCCTGTCAGTCATCAGTCGAAGCTCGCGGCAAAACTTCAGACAGGGGAGCGAATAAGTGAACTAAAGGGATGACAGGAATGGCTAATATTTTGACAGCTGCCTCTTATATGGGAGAAATTGCAGTCTCAGTCTACTCTCTTCTCTGCATCACAGAAATGGATATTCATTTAGTGTTAATAATGCAGAAGAAGAGGGAAATGTGGGACAAGGGCAAAGACAGAACAGCACATACAGAAAGAGGTGACGAATGAAAAAGCCTGAGTGTGAATAGCAGTGAATGAGCGATAGCGAGAGAGAGAGAGAGAGAGAGAGAGAGAGAGAGAGAGATTTTGCATAATGTCCTCCACCACAGCCGAACCCTGAGGCTAGCATGCAGGATAACGCAGGGCCAATACTCTTAATTCAATCTCGGGCTTTTTCGCTAATACTTGAGAAATTAATAATTTTGGCGCCCGCCTCCACCAACCACTGCGAGCATGGCAGAGCTGCCTAAGTTTGCAACTTTAACCCAAGCAATTGATGTGGGAAGGCCCTTCAGGCAGACCTACTAATGAATGGATTGTGCGCATGAGAGGGAAAGTTAAAAGATGGTCTTTTATAAAGTAATTTAAGAAAATCCTGTTAGCTGGATCAAGTACAAGAGTATAATTTCTCAAAATGGGGGAATAATTGACAGGGTTTTTTCCTTCCCTGCCTCGCTCGCACACAGAGATAGGCGCTAAAATGCACACACGCATACACATACAGCCCCTTCAAAACACATTTGTTAAGTAAATGATAGGTTGATAGGAAATCAATTACACTTGCAAATAATGATCAGTTTGTAGTGCATAAGACTAGAAACAAAAGCATCCACGCACATACTAAGGCAGAGATACCGATCATATACAGTCTCTTATGATAAGGATTAAATACCAACACAAACAGTGATACAGCCAAATACACCAAGCATGCAAACAAATACTTGCGCATGCCATAATCTGTATCATGAGCATGAGCATTTTATATCACACTGGTTTTATTTTCTCATTTGAATAATCATTTTAAGATATTGTAGTAGTATTATAATGGTCACCACTTATGCTCATGGAATCTTTTTTTCTGTTTTTGTATAAATTAGTGGACAAAAAAGGTCATTTTTCTTTCTACAGCACTTTTTTCAACAGAGCAATATCTCAAATGTGACGATTAGGAAACCTTGGTAGGACAGAGACTGAAAAAGGGACCCGGTTTAATATTTCCTGTCTACTCCGTTTTACATAGCCGCTGCAGGATTATCAGTCAGAGACATTTATTTATGTTTGTTCCATTTCAGTGCACACCCTCATCTAAGCAACAGTACATACATCGATCAGCCATAACATTTCAACCACCTGCCTAATATTGTGTAGATCTCCTCATGACCCTTCCAGGTATGGAGTCCTGTGCTATGTGGCACCAGGACATTAGCAGCAGATCCTTTAAGTCTTGTTAAATTATGAGGTGGGGCCTCCATGCATCCCACAGATGCTTGATCGGATTGAGATCTGGAGAATTTGGAGGTCAAGTCAATGCTTTGAACTCTTTGTCATGTTCCTCAAACCATTCCTGACCAATTTCTGCAGTGCTGCCAAAGAAGCCACTGCAATTAAGAATTACCAGTGACATGATGTTTGCAACATTTTGCATGGCTGCAACAATGTTTAGGTAGGTGGTACGTGTCAAGTAATATCCACATGGCCCAAGGTTTCCAGGCAGAACATTACCGAGAGCTAAGTGTGAGTGGATTTCACTGTTGGTTAAGTCAAGTCAGGTCTATTTATATAGCGCTTTTTACAATGGAGCATTGTCTCAAAGCAACTTTACAAGTTTAGATTATCTCCTAATATCTACGTCCAATCCCAAATTGAGCAAGCCTAGGGCGACAGTGGCAAGGAAAAACTCCCTGAGTGTAATGAGGAAGAAACCTTGGGAGGACCAAGACTCTGTTGGTCTATGGTGTGGCCAAAAACAGGCATTGCATACAGGCACAGTTAGCTGTGTCTGAGGGAGGGGATGCAAGTTGGGGGATCATCCAAAAGCATCCAGGGCACGCTTATGCTTGCGCGAGTACTTCTATATAACAGAAACATTCATTTGGTTGATGGCCAAATAATGTGGAGGGTTTATAGGATACATTACTTAAAATTGTATTTAACATATAATGAATGACAAATGAGTGATTCAAAACAGCTTTACAAATATCCAGGCCCACAGCCCCAACATTGCTAGCTTAGGGTGAGGAAAAACTCCCTAAATGTGATGAGGACGAAACCTTGGCAGGGCCAAGATTCAAAAAGGGACCCAACTTAATATTTCTTATCTGTGCACTCCATATTATATAGCCTCTTTAGGACTATCAATCAGAGACTTCAAATTTAATTCATGGGAAATTACACTAACAAACAGATAGTCAGCATGACTTCTGCGTAGTTTGTAACTAGTCACAGATTAAAGGAACTTTTCATTAAAAATGTATATAGTGTGAGTTAACAAGGTCTTGTCCGTCTAGTCTGCAATTTAGATTGTG
>JAJAGP010001298.1:0-95000 GCA_025084515.1 Ancistrus triradiatus | reverse complement strand
GCAGACTTTGATAGATATCTGTTCTGTAAATAAAACAGGGTGCCCACTCACAGCTGATTGTCATCCCATTGATTGAAAACACCTGACTAATTTCACCTTCAAATTAACTGCTAATCCTAGAGGTTCACATACTTTTGCCACTCACTAATATGTAATATTGGATCTTTTTCATCAATAAATAATTTACCAAGCATAATATTTTTTTCTCATTTGTTTAACTGGGTTCTCTTTATCTACTTTCAGAACTTGCGTGAAAATCTGATGATGTTTTAGGTCATAATTTTGCAGAAATATAGAAAATTCAAAAGGGTTCACAAACTCTCAAGCACCACTGTACATAGCCAAACGTTTGTGGCCACCCAAAAATTCCACCAAAAACATGTATTGGTATGGTGTTTTCCCTGCATTGCTGCTCCAATAGCCTCAACTCTTCTGAGAAATTTGTAGGCTAAATTTTGGAACACAACAGTGAGGTCAGACAATAATCACACTACAGTTTATCTCAAAGGTGATGTACATGTTCTCATGTAGTCAACCTCAGGGCCCTGTGCAAGCCGGTTAAGTGAAACATCAAAGTTGGAAAACGATTGCTCTATGGACAGCAGGGCAGAAAGCTTTGCCTGTATGCTTTATATTATGAACCTGATAATACTGAACATGACTGAAATAACAGATTATTACAACCCCATATGAGAAAAAGTATGTCTTGCATTTACTTTGACTTTTATTTCATTCCAAACACTCCCCAACATATTTCATGTTTTATGTTTTATTTCTGGTCAACTCCATTTCATTTGTTAATAAACAACAATTCATGCATTGCAGGCCTGCCACACATTCCAAAATGCCATGTGATGTCAACAGGTATCTGTTAAGATGACATCTTTTCGAGGGACATCCATGCATTTTTCAACAAGACAATCAGGAAACGTTAGCACTGAAATATTTAAATCCAATTTTTCTTTGAAGAACATTAAACATGTCAGTAATTTCCTCACACATTTGCTAATAAGCTGGAGATCTTCTGCCTACCTTTGCTCCTCAAAACCTCAGCCTTTCATGGATATTGCTTTTGGACCAAATCATGATTACAATCACTTGTTGAGATCACCTGTTTGAAATCATATAATTTACCTCATTACTGGACCTCAACTGCTTTAATCTCAACTTTTTTTCGGAATGTGGTGCAGGCCTGCAATGCAATAATGAATGTTTATTAACAAATGAAACGAAGTTGACCAGACAACACATGAAATGTCTTGGATTCATGTTGTGTGCAATCTTTTCCATACTTTCTGACTATGGAAATGTCTATGAAGTGTGTGCAGAACAGGTGAAGAGCAGTTATGGACAAAGATAGGGAAGTGTAACATTGGTCAGGAGGATGGTATCATACAGAAGCTAAAAGGGATATTATTAGGGCTGATGCAAGGATCAAATCCAAAGGAAGTCTGAGACACTGGGATATGTTAAAAAGGACAGGCATGTTCAGACACTGGTGGAAACCTTACATGATATGTTTGACGCTGTTACTTTGTCAAACCATTCCCATAACTAATTCTATATATGGTTTTGTGTTTTACAATTCAAATAAAATTAAACTTAGTCAAACATTCCATTATTAATTTGATGCAATGCATTTTAATCCATGGCTGTGATGTCAGTTCAATTGCCTAAATCTAAAAGGACCTTCATTTTACTCCCATTCCACATTTCCTTCTACACTCAGGTCCAAGTCTTTGAAAAACAAGCAGAGAGAATCTGTGTGTAAGAGGGAGTGGAGAGAAAAGTAAAACGCTGAACGCTAATGAGCAGGAATGAGGAGAGCACAGCGAGGTTTGACTCCAGCGTTTCGGTGTTGACAGTGTTCCTAATCCACACCACCTGCTCAAACAGAAACCCCTGAACACAGCAGCACTCCGTCCTACATCCATTATGAGTGAGGGAGCCCCGCGGGACGCTCACTGCTCCTCTCCCTCCTGTTATCACCCCTCCACCGGCTCAGTCGCTAACGCCAACCGCTAATCGCCACAGAAAACAAATAGGCCTAGTTCACAAATGTTTGGAAAAGGCCTCAGTGTTTGCACCAGGGCCTAACAAAATAATTTTTACAAGCTATCCAGCTGTGATTAGGGCTGCGAGAATTGAATTTTCATGGCATTGATCATATTAATATTAGCCTAATTAATTGGGCTGTTTAACTTTTGTCATTGTGTACCTTTTACACAACAGTACACTTTGCTGGAGAGAGAGTTTAGCCAGCTTTTAAGCATCTGAGCCTTAGTTCTGTGCCTGTCACAACTCCACAAACATTTTTATAAACTGTTACAGTTAGGACATTGGTCCTGATGCGCCCCTAAATTACAGGATCAGTTTCTTAAATGTAACAAAAGAACTTACCAAGGTACAACTCTGGGTAAATTACCTCAGTGCTTTTAAAACAAATCGAGAAGATCAGAGAGCACACAAGCCAACTTGTAGCTGAGTATAAATGGGAGATTGGTAAGGAGAGCATGATTGTCCATTGCAATGATATGACAATGTGTAGTGTGTATTCAGTCTTCCCTCTGGGTTTACAGAACTAGAAAGGCAACAGTAACTACTCATTACAAAAAAGGTAGGCAGAAGAGCATCTCTGAATGTACAACAAGTTGAACCTTGAAGCACATGTGCTACAGCAGCAGAAGACCATATCAAGTACCACCTCACTCATGTCAGCTACGAACAGGCAACTGAGGCTACAAATCAAACCGGCTCACCAAAACTGGACAACAGAAGATTGAAAAAATGTTGCCTGGTCTAATGAGTCTCGATTTCTGCTGCGACATTCAGATGGTAGGGTCAGAATTTGATGTAAACAACATGAAAGCATGGCTCCATCCTACCTTGTATCCACAATTCAGGCGGCTGAATGTTTGAGTAGTATCTATGTAAACGTGCTCCTGTCGTGTCAATAGCCATTGATGCTCTCATGTCAGCAGAATCTCTAAGGAATGCTTTCAGCACCTTGTTGAATCTACACCATGTAGAATGAAGGCAGTTCTGAAGTCCAAAGCTGGTCCAACCCAGTGTAACAAGGTGTACCTAATGAAGTCTTGCCAAGAATTAAAAAAAACGACGAGTACAGAGCAAATTATTCCCATAAGGAATAATGTAATTTGCATTAATCTGTAACAGACCTCCAGAAAACCCACATTATAAGGCATTATAGGCATTAATGGAGTTATATTGTGCAGGTGCTCCCTGATTTACAGTGTGGAACAAAAGTATTTAGTCAGCCACTGATTGTGCAAGTTCTCCTACTTAAAGATGAGAGAGGTCTGTAATTTTCATCATAGGTACACTTCAACTATGAGACACAAAATGAGGAAAAAACCCAGGAAATCACATTGTAGGATTTTTAAATAATTCAATTGCTCCCACAGTTGATTTATTCACACCAACCTGCTTGCCTATTGTAGATTCACTCTTCCCAGCCTGCTGCAGGTCTACAATTTTCTTCCTGGTGTCCTTCGACAGCTCTTTGGTCTTGGCCATGGTTGAGTTTGGAGTCTGACTGTTTGAGACTGTGGACAGGTGTCTTTTATACAGATAACGAGGTGACCAAATACTTATTTTCCACCATGATTTACAATTAAATTCTTTAAAAATCCTAGATTGTGATTTCCTGGATTTTTTTTTTTAATGATTTTGTCTCTCATAGTTGATGAAAATTACAGAAATCTCTCATCTTTCTAAGTAACATAACTTGCACACTCAGTGGCTGACTAAATACTTTTTGCCCCACTGTACGAAGGGGATATATTCCAACAAGTCCAATCACAAGTCGAATGTATATGTAAATGCGAGTTTAATGCGTGTTTGGTAGAGTATGGAAAGGAGCCTACAATAAATAATGATCAGTAAGTTACTGTTTAAAATACTTACATTAACCTACAGTTGGCCAAAATCAGTAACACAAAGCTTATTTTATAATAAAGTGCTGAAAGACCTCATGTAGTTTGGTGTGTAATGGATTCAGGACAGGATTTGCATTTCAGTTGGCTGTCAATACTATCCTATTTAGGTTAGTGGAGACTTACTAGAACTAAGAATATAGTACTGTAGATGTAAAAATAAATAAAAACAAACACAATGCAGCTCTTTGCTGGAAACTGTGAATCTGAATCACTGTGTACTGAATGCCAGTTTCACCAGAAATGATTTGTGTGGCTTGCAAGTTTAAGCAAGTGTGCCAAGTACAGAGCAAACGATGAGAACCGAGACAAATTTGTCTTGTCAAAATGCGTCGAGAACCGAGGTACCAGTATATAATCAAACTAATGCAAATTAATAGAAACCAAATCTACGATTTAACCAAATTTCAAAAGTCAAACCGATTACAAAAATCAAAACTATAAAAATACAAACGGAAAGCATAATCCAGAAGTTATTTATATGTTATTTTATTTCATGTCATTGGGCTGGCATGTCGCTGTTAGAGGAAAAAAGACACTTGACAACTAATTATGTAGAGTCACTGAATACAGTAAACATCATTTTGCAAGGGTCTCAATTTTTTTCCAGACCTGTATACAGTGGTAAATGGGAATAAGAGCACATGCAAACAAAGTTTTAGATCTGGTTCCACTTAACAGAGTAATGTTTAAGATGTCAGACATACAAGTAATTCCTCAGGTGATGCAATAATTCACTAGCCCACCACCGCAGTGAGCTGGGTCCTAGCGGTGCTCTCCGGCCAGGTCCGCTATCTGCCAGCGTCTGAGGGAGGAGAAACTGGGCAGGGATCATCCCCTGGCACAACAAAAACAAAATTTGTCGGGCCCTTTGTTGAGTGCACTTCCACCTGTGCACAGTGAACTCCTGACAAACGACCCTGACACTGATAAGTAGGTGTCATCAAGGTTTTGAGGCTGAACTTTGGCTCATTCTGGGATGCTTTTAGGGGTGACATCACCATGTTAATCACAGTTAGTGTTCAGAGACATCAGAAAGTTCTAGAGATTTCAGCAGGACCTTTGTCATTAACTCTGTGTTATTTTTCACATTCTTTAGCACTGCACATTTTACTTTTGGTGACATCTTTTCAGGACACCCAGTTCCTGGGAATTTCCTTTGTAGATAGACTAATGATCTCTTCAAAAGTCATACGTTTAAATGTGCAGTCTATCTGTTTACATATCTTTTCAGGCACTAATAATCCTCAATGTGTTTAAAAATGACAAGTGAAGTAGAATTGTGTGCTATTAGTTTAGGCAGAAGGTTTATTGTTATGAAGATGACCAGCTTACATTTAATTAGTAATAAAAGCAGAAAGTTCTAAAGGTTCACAAACTCTCTGGCAACTGCATACATGAGAACCTTGCATGAGAAAATTCATATTTTTGAATTACTTTAAATACCATTTAAATTCCCACTGAACCTTCATTACCAGGTGATGTTAGTTTTGACATTACCTACCATCTACGGGCAAAAAGCCATGTTTTTGGAGTAGATAGTTAATATGAAACGTACAATTGAATTGCAGTTGTACTGCTTAATACAGTGTTGTGCACCTTTTGGACATCCCCGGTCACATGGCATTAATAAAGTTTCGTTTATTTTCGAAACGGGAAGAACACAACCAGAGCACAGTGGTTAGTGCTGCTGCCTCACAGCTCCAGACAGCCAGGTTCAAATCATGTCCTGGCTGCTAGGGAGCTTGAATGTTCTCCCTGTGTCTGTGTGGGTTTACTCCGAGTCCTCTGGTTTCCTCCCACATTCCAAAGACATATGCTGGGTCAACTGGCATCTGTCCCAGTATGAGCGAGAGAGTGAGTGTGTATGCAGCAGCAATCACCAGCTGACCTCTGTGATGACCCTGGTTCAAGCCCTGGGAGTGCCATGCATGCAACAGCGACCCCTACCCAGCCCTGCGATGGACCTGACAACTCTGACCATAATAAGAAGGGTTCAAATGTGGAGGGAAAACCATTTAGAAACTGGTGGGAATGCTCTGCGCAAAATGAATGAACCATTAATGGTTTTTTCCCATTTGTTCATTTACAAGATAAAGAATGTAACGTTCACCCAGTGTACTCAAACGTATTGATCTATTTTCTCATTTTGTTTAATAATCTAGACTATTTATTCAATTATACATATTTTAAGTGGCGACCAGTCCAGTTCATTGTATTTGCTGCTTGTCTTGCTTACATACAAGAACTACATTTACAAATTCTGTAACGCAAACACCAAGCAGAAAATTCCCATTAATGATCCTTTACCTGCTGAAGTGCCTCTACTGAAAGCAGAGACTCAGAGATTTGGTAGAATAAAAACAAACTAAGTTGAGCCTAGTGGTTAAGGTACTGGACTCTGGACCAGGAGGTCTAGGGTTCAAATCCCACCTCTGCCAAGCTGCTACTGTTGGGTCCTTGAGCAAGGCCTTTACCCACAATTGTTTGGATTGTAAGACTGTATCAATTGTAAGTCGCTCTGGATAAGGGCGTCTGCTAAATGCTGTAAATGTAGGAAATATAGCATGACAACCCAGAGAAAAATAAACATCTGTCCTAGTAGTGTTCTTCATTTTCATTATGTGATGTGCATTAAAACGGGCCTTAAAATTCATAATGAAATGGCACTGAAGTGAAGAACCCATTTCATCTGAAATGTCACAATCCCTTATACAATATGTTGAACTGGTTAAAAGGAGAACATGGAAGGCAAAAAGCAAATCAGAAATAAAATTTAAAGAAGAAGATGCATAAATATTCCCTTTTCAGGCCAGGTCAGGTCAGGTCAGGTCATTTAATTTCCATTAGGCCTGGTCTCTGATTGTCCAGGTGTTGTCGCCTACCATAACAGGTGCTTACCAGCTGCGGCATGCTGGCAGTCTTACCCTTCACTAGCTGAAATGACGGCCCAGCCTAGCTGAGCGATAGTCCGCTCTGAGCTGAACGAAGGCATGCAGGAGGTTCCTGTCCAGGTTGGTGAGCTGCTCTCCAGAGCAAACCTGCTTGAGATTATCAGGAACGACAACTAGGAGGTTACAGAGAGCGTGGAGTGTGTCGAAGAGCTGCAGTACCAGAGGAACCTGAGCAGGACATGGACAAAGCTTTGTAATGGACAAATTACACACCTATACACACATCCACACTTCATGGTGCATAAACAAACTTTTCACTTTTCACAATCTGGACATCTCATTAAGCATGTTTATGACCTTTAGACTTCGCTCTGTCTTACCCGGAAGTCTTTGGCACAGCGGCGGTATTCTGCTACGTCGCAGATGGCCAGCATGCCCCCGATGGAGGTGTAGGTGAACTGCTGCAGGTGCTCGTGGATGAGCCTGTGGAAGCGCACGCCCAGTTCTGCCAGTACAGTGTCCACGTTCTTCCCATCCATAGACCGTCGCACACGCTCCACCTGCTTACTTACGTAGGCACACACTTTGGAACAAGCCTGGAAAAGAAAACATTCAAAAACACAAACAGCACTGTAGCATCATGACTGCTACAAACAACATAACGCTTATTCTGTGGACTATGGTGGCCTAGTGGTTAAGGTGCAGGACTATGAACCAGAAGGTCCAGGGTTCAAATCCTACCTCTGCCAAGCTGCCACTGTTGGGTCCTTGAGCAAGACCCTTAACCCACAATTGCTTGGACTGTAAGACTGTATCAATTGTAAGTCGCTCTGGATAAGGGCGTCTGCTAAATGCTGTAAATGTAATGTAAATGGTACAGCACATCCCTAGATGAAGTACCACTATTCAAAAATCTAGCTCTATCTACAAATAATGGCCATCCAAAGAGAAAGTAGAAGATGATGAGTTTCTGACTGGTTTCTGTCCTCTGCCTACATCCTATATGCCCTATATACTTAGGGATGTCTAGTCAAGTCAAATTTATTTATATAGCACTTTTTTCAACACAGCAGCTTTACAAATATATTGGCTCAAAGCCCTAGTTGGGCAAGCCTGAGGTGACAGTGGCAAGGAAAAACTCCCCAATCCTTACAGGGAAGAAACCAGGGCAGATGCTGGCCCATATCCTGCTTCCCTCAATGGGGGAATAATTATGAGAGCAAAACAAGGGATAAAGAAATGAAGATCTGAATACTCTCTCTCTGGATGCAGCACACGCAAGAAACTTGGTCAGTTAGTGAGATACAACTGTGTGAACAACTGTGTAATGCAGAACTGAAGAACTCTTACTGTAGTGTACTGCAATGCAGTCATGGCATTCATCTCATCTTCTGGCCTGAAGTCGGTTTTCTTTTGCTCAGTAGTCAGAATGTGTTTCATCTGTCCAATCATGCAATTTAGTGTCCTAACCATGAACAAGCACAAAAGAAAATTTAGTATAAAGCATTTAAAACACAAACACACATACACAAATTGCTCTTTGCAATTTGAGAAATGTAAACCTCACTACCTTTTCAGTTCTGAATATAGTTTAAAGAAGCAAAAATGATTTGTCTAACATCTTTTTTTAGAGGGCCAATTTTCATCAGTCTGAAGCATTTAAGTGCCATTCCACATGAATCAAAATACTGAAACCATGTAATGCATTTTTGTGACAACAGGTTTTGTAGTCTGACTCCATCTGGCATAAACAGGACTGCAAGGGTTAAACTAAACAAATCCTTCTGATAATTCAGGACTGCCAGTTCATTGGGTAATGTTTCTGATAGCTCAAACTCATTAAACAAAAAAACTAGCATTAAAATACCAAGTGTGTCGTACCCAGCCTATCACTCTCGGCAAACGCAATTGGTGAGAACTAAGCAGTGTCGTACGCCTTTCTCTCTCTTGCGACACAAATTAGAACATGGGTTAGGCTCTGTTAGGGTTCTGCTCCATTCCAATAATAAAATTAATTCTTAGAAAAGTTAAATCAGCTTGAGCCATGAGAGAGGTGCAGGCAGTGAGAAAGAAGCATGCATGCCATACTGCTCAGTGCTCACCAAACGAAAGTGTCCTCATATGTTGAGGCTTCTCTACAGGCTCACTCACTGTTAAGTGCTCAAGATTGCCTTTCTATGCTCATGTATTATCCATCTCCTCGCCCTATTAAAGATACTAATTAAACCCCATGCATGCGCACTTTGGGCCTCATTCAAGAAACCTTCATAAAAAAGACGAGCAAACTGCCAGTAAATTACTTGTAAATGGACATTTCCGAAAACTCTCCCCCAGGTTCACGAACGCCACGTAAACATGAGATTCAGCAGTAGAGCGTACGTACGTTAATGAGTACCAATCGTTCTTAAATGGGTCGTGTGTGCAGGTTCCTTTTACTATAATCCACGCCCATGAATAACAAATGACCACCATATAGGCATTGGACTGAGGAACACAGCAAAATTCCACCAAAATGTCTCAGAAAAAGCAAAGAAAATAAACAATTCTGATTTGGAAATGTTTTATTGAACAAAGCGCATTTAAATTACCATTTTTTATTTTTGGCAGTCCAAAGTGGTGTTTCAGGTCATAAAGAAAGCAGCTTGACACCAAATTCCATGTGGCGTATTTTTCGGACCATAAGGCGCACGTAAAATCCTTTAACTTTCTCAAAAATCGACAGTGCGCCTAAAAATGCGGTGCGTCTAATGTATGAATTAATTCTGGTTGTGCTTTCTGACCTAGAACCGATTGTAGATGGTACACTGCGCTCATAAATCTGTCAAAATGTTTTAGCAACGGCCTTGGTAAGTTACGAAGCTTACGGCCCCACCGTAGTGCGCAGCATCGCGGAGTAATACGGTATGTGCTTCAGCATTAGGGTACGTGCATTCATTCTTTCATTCATTCATTTTCGAAGCGGATTTCAAACACAATGCTATCAGTCACGCAGTACAACATGGACATAGAGCAGCTGCGAGAGAATTCAACATTAACGAATCAATGGTACGGAAGTGGAGGAAGCAAGAAGACGCCCTGCACCAGGTAAAGACCAAACTGAGCTTCCGACGGAACTTAAGAGTTTTGTTTCATTTAATGCGCCTTATAACCCGGTGCGCTTTATGTATGAACATAGATCCGTTAGCAGCCGATCATTGATATTGCGTCTTATAATCCGGTGCGCTTTATAGCCCGAAAAACATGGTAGGCTGTATGAACAAATCTACAATCTTCTAGTCAATGCTTAATTTGAGCTGGATCCTACCAGACCAAGATTCGGTACCTCTCATATTCGGAGCACATGCGTTCTAGTGTTCTCATTTGTCTCGATTAAGCGCCTCTGCTTATTTATATATAAAGTAAAATGAAAATGGACAACATTAATTAACGAATTTGAATAAAATGGTACTTATGTGAAACCCCCTTTCCAAAAACCCAAACAGGTCATTTTCTTTGATCATCAGTCACGCGCTCACGCCTCAGGAGAGCTCGCGGACAGCAAGGTTTGGAAATGTCTAAAACAGACAGCTGATAGTTAAGATAATGCAAGTCCTTTTCATTGATATAGATATTCTATTCTGAAGTCTACTGTATTAGGTGTTGAACTTTCAGCACAGTTTCGTGATCCATACTCAATAATCCAGGTGAGAAAATATAAGCAGTTGTTTATTCGTTCTGGGACTGTTTCACTTACTGGCCACTTATGGCAGGCTCGGTGCTCCCTTACCTCATGTATTACAAATTAAGCACTGCTTCTAGCATGTTTTTTTTTTACCGATGGGCCTACGATCTCTTACAACGGCACTTTTCAAACATCTGTGTGTGTTCGAGGCTTCCACCCGGCCACAGCGCTCAGAAAATAACATTTCGTATAACAGTTCAATTGCACACTGACTGAAAGGTCGTTTATTCATATATGCAAATGCATCATAAGATCATTGTGGCTTGATGCAGTGGCGTAGGATTCATTTAAACTTTAAACTGCTCATATCCGACCTAACAAATCATACGAGTAGTGTTTTATGTTAAGTAAATCACAGGATATGCTGCACAAGGAAAGTAAAAATGGTATTTAATATTCCAAACATCATACCTTTAAGATGAATATATATTTACCATGAATAGCTATATTTAAATTTTTTTTTTTTGCATTAGTGCGTTCTTTCTCCCTGCTGGTGAGAGCTGAGCGTTTAGGCTTATTGGAAGTTTCGATGAATAACAGGCTGTATTATTAAACAGAGTGCTTGTTATGTGTGATTACGATTACTTTATGTATTATAGAATTGTAATATTAACAATTCTTATTAATTTGGCAGTACTTTAATTCAAGTGCAGTCACGTCTAATGACACGTTTGGGGTCTTTTGGACGTTACGAACAGTTTACTGCTGAGGACCATGTGTAGATTTTAGTCGTGCGTACTAATATTTTGGGACTACGAATATTTTCATGAATCCCGACATTTACGAAAAAGGTGTTTTACACTCAAATTCATTCTGCTCACATTTCATGAATGAGGCTCTGAGTGCACAAGCTCTGTGTATCCCCTTTTTACATGTACTTGGCTCCACTCTTTGGCCCAGTCCAACATTAATAAACAAACATGAACACATTAGTCAAAAATGCTTGCCTCTTTCATTTCTCACCCAAAAATGCTATATTCAGCCAAAGACTTATCTCTGATTTTGTGTCATACCCTGTTTTTCCTTCTCCTTTCCATTCTCCCTGCATTATTATAGCAGTCCATACTCTCAGTGCACACTAATTACCCTTTGCTTGTGGCAAGTATTGATAGTACCTTCATGCTGTACTTGCATAACCTACTCTTTGTATGGCAGTGACGTCACACTGATGAATGCAAACAACACTAAACACTGATTTCTACAAACATTCATTGAGATATAGATATACATCTCCAAAATGCATCAGTTTTAAAAAACTGAAAGACTAACCGATCAATCCCAGTATCTAGTTTCACTTCCATCTGGTCAATCACCTCTTTCTTCTTTTGCAAACACTCCGTCAACTTCGGAGAAGAGCTTCAAGAGTCATAGTTCAAATAAAATTGAAAGAGATTGTTATGGAATGGCAACATACCAACATCAGGTGAAGCATACTATTCATCATTAACACCTACCTAATAAGAGGCATGAGATGATCATTAAACTGCTTATCAAAAAGGTGAAATATAGTGTTAGCCTGCTGCAGCACATCCAAAAAGTACAGGTTGGCATTTTTGGCATCTGCAGAAGGAATAGCTACAGAGGAACAGGAGACAATTTGAGTAAAACAGCCATTGCTAAAACAATGGTACATCTAATCTAGTGGTGGCCTAATGGTGGACTTTTGCGCAGAACTGTATGCAATATTTTTTTTTTTTACCTGAAAGGCCGATCTCCAAAGCGTAGTCTATGTGGTCCACGCAGAGGTGCTCTACCAGGAGCAAGAATATCGAGTAGGCATTTTTAGGGAGGTCAGCCGGGTCTGATAACTAGGAGGATACATGAGGATGGACGTGTTAGGTTTCACTGCACTTCAGAGAGAAAAGAGCAAACAGGAATTTAAAGCTGTTCTTGCCTTGTTGCATCTCTGGAAGGCGTGACGCGTTTCTTGTAACAGATTGACCACAACCTCCTGTGAAAGTAAAGTTTCTCCATGCGTGTCGATGCTGGGACCCAAAGGCAGATTTGTGCGCTGCCTGATCCGCTCTTTCAGCTCCTGGATACTGTGCATTTGTGTTTGTGTGAAAGTGGTGAGAGGGTGAGAGACATAGAAAGGCATTTACATGTAGAGAGAGCGAGAGAGAAAACTGACATTAAAAACTGACAATAATGAATTAATACACAGTACAACAAGCAAAAGCAAGAAAAATAAAAGTAATATTATATATATAATTTCGAGCCCATAATCTCAGTTATTCCATTGATTAAGTCATTTAATTTAGGAAAGAGTACAATTAAACACATTAATGAATACAATCCTTATTTTAGAAGATTAACTTCATGAAAATTACTACAACTGACAGTGGTATGTTTAATCTGATCAAAAGTCAAAAGAACTATAAATAGGTGACTGTGCCACAGAAGAGGTCATGACAACCATCATAATGAACACACTTTTTTTTTTTGCTGAAAATACTGACACAGCAACCCAAGGTGCTCTCACAACAACACACTACTCTATACTGTACACTAGCCCAGCTTTTACATTGACAGACACACAGGTAAACCAATAAAAGCCCAGAGAGAACCCTTATAAATCGCATACAGTATTTGGTAACAGTAGCATGGCTGATGACACGAATGAGATCATGGCATGTATTGCCCTCTGATGTGGTCTGAGTAACGGTCATCATAAAGTGGGACTGGACGAAGGATTATGCTGAAATAGACTTTTTACATGAAGTCATTCAAATATTCAGTTCTAAGAGAACAAGTTTGCCACGGTCATCACTGTTTGCTGAATTAGAACACGCCTCATGGCTGGAGATACTGATCTGGCATGGTTAAATATTGCTGCTACTTTGCACCTTATTGGTTATAAATGTTGACAGGAAAAACATATTGGAGATTTATTTATCATTTGTATTAGTAGGAAAGTTCTTTAAAAAAGTGAATTTCCATCTTTGTCTTCATTGTTAGTTAGCAAATGCAAGAAACAACCTCAAACTAAATGTAACAGCTGATAACTACATAAGAGTTATTCCGTAACTGAGCGTTTCATAATCAGAATTGTTGCAGCCCTAGTTTGTTAAAATATTCTTTTAGACTAAGCGCTCACTGTTATTTCGTATCTTTTGTGCAGCTAGATTTTATTAGTTTGATTGCTGTTTTTTGTTGTAAATTATAACCATTTTTCAAACCAACATGAAAAATGATCAGAATAATATCCAGCCTGATAAAATTGTGACATATTTTTTCCAGATCCCCCACCCCTACTTACATATAGTGGGGTAAAAAAGTATTTAGTCAGCCAATTATGCAAGTTCTCCTACTTAGAAACATGAGAGAGGTCTCTAATTTTCATCATAGGTACACTTCAACTATAGGGGGGCAAAATGAGAAAAAAAATCCAGGAAATCACATTGTAGGATTTTTAAAGAATTTAATTACAAATCATGGTAGAAAATATGTATTTGGTCACCCACAAACAAGCAAGATTTCTGGCTCTCACAGACCTGTAACTTCTTTAAGAAGCTCTTCTGTCCTTCACTAGTTACAGTGGTGCTGAAAAGTTTGTGAACGTTTAGAATTTTCTATATTTCTGCATAAATATGATTTTCACACGAGTCCTAAAAGTAAATAAAGAGAACCCAGTTAAACAAATGAGACACAGATCCTGCTGTGGACTGGGAGAATATAATGTATTCAGATGAAACCAAAACATAACTTTTTGGTAAAATCTCAACCTGTTTGGAGGAAGAAGAATGCTGAGTTGCATCCTAAGAACACCATTCCTACTGTGAAGCATGGGGGTGGAAACATCATGCTCTGGGGCTGTTTTTCTGCAAAGGGGACATGACGACTGATCCGTGTTAAGGGAAGAATGAATGGGGCCGTGTATCGTGAGATTTTAAGCCAAAACCACCTTCCATCAGTGAGAGCATTGAAGATGGAACGTGGCTGGGTCTTCCAGCATGACAATGATCCCAAACACACCGCTCGGGCAACGAAGGAGTGGCTCCGTAAAAAGCATTTTAAGCTCCTGGAGTGGCCTAGCCAGTCTCCAGACCTCAACCCTATAGAAAATTTGTGGAGAGAGTTGGAAGTCCGTGTTGCCCCAAAACATCACTGCTCTAGAGGAGATCTGCATGGAGGAATGGGCCAAAATACCAGCTACAGTGTGTGCAAGCCTGGTGAAGACTTACAGGAAACATATGACCTCTGTCATTGCCAACAAAGGTTATGTTCCAAAGTATTGAGTTGAACTTTTGTTACTGACCAAATACTTATTTTCCACCATAATTTACTATTACATTCTTTAACAATCCTACAATGTGATTTCCTGGAATTTTTTTCTCATTTTGTCTCTCATAGTTGAAGTGTACCGATGATGAAAATTACAGACCTCTCTCATCTTTCTAAGTAGGAGAACTTGCACAGTCAGTGGCTGACTAAATAGTTTTTTGCCCTACTGCACTTGCAAAGATTTATCAACATGCATTCTACATATTCTTACATAACTGTGTTCTGGCTTAAAACTGAACATTCATAATCAAAACCTTAATGAACTTCTCACCTTCCTGTACCCACTGGCCGTTTCTGGTGGTTCTTTGAGTCGTAGTATCGCTGCAGTATAGAAGCACTACGAGTCTGTAAGTACTGCCGCTCCATGTCTATGTAGCTATCCAGGTAGGTGGAGAAGATGCTCTTAATCAGTTTGGACAGGAAGGTGTGTTTGTCTGAGCCCAGGTTAAACTCTGATAGTTTAGCTGACAAAACTGTTGTCCTAAGAACAGAATATATAAATATGGTTATAAAAGTGTTCAGAGTCAAACTAAACAGTGAAAACCTTTTAGATCTGAAAGTGCTCTCTATAAATATTGTAAGACTATGTGTAGACAGCAAATAAATTATTAAGATGTTTAACTGAGAGGGAAAAAAAAAATACCTATTGTAGAGGTCATAGAGGTTTTTGAGGTATTGCTCCAAGTCAGTGGACCGAGGCTCAAGTTTTTCTTTTACATAAGTCTGAAAGCACAGAAGGAGCTCCAGTCAGTCCAGCTATCAAACGAGCCAATGCAAAACAGTACGGTTATACAGTCGGCCCTCCATATTCATATAAGCCACATGCATGGATTCAACCAACACTGGACTGAATATAATCAAGAAACAAGTTTCAAAAAGTTCCAAAAAGCAAAATCCACATTAAATGTAAGCACACCCTGCTGTAGAGGACTTCAGGAAATCTGAGTCTTCCTCAAGCATTTGTTTTAGCATTGTTCACATCACGTTTGTTCAGATTTATGAGGTATTATAGTAAGAAATCAAAAGATGACTTACAGTATATGGGAGAATGTCCATAGGTCATATACAGAAATTACACCAATTAAATAAAAGGCGTGAGCATCCACGGATTTAGGTATCTGCAGGAAGTCCTGGAACCAATCGCCACAGATATGGAGAGCCGACTAATTTACATTAGCACATAAGCACGCTATGTACCTGTAACTTGTTCTCGAAGATGTTTTGGATGAGTTTGGCCATCACCATTTCTGGACTGCTGAAGACCTCTCCCACCTGCTTATTGACCCGCTGACACAAAAGAGCAGTGTCCTCAAAGACATCATTTTGCATGTAGGCACCCTGACAGACAACACAGATACAATAAAAAATTTTTTTTTACATTTGCACATATTGAACCATTGTGTCTGATCTACATGGTGTACCATAAGTACAGCATTATAGGGTTAATGTACACGAACCACTCACTTTACTAGATACACCTCCTGGTTTCTACACTCACTGTGCATTTTATCAGTTCCACTTACCATACAGATGCACTTTGCAGTTCTACAATTACAGACTGTAATCCATCTGTTTCTCTGCATACTTTTAGTCCCCTTTACTCTCTTCTCTAATAGTCAGTACCCCCACAGGACCAACACAGATCAGGTACTATTTGGGTGGTGGATCACTCTCAGTACTGCAGCGACACTGATGTGGTGGTGGTGTGTTACTGTGTTGTGCTGGTATGAATGGATCAGACACAGCAGTGCTGCCGGAGCTTTTTAAAACTCTGTTCACACACTGTGCACTCTTTTATACACATTTAACACATGACTCCACCTTCTAGACCTAAAGCCAGTGAAGACACCAACTCATCTCTTGCTGAACACTTTGTGTTAGTCATAGGGGTAAGCGATATGACGATATTTTATCGTATTGTGATACTTTTTTTTTTACTTAGATAGACGATGAGCTTTTCTGAACATATCAAGGATAAGGATCAGTGCTTAAAGAACTGGTGGCTGGACATTTTTAGTTGATGGACTATTTTTAGTCCAGCAGTAACTGTGTTCAAAAACTCCAGAAGCACTGTTGTGTCTGTTCCACTCTTACCAGCAAAATACTGACTAACACACCACCACCACCACCACCACATCAGCGTCATTGCAGTGCTGAGAATGATCCACCACCCAAATAGTAGGGAACATAGCTCAACTGAATTAAACTGATTGCATTCACACCTTAATTGAATAACAGTTGTGTTTTCCTGTGGTAGCCTAGCGGGTAAGGTACTGGACTATGGACCAAAAGGTCCAGGGTTCAAATCCTCCGCCAAGCTACCACTGCTGGGACCTTGAGCAAAGCCCTTAACCCACAATTGCTTGGATTGTAAGACTGTATCAATTGTAAGTCGCTCTGGATAAGAGCGTCTGCTAAATGCTGTAAATGTAAATAATGCTGGACTTATGGGACATCCTGTGAAAGCTAACATCTTAATTACACAGATGAAATGAGGGCTCACCTCTTGACACTGCTTGATGTAGACATCTATACAATGAGCATAACCCTGAGAAAGGAGACAAATTAAAATAAAAGAATATATAAGACTAGGAAAGACAAATGTAGAACGACAGTTTGAGCTCTACCTCACCTTGAAATGTAGCAGGACTGCAGCCACTTCTCTCATGCGGCCGATCTCCCCTCTACGCTGAGCTGCTGTGAACTCCTGGATCAGCTGCCGTTCCAGGTCGTGGTATTTACCTTAAAAACACCACACACAGCGCAGGTGTATATAAGGTACATAACATCAGCACACGCATGGTAAACAGTCTTGAGAGTTTAAGGCTTCCCATTATTAGTACAGGTATGTGCCGCATAACATCCGTTTGGACCATGTCCGTGGTCTGATAAGGTTATTATCCTTATTATTGAGGTAATTAACTTACTTAACCCATATGATACCTTGCCAGATACATTAGTTGTTACAGTACATCAGCTGTAATGACAACCTATAGCACAGCTTCTGGTGAAGAAAGCTCTAGTAAATGCACAGTTTTGTTAAACATATACAGCATCAGCGTTTCAGTGCACTTGCTTCTCACATCCTCTCACAGTTCCTTCATGCTTCTCAGTATCCTGCTCTCTTATATACCTGACCCAGTCATAATTACAATAGAAAATACTTTCTGCTGTCTAACAAAAAAAAGACATTCCATAAACTTGTGAGAAGGAACGTGAGAATGAGAGAGAAGCAACTAAAATGATTTCACTGTTCTTAAATAGCAAAAAAAAAAAAAAAAGTCCAAAAATCAATATGGTGATCAACGTTGATATTAAATAAATCAGTGTATGGGAAACAGAGCTATATCTTTCCCAATCAGTCAATACTTTATGGAACATTATGGTATTCCATACACCACAAAGTACTCTATATAATACTGTGTTCGGACAATGTCCAGAACGCATACAGTGCAGTTTCATAGAACATATCTTCAACGTTAAGTGGTGCATACCTGTATAGCCATTACATTCTATAATTACTCGTTTAATGAATGTAACAACAGCTTACTTGCTATCTTGGCCTTGACATCAGCAAATCTAGTTGAAAAGAGAAAGAAAAAAAGTAGCAAGAAAGAGAGATAGATAATTAGATATGCTTATTAAACCTTGAGTCAAAACAATGTTGGATTTTATTTCAGTGTCTCCAAGAGTAATGGTCCATCTCACAGATTACACACTTTATGATATATTATATTTATTTTTCACTTTTAGGACAGTAGAGTCCAACAGATTCTCCATGTGCACACATAAAGCAAAGACCAAAAAAAGCACAAAAAACCAAACAAACAAAACAAAACCACGATACAGTATGTCTTACATTTACTTTCAATCATTTAATTGCAGAAAGTATGAACCTAATGTATTCATGTTTTGTCTGTTAAACTTAATTTCATTTGCTATTTTCATCCCTTTCTGCATTTCAGGTCTGTACCATTCCAAAAAATCTGGAACAGGGGCAATTTCGGACTAGTAATAAGGTAAGAAGAAGAAAAAAAAAAAACACTAAATAAAGTAAATAATGATGCAATTTCAAACAAGTGATTGTAACCATGATTTGGTGCAAAAGCAGTATCCACAAAAGTCTTGACGGGAAGAGAATATTTATCCCTCTACAGTGCATAATATCATCAAACAATACAAGAAATCTGGCAAAACGTCAGTGTATTGTGGTCAGATGGATCAGTATTCCAGATCTTTCTTTGGAAGAAATGGACTCTGTACAAGAAGTACCATCCAGGCTGTTATCAGCAAGTCCAAAAGCTAGGAACTAAAGTATGAGGTCGTGTCAGTGCTCTTGGCAAAGGTAATCACTTCCGTGATGGCAGCATTAATGAAGAAATGCACACTGAGATTTCAGAGCAACATATGCTGCCTTCAGGACAACATCTTTTCAACAAGACATTTTTCAACAAGACAATGCAAAACCACATGCTGGACACATTACAAAGGCTGCAGAAGAGTGTAGGGGTACTATAACCCTGTAGTGTTACTACACAGCTCAAGATGTGCAAGAATGGGACAACATAACACCTGATTGGGATCCTCAGTGCCAAAGTATCTTTTAAGTGTTGTGAGAAGGAATGGCAAGTGGTAAATGCTATACAATCATATTTTTTTAATGTGTTGCAGGTCAGAGATGCAGGAATGGATGTTTATTAACAAATGAAATGCAGTTGGCCAGACAAAACAAAATATTCTGCGTTCATACTGTCTGCTATGAAATAAAAGTAAATGTAATAATCACTTATACTTTATTTATTTTCCACACAACTTTTTATGATTTGGGGTGAGACTTTGTTTGAACTGCGGTTCTTAGTGTGAGCTCTTTGAATCACTTATTGTGACTAAACATGTTCCTGTATGTTAACTATGCTGTCAGTAGCATTAACCGAGTTGGCTGAATTCATGGTTCACCCGTTCTGCACTGCCTTACATTTCTTATACTGCTCACCTGTCAAACGGCAGCTCTTGAGCAATCAGATGCAGCTTCTGAATTATGTCAGCAGCTTCTTTTATCTGAAATAAAAAGGGATATATATTTATAAAGATGTGAATAATGATGACATATGAGTACAAGTCAGGCAAAATTATCGCACCTTGCTTACTGGTACTTGGAAAAACTACTCATGAGGAGGCCACAGGCATTGTAGTATAGGCCTTAAACCTGAAGATCAACTTATGATGACTCGCTCGGTCTGTCCCTCCCTGTATCCTTCTTTCCTCGTGTCCAGCACTCAGCTGATATGAGCGAGTCCATCAGCAACAGCTCTGCTAACTCCACTGCCCAGCTAACGCTTTACTTTCTCTCTCTCATAAGTATTATGAATGGACTGCGGCTAATCCCGTAGCAGCCTTGCTAAATCGCCTCCCATAATCTGTCCCAATGGGCAGACGGGAGGTCTCGCCAAAAACAGGGCCCAGACAAGAACCCCCCACCTCCATGTTCACCCATAACACACAGGGAGAAAAGGATCGGAGAAGGCCCTGCCATCCACACATCTTCTGTTCCCTGCTTCCGTTCCTGCCTGCCTCAGCTAACATCATTACTGTGCTCCCGTGAGGTGGATCCAGCTTATTCTGCTCTCCTCGCTGAGGTTTTCTAAGTATCTGTCCCCCAGCTAAGATTAGCTAAATCCCATGTAAGTGATGTAGCCGTCTCCCTGCAGTGGGGGTTTTTTACCACTGCTTGTCTTCACACTGCCTGGGCCAGGCCCTCCCTCTCCCAGGGATTAGACCTGCCTTCCTTCCTCTATTTCCTCTCTCTCTTTATTGTCCCCTTCAGCTATTCACTGGCATCTCCTCTCACTGACCCCTCGTGTCTCTTCTTTTCTGAAGGTGGGCTCATTTATGAAAAATATTGAAAAGTCTGCCGGGTATATTCCCACACATTGTTCAGGGAGCGTGTTGGTGGTCTAATGCTAATAGCATCTGAGACGTAAGACTACCCACCCAAGTCACAAGAGGCATTTCAGTGACATACACCAACTCTGGGGAGATTTAATTACATTTTTATTCAATTTAATAACCTGTAGCATTCATAAACTACATATAATTTACTAACACTTAAGATTAGTAAATTATATGTAGGTACAAAAACTAATGCAGCAATACACTGTGTACTGATTTCTCAGCCCAAGTCAAATTTCTTTACTACACTTCTGATTTCTGTTTCTGCAGTTATCTGATTATTCAGTGGTCATGTAAATTTCTCAGTTCAGATTAAGACCCATTAAATAATCTGATAAAGACAACTGGATTGTGGCTCAGTAATCAGGTTTCTCAGTGCATATGTACCCTTACTTTGATTTTATTTGGTTTTCTCAGTCTGCACATGCACACAAATGTAACCAAACATAAGCGACTAGTAGAATTAAACACGGTTGCCAGGTCTTTTCAATAAAGCTGCCTACAAATATTGGTAGCTGCAGGTTTTTGGGGCTTGTTACTAAAGTGTAGTTTTTAATTTGGGTTTGCTCCCTGGTTCCCACCTGTCTCTCTCTCTCTCTCTCTCTCTCTCTCTCGAACATTCAAACATGTTGGGTTTTTAACCTCTGAAGTTAAAAAGAACATATACATTATATTATTATTTTTCTGTTCATGTGACCACTTATTTTGTGAGCCAATTCTTTTAAGCTTGTTTCCGTAGACCTGTTGTTTGTTTCTGTTGTGGGATCTGGCAACCCTGGAATTACATAGAGCAACTGTGAAATAGGTCATTAAAAAAATTAATTAATTAAAAACTAGTTTCTAGCTTTGCAGCAATACATTGAAATCTGTAAGTAAACAGCATTGCCTGCTATTAGAAAGTATTTAAAAAAACTAAGATTTGCAAAATTAGGTTTGCAAAAAGTCATGGCATGACGTTTATGTCCTTTCAGTGAGATTGTTGATTGAATTACTTACTAAATCTGATTTTCGGCAGTTATCGGTTTAAGTGCATGTAAATGCACTCAGCATCTCAAAACATCTGCAGTGGTGCTTGAAAGATTGTGAACCCTTTAGAATTTTCTATATTTCTGCATAAATATGACCTGAAACATCATCAGATTTTCACACAAGTAGATAAACAGAACCCAGTTACACAAATAAGGACAAAAAACATTATACTTTGGTCATTTTATTATTGAGAAAAATTATCAAATATTACATATAGTGAGTGGCAAAAGTATGTGACCTCTAGGATACAGCAGTTAATTTTGAAGGTGAAAAATTAGAGTCCAGGTTTGTTTTCAATCAAGGGGCTGACAATCAGGTGTGGAGTGGGCACCCTGTGTTTATTTAAAGAACAGGGATCTATCAAAGTCTGCTCTTCACAACACATGTTTGTGGAAAGTGTATCATGGCACAGACAAAGGAGATTTTCTGAGGTCCTCAGAAAAAGATTTGTTGATGCTCATCATGGATGGAAAAGGTTACAAAACCATCTCTAAAGAGTTTGGACTCCACCAGTTCCACAGTCCAGACAGATTGTGTAGCAAATGGAGGAAATTCAAGACCATTGTTACCCTCCCAGGAGTGGTCGACCGACAAAGATCACTGCAAGAGCAAGGCCGTGTCATAGTTTGGTGAGGTCACAAAGGACCCCAGGGTAACTTCTAAGCACAGAAGGTCTCTCTCACATTGGCAATGTTTCATGAGTTCCACTATCAGAAGAACACTGAACAACAATGGTGTGCATGTCAGGGGTTGCAAGGAGAAAGCCACTGCTCTCCAAAAAGAACATTGCTGCTCGTCTGCAGTTTGATAAAGATCACGTTGGACAAACCAGAAGGCTTATTGGAAGAATGTTTTGTCGACGAAATGATGAGACCAAAATAGAACTTTTTGGTTTAAAAAGAGAAGTGTTATGTTTGGAAAAAGGAAAACACTGCATTCCAGCATAAGAACCTTATCCCATCTGTGAAACATGGTGGTGGTAGTATCATGGTTTGGGCCTGTTCTGCTGCATCTGGGCCAGGACGGCTTGCCATCATTGATGGAACAATGAATTCTGAATTATAATCAGAGAATTCTAAAGGAAAATGTCAGGACATCTGTCCATGAACTGACTCTCAAGAGAAGGTGGGTCATGCAGCAAGACAACGACCCTAAGCACACAAGTCGTTCTACCAAGAATGGTTTAGGAGAAGAATAAAGTTCAATTTTTTGGAATGGCCAAGTCCAAGTCCTGACCTAATCCAATCGAAATATTGTGGAAAGGACCTTGAAGTGAGCAGTTTAATGTGAGGAAAACCCCCAACATCCCAGAACTGAAAGCTGTTCTGTACGGAGGAATGGGCTACAATTCCTCCAAGCCGGTGTGCTGATCAACAGTTATAAGGAGGGGGGAGGGGGGGCACAAAAGCCACAAATTAAGTACAGCCATAAACTGGCATTGTGATGATGTAAGCTTGATTGGGCCCAGAACACTTTTAGCGCATTGTGGAGCAAAGGTCAGTGGGGGAAGTGAGTGGGGACAATCGATCTCTGGTCGGGTACAATGCAGCCGGACATAGTGCGAGTACTGCTGTTGTTCCTCTATGGAGCTACATGAAGCATTCTACCTGTACAGTGTTTATGTTGCTGCAAATCTAACCTTCTCAGGGTTGTGGAAGACATCACTGCGCAGTTCTCCATCCAGGAACTCATTAAAATAGGTCATGAGCCTCTGCGCCTCTACAGCCCTCTGCCTCGGTGTGTTCACACCCTCCAGCTGGTCTCCCAGGTGACACACCTTAGTCGCTACATAGCTGATGTGATCATCCAACTCCTGGAAGTGCTGAAAGGCCACCTATGGAAACAGATAACGGTTCTCTAAAAGCTCAGACACACTTGTTTCATGCAGTGAAGCTACAATTCAAATATGCCCCAACCTGATTGCTCCTCTGCAGCTCCTGGACTTTGTGTGCAAACTCCTTGGCCTCCCGGTGGCACTGCTGTTCAAGCTTCTCGACTTTCTTCTGGATCCTCTCATCGAGCAGTTTCAGGTCCTCTATATGGTTAACAAACATCTCCAGCAACCTGATGCAAACACAATCACTACTCTTAAATCAACATGAAACACTTAATGTTCAATGCAAAGTAGCTGGATGAATGACATAAATACACAAATGTTTATTTTTTCAGGGATACTAAAGTTTGAATTTTCCTTAAGATTAAAAATAACTCTATATTTACAGTACTGTGAAAATGCCTTAGTCCATCATTAGATTTGTTGTTTTAGCAATGAAATAATGACCATGTTGAACATATTGTTGACATTTGGACCCAAAACGTTCAAACTTGACTTCATCACTACTACATTCAAAATACTCTTTTCCAATTATCTTCATCCCAATCTTTGTGAGCTTTAGCATATCTTAGCCTTGTCACCCTGTTCCTCTTCCGAAAAGTGGTTTCGTGAATGCTACCCTTCCAAAAAGACCATTCCTGATCAAGCTTCTTCGGACTTTTTAAAGTCAACTTGGCATCATGATGAAGCTGCCAGATGCTAAGGAAGGCTCACACTAAATACTTGCCACTGTACCCTACAGAAGCTGTTTTTTCTGGATTTTTTCAGTTTTTTAAATACCGCATAGAAATTTCCTGTATTTTCTGGTTGTATTCTAATAAAGAGACTGAGACCATATACATCAAATATGGTCATTATACCATCGCTAAAATAAAGAGATATCTAATCTAATGGTGGACTCAGATTTTTGCACAGTACTGTATTTTTTTTTTCATATGCTTTTAGTGGTACACTAGTGAGCACTTGTTGTTTCAGGTCTGCAGGGATCTGCGTTCAAGTCCATAAGTTTCTTCTGGGTATTCTGGTGAACCTCCACATTCCAAATACCCGTTTCGTCAACTGGCATCTCTTAAGTGTTCTAATGTGAGTGAGTGCATGCGTATATGCATGTGCCCTGTGATCGACTGACACTTTGCATAGGGGTGGTTCCTGCATTTTCACCCTGTGCCACCAATTATGCCCTGGTCCCATGTGACCCTGAACTGGACTTAGCTGATATTGAAAATTAATACATCACAACTCCACCTACTCTGGACAAGGTCATCCAGAGCCTATGCTGGAATTCACAGGGTGCAGACGAGCATTTACCGAATGGGCAACCTGTCCACTGAAGGGTTCAACAGGGGTCACTGTTGCAGCCACCTCTCTGGCCCCCATCCCTTATACGTGGCCAAACGTTTTTATGTGATGCCTGACCTGGATGAAAGGCACCACTGTGAATCAAACCCACTTCACCAGGGTGGTAGGTGGTGTGGAGGCGGTTCACCGTCCTACCACCTACAGTTCAGTTTGATGTTTATAAATATTAATAAATAACCTGCGAATCACAAACCCTGCAAAAAACTTGAAATGTTACTGTGTTACAGTCACTTCTGTATCACAAATATCCGAGCAGCAGCTATGTAGAAGTTACAAACCATAAAAGATTTCCAATCCACATCTTCCACAACAGAACCCTTCCTTAATAAGTAATTCCTTATTTCCAAAAAAAAAAAAAAAAAAAAAAAAAAAAAAAAAAGTGTTTTTGACATACAAGAATGACCACTCTCTTGCTACTTAGAGCTTTGTCAGCTACATTTCGAAGCACTTCCAGGACAGCGGAGTGAAAACCTCTGCATCAGCACATTGGGTAGAAAAACATTCCAAAAAATGATGAGCAGAAAATCTCCTATCACAATAATTCCCCCAACCCTCAGTGCAGCTTAGGGCCTTTTCCCTTCTTTCTTTCTCTGAAATTCGTTCTCTTCCATCATTTGTGAGTCAGCAATTCACAGGCCTGTAACAGCCTCTCCACGGTTGCTTTTCTGAGAGGCTGGTGTAAAATTTGGGCTGATGTTTCTGCATGCTGAGGCATCATTCCCATACTGTACTACAACACTGTCAGAGTTAAACGTCACAATTAGGCTTGGCTAGGAAATTCAGACGAACGATTATCATCTGAAGAATAATCATGATAAACAATATTATCATGTTTCAAATTTGGATTGGAACAACCACGTGAGCGTTACAGTCTTACAACATAGCATGTCTTTTCAGATGGTAATATTAATACCCTACAACCTAGTCACAATCTGTAATAGTTTCTAATATCACAATTATTTACATTGATAGCTATATTACCTGAACTCAGCAAATGTTGTCGTTAAATCATACAATTTCTGCAGTCAGTCTGCTGGCAGAAAAGGCTCATGTTGTCTTTAGACCATATGGTCCATTGTGGACCTTAAATGCTAGACGGTCATAGTTTGGGAGCGTAGACAGTTTCTTTCTGTCATATAAGTGTACAGTGGAGGCCAAAAGTCTGAGACCACATTTTGCATTTTTCTTGAATTTAATATTCAATGCAAAGTTTTACACTTCAAATCATATAATCAGCATAACGATTTGAGTGTCAAGTCTGTGGTCTCCAACAATGTTTAGGTTGGTGGTACGTGTCAAAGTAACATCCACATGAATGGCAGGACCCATGCATTCTCAGCAGAACATGGCTCAGAGCATCACACTGTTCATGTTACTTACTTCAATTATTATAGAAGAAAACAGTGCTGTTAATTGTTTGCAGATATAATAAACTTTTCCAGAACACGCCTGAAATAGGACTGTGGTAACCTAGTGGGTAAGGTACTGCACTATGGATCAGAAGGTCCAAGGTTCAAATCCCACCTCTGCCAAGCTACCACTGTTGGGTCCTTGAGCAAGGCCCTTAACCCACAATTGCTTGGACTGTAAGACAGTATCAATTGTAAGTCGCTCTGGATAAGGGCATCTGCTAAATTATGTAAATCTAAATGTAAATGTAAATAGTATGAAAACAGATTAATGTTTTAAACTTGTGTCAGGTTTTATTGCATAAAAGGACATCTGAATGGTGTATGTATTATCTCAACAATCAATGACAATCCTACTTTTTAGGGTCAAATGCCTCTGCTCCTCCTTTAGAACCTCCTCCTGGAGTTCTCCAAGCCAGACGCTCAATGTACTCATCAGCATCAAATGGCTCCTACAGAAAAAAAAGCAATTCAAATATGACAATTAAACCTCATTTACATAGTCACCTAAGGTTGATCATATACTAGATGACTTTGAAAGGATTGTGAAAATATTTTTAAAAGACTAAAGCCTGCCATCCTTTCACATCTACAGAGATTTAGTAGCAGACTATGATTTTGCAAAGACAGGGGATCTTGAATGGAACTACAAGACTGCCACTAGATTCCTTTGAGATTATTTTCCCATCATACTGTTGGAGAAAACAACACGTATAGCAGCTATATGACTACATTATAAGAATTTCATTTTGTCAACATCATTCACAAAAATGATCCAAATGACACACAAAGACAGCCTACATTAATATATACAGTACACACAGTTACATAGCTTTAAAAGACTGTACATCCAAATATGGAAACACCATTTCAAGACGCTTTGGGGATGAGCCTGTACTCGCTTTGCTGCTTTGCGTTTGCTGCTGGAGGGACCTCACCTATTGGTTGTCTACAATGTTCATGATGTTCATACAATAATACCAAACACGGTTGATTTTATTGGAATGCCAAAACTAGGAAAAGACAGACTTAAGACAGCTACCCTGACCACCTTACACACCTAACGATTGAAATGACATGACTGCAAGACTCTCATGATTTTATTCCAACTTTGGAAATTTGTCTGCAACTGTGAAATCGCATGAAAATCATTTGATGTAAGGCACAAGAACACACATTGATTATAGATAAGAATTTTTTTTATTGTTATTGATTAGTTAAAAAAACAGCCCTAAATAAGAATCTAATAGTTTCCAGAGCATCCCACAAAGTTAAATGATCTAAACACCTTAAATTTTAGTTATACCTCCTATAAATATTTTAAACCACATTGATAAAAGATACAATAGTATGAAACTTCATAATGATCTCAAATCTTGCATCTACTTCTACAGATGTGTTGTGTTTTCTCATTCTTATCATCAAGTGTGTCTGTGTACCTGCACGCCAGTCTAGAGGCACCACCGATACTCAATCTCCACAACAGTAAGCAAGTGCATTTTAATCTCTGTGTTACCCGAGTTCCAGAGGCTGAAAGCCTCAGTGAGTCTCAGTAAGTGGTCAGTTCCACTTAAGATATAGATGCACTTTGTAGTTCTACAATTGCAGACTGTAGTCCATCTGGTTCTTTACATACCGTATTTATCGACCATAAGGCGCACTTAAAATCCTTTAACTTTCTCAAAAATCGACAGTGCGCCTTAAAATGCGGTGCATCTAATGTATGAATTAATTGTGGTTGAGCCTTCTGACCTAGAACCGATTGTAGATGGTACACGGCGCTCATAAATCTGTCAAAATGTTTTAGCACGGCTTTGGTAAGTTACGAAGCTCACGGCCACCGTAGTGCGCAGCATTGAGGAGTAATACGGTATGTGCTTCAGCATTAGGGTACGTGCATTCATTCATTCAGTTTCGAAGCGGATTTCAAACTCAACGCTATCAGTCACGCAGTACAACATGGACATAGAGCAGCTGCGAGAGAATTCAGCATTAACGAATCAATGGTACGGAAGTGGAGGAAGCAAGAAGACGCCCTGCGCCAGGTAAAGACCAAACTGAGCTTCCGAGGGAACTTAAGAGTTTTGTTTCATTTCATGCGCCTTATAACCCGGTGCGCTTTATGTATGAACATAGATCCGTTAGCAGCCGATTATTGATATCGCGCCTTATAACCCGGTGCGCTTTATGGTCCGGAAAATACGGTACTTTCAGCCCCCTTTACTCTGTTCTCTAATGGTCAGATGAGGTATTATTTGGGTGATGGCTGGTTCTCAGCTCTGCAGTGACACTGATGTGGTGGTGGTGTGTCAGTGTGTGTTATACTGGTATGTCTGGGTCAGACACAGCAGTGCTACTGATGTTTCTAAACACCTCAGCGTCACTGCTGGACTGAAAATAGCCAAATATATCCAGCCACTAGCAGCCTGTAAGCTGCATCCTGTGAGCACTGATGAAGGATTAGAGGATGACTAACACAAACTGTGCAACAACAGATGAGCTACTGTCTCTGACTTTACATCTTCAAGGTGGACCAATATAGTTGATGTGTCTAATAGAGTGAACAGTGAGTGAACACAGTTTTTAAAAACTCCAGCAGCACTGCTGTCTCTGATCCAATCATACCAGCACACTACCACCACATCAGTGTCACTGCAGTGCTGAGACTGAACCACCACCCAAACAGTACCTGACCTGTGAGGGTCCTGACCATTAGAGAACAGAGTAAAGAGGACTAATAATGTATGCAGAGAAACAGATGGACCACAGTCTGTAATTTTAAACCTACAAAGGGCTTCTATATGGTAAGTGGACGTGATGAAATGGACATTGGGTGTAGAAACAAAATGGTGGTCATAAAGTGATTGGACAGTGTATTATGCTCACACATTAAAGAGCGGGATTAAAGGGCGGAAAATGAGACAGTGCCTAGACAGGTCAAGTCAGCGGGAGCACAGAACTATATTGTGTTTCTTAATTGATTGATTTCAGTATTTACATCATGATTTTTCATGTAGTCAAAAAACGTTTGTAAAGAAACCTTCAGTCTGAGAAAAGACGCATATAAATAACATCATAATTAGCAGTATTATGGCCATTATTATTTTGTTAATTTTATGCCAAAATCACATCTCAAAACATGCTAATACCACCTAAACACCAACACTAATTTTCCTCTGAAAAGTAACTAATTCAGTCAGAACTCAATGGCCAAAGACACGATATTAAGTTAGATTCAGTAATAATAATAATAATAATAATAATAATAAGTTCGATTTGTATAGCACCTTTCACAAAGCCAAGAATAAAAAAAAACCCAAGGACTAATTATGTTCCCTGAATTCCGAATTTGAGTCAATTGGTTGTATATTTTATGTTTGTCTCATTTTGTTTTTTTTGGATAATTACAAAACAACTGTTTGAGAAAGGCACAGATATTTTTTTTCCTTTGCTTTTCTTGGTTAGATTTGTGTCACCTATTAAATAGCTCTGGAGAATAGAGGGAACCCTGCATGCTTATAATAAGAGTCAGCAAGGGTCACTACTGCAGCAATGGGGGATTGTCCTCTAAACAGCTTCCCCTCCCTCACACACAGAAAATGATGTCCACATGTGGACTGGAAGGCACCACAGAGACTCAAACCTGGGTCCTCAGGGTAGTGGGCTAGCGTATTAGATCACCGCACCACCTGAACACTGCCATTATTATTATTATTATTATTATTATTATTACCGTTGTAATACCAAAGTAATAAAATCATATAATTTGGCCTTCTTTTTATCTTCTGTTTGCACTTTTGGCATTTTTATGTGATTAGTGGTTTATGGTTGCCATAAAAGTGCTATATATAAAAAATGTTACGTACAGTTTGATCTACGTGCTGCTATGTTATTATGCTACAAACTTGGTGCTGTAAAGACTATGCATTTTGAAACTGTGTGAATCAATAATATGCATAAGCATTTAATCTGTCAACATTCACCGCTCAGCGAAGCATTTACACGACGCATAGACAAAAAACAAATAACGTTGATTACCTCATTAAAAACAGCACGTGTTAAGCTTTGGGATTTGACAGTAAGTGAACAGTCGGCTCTCATATGTCGAATGTGGGAGAAATGATCAGAAATAATGACCTGAGCGACTTTATGGTCAGATGACTGGGTCAGGGCATCTCCTAAACATCTTGTAAGGCTTGTGAGGTGCCTTACAAGCACTGGTGAGTATGTACCTACAGGGACAAACCACGAACCAGCAAGGGGAGGGGGACCTAAGGATCACCTATATGGCCTGGTCTGAATGGACGGAAGAACTACTTATAGTTAAGGGGGAATGTGACATCACACACAGTGCAGCACCCTCTGCTATGGATGGGGCTGCCTATCCACAGACCAGTCAGAGTGCTCATCATGCTAACACCTGTCCACCGTCAGAAGCACCTACAATGGGCAGGCCAGTGTCAGGACTGGACCTTGGAGCAATTCTATTCCACCACATGGACAGTTGGATTTAAGTGCACCGTATACCAGGGGAAGTCATGGCACCAGGATGCATTGTGGGAAGAAGATGAGTCGGAGGAGGGAGTGTGATGCTCTTGATAATGTTCTGCTGGGAAACTCTGGGCCTTGTGGACGTCAACTTGACGCCTAACACTTTTACCTAAGCATCGTTACGAAGCAAGTGGTCTTAATGTTTTGGCAAACCGTTGTATATTCAGTGCCAAAGACTGCATGGCTGTATCTTTATAACAATCTCCTTCCTACATAGGGGCACTACACAGTGTAATAAGGCTTTTGAAATCCTGGCAGGCTAAACTGCAAGTCTTGTGCATGTGTATGCTAGCTATAACATGCATATATAAAATAAGATGCATAATTATTATGAGAAATTAGAATATTTCTCATTTATACCTTCGTTCAATGTTTCTGTGTGTGTTATGAGCATTAGCTAGGCTAGCAACGCGACTTACCTCGAATAACTGTGCAGTCGTAGCCATTGTTTACTTCAGGTTGTTGTTACGCTGAGATAAATAAAGTCAGACAGGAGCACAAATGTATTTTAAAGTAGCTGAATGATGAAAGTCACCCGCGGTCACTTAAATCCTAAACCATTAACGTTCGCTGCTTCCTGCAACCAGCTGCCATGACCGGGCCGGAAAGGGAGGAACGTAGCTAACAAACGTCTGTCCTTAGCAGCAGGTCTGAGATCAGATTGAATTAAAGCTTATTCATGTTGGCTATCTGTTACGTACGATCATAGAACGGATCCGAGATCAGCACATTGCAGCACTAAAGTGCAAGCACTCACGCCCCTGAGAGTCACATGCTTGTTCAAAACAGGAAGCGTATGGGGAATCAGATCGATCACGTTGTTGTTTGGTTTATTTTTTGTCTCTGCATTGATGTTTTCCGTGTTTGGAGAGTTTGTTGCACTCGTGCTGACTAAGCCAGTTTTAATATCGGTCCAGTAAAGTATCCAGGGCTTAATGAGTATCAGGGCGCTTTGGATTGTCACCCATGAAAAGGGCGAAGCACCAAAAGTCAAATTTTCAAGGTAAGTAAATATATTTCAGTGTAGTTACGTTTAAAATGTCATTCATTTTCATACCTCCTTAATTCTGTTCAGGGCTGCGGGGTACTGGGGACCCAACCGGCAAGAGAGGGCCCCAGTCCATCGCACGCACACGCACACTCAGCCAACCACTTATTCACACTGGGAAACTTTAGAGACGCCATCTGACCTAAGGCGTGTCTTTGAAACCGGAGTATCAGAATAAAATCCATGTAGACAGAACATGGAAACTACACTGGGCTGGGAATCGATTAGAATTTTTGTTTATCCAGAACGACCTACGAGGAAGTATGGTTTAAGGACCTTGCTTGCAGATTTACTTTGCATATGTGGGATTTGAACCCTAGACCTTCTGGTCCACAGTCCAGTTCCTTAACCTCTAAGCTACCACACAAGCAGGAAAGCTGTCTTTCTGCCTGGAGTTGTGAGGTGGCCATGCTAACCACTGTGCTGCTCTTTTCTGTTATTGAAAGCTAAAAAACACATAAATACGTATTGAAGGCATTTCCCGAAGAATAATTAAGGTTATGAAACTGTGGCAAACAACTGAGGTTGGAATAAAGGAAGTTTTTTAAATGAAGAGTCTTAAACCACACATTAAGTTAAATTTAGAATAAGGTATTTTGCAGAAGGGCAAATTGCGAGACATGTAAACATATTTTAGGCAACTTTACAGAAGTTTTCAAACATCCTTATTGATAGCTGAATAACTGAATGTTAAGGGCCCAACAGTGGCAACAGAGCTGGAATTTTAATTTGTGACCTTAAAAACAGTAGTCCACTGAGCCCCCTCTGTCCTATTCTCTGTCAAAAATAAAATTCACATTTTAACACAGCTTATCCTGATCAGGGTAGTGGGTATGGGTATGGGTTGGGTTGGGTTGGGTTTGTTTCCCAGCACCAGGGGATGATTCCTCCGACTTCCCCCGTCTCTCTGGCAGAGCCTGCATGTGAAGCCTGACCCAACCTAAAGGCACCATCACTGCTCTTATAGGCTAGTATATAGATCACTGCACAACCGAGTGCTGTTGTCAACTGAATGGATATAAGAGTTTTGGTTTACATTTTTCACATCATTTTTTCCATAGCAACATACAACTGAGTTGAGCAGCTGAATGATAAGGACCTTGAATTGGCTGAGCTGAGTTTACCCTTACAGTCTTCCAACTCTGTATCCAGACTTTGTTTTATAATGGGGCTGTATTGGCATAGCCATTAAGGTACTGGACTACTGATCGGATGGTTTGGAATTCCAGCCTCATCATCACCAAGCTGCCACTGTTGGGCCCTTAAGCAAGGCCCTTAACCTTCAATTGACTGAATAGTATGTTGTGAAACTGCAGTTTGTCTCGGCACATGTCATTTGTTTGGCACTTGGTACTAGTCGTATGCCCTTTCCAGCTGAAACATAGTGTGAGCATGTGTCAGCCGTAATGCATATTGTCTGTCCTATCTACGTCATCCATCTGTGTAAAGGGAACATCACTGGACTACCAATGAGTGATGTTATGGCTTTAATCATTGTGTTTTTATTTTAAAGCCGGCCTTGTTATACACATCTACAATAATATGATCTGACTAAAACTGGTATTTGTCTCCACTGGATATTGAACTGTAGTGACACCTTTTCTTTGTTTTTTTACTCAGGCGGTTCCCCACAGTGGAGTTCCGTGCTAAATCCCTGGCCAGAGGTCAGTACGTGCCTGTTCCAGAGGACTGTGACATAGCCCAACTTCTGCTGTTGGAATTGGGACTGGCAGACCCTGACAAGCTCTTTGTGGCTACAAGGGATGATTGTGCCCGCCAGCAGCGATCTCCAGCTCTTGAGCTCCGTGTTGGTAGCTCAAGTGTGAAAACAGTCTGGCCTGTACTAGCCACCACCCAAGGTGTGCTAATCCTAGCCTGTCTCCCTCTGATCGAAGTCCCAGGTGATCCCAGACCTCCTCTTTCCAGCCTGGCCTCAGTCTCTCAGGGCTTAGCTTTGTTATCAGGGCTGCAGGGCTTCCTGTGCAGTCCAGGTGGAAAACCACCAGAGCCTGATGTTCTCACGTCTCGCTTGACCACTCTTCCTTCACTGTTAATGCAGGTTTGCCCATTAGGTACCCTCTTAGATAATCTTCCTCAGGCTGGAGCGTTGCCAGCCACTCTGACTCCGGGCCCTGGCGGTGCTCAGAAGCAACCAGCCTGGAAAGCAGGTGTCCATCGAGGAAGAGCAGTGGTGAATGTGGCCCTCACTGAGATGGTGAGGTCCATGCAGTATGGAAACCAGAGCAAACAGGATTTGTGGGATGTGTATGGAACAGTGACATGCAAAGTAAGTACAGTGTGGTGTATGTACAAGTGAATTATAGTAAAATGACTTAATAAAAATTGTATAATCTGTTTTGCTTAAAGAGTGAAGTGGAGGGCGTTCTGCCCAACGTCACGGTCACCCTGACTCTACCACCAAATGGTTCCCCACTACAAGACATCCTTGTCCACCCCTGTGTGACATCTTTAGACTCAAGCATTCTGGCAGCCAGTAGTGTGGATGAGAATGATGGCTCAGCCTTCTCAGGACCATACAAATTCCACTTCTCACCACCTCTGGAGGCTTTCAGACTCTGCAGTTATACCTCCCAGGTAGTCTGCATGTGCTTACCATATGGTAGTACCCTCTACATATAATTAATTTCAATAATCAGTAATGCATTTTTGTCATTAATTAACTTATACCTAGGTTCCAGTTCCACCTATTCTTGGCACCTACCAGCTGAAAGCAGAGGAGAACCAGCTCAAGCTCAATGTAGATTTGAAACTCCATGAGAGTGTCAGGAACAGTTTTGAATACTGCGAGGCACATTTTCCATTTTTCAACAGGTGAGTCAGATCACAAACAAGTCTTATGTAACATCCAGTCAAGTGTACACTGTATGGGGAAAATGTAACCAAAAGAACTTAGAGGCAAGAAATAAACAGTGGATTGAGTTTGTACAGTGTGATAGTCTCTGAAACAGATCTCTTGTTCACTGTGGCTTCAGACCTCCAGCTATATCTGTGGGTTCTGTCTCTGCACAGAGGGATTGTTGTTAGTTTCTTCAGTTGGTTTCTTTGTTTACTTTTGTTTATTTCTCACTTACAGCACTTGGCAGACACCTTTATTCATAGCATCTTACAGTTGAGTAGTAGACCAGAGCCTTCAGCTGTGAGCCACCACTGTCATTTACTGGTGGTTTGAGAATACTTTGGGAGGGTACATGCCACCAGACTTCTATTTGTTATTTCTGCGTTGATACAGTGGACTGAAAGTTGCATGTTTTGTCTGTTGACGGTGTAGTCACCAACTGTTGGCTCGGTCTTTCCTAAAAAAAAAAATAGGAGTACTTATAATTGTAAATCACTGCAGTGACCAGAGATTAAGTCTCGGCATTGCTTTTGGGATGGGTCGAGCATCGTGCATCCACGATTGGCTCTCTTTGAAGGAAGGGAGCCTGGATGTGGGAATCATGCCTTGGCAACAATGACCCATTTCCAGCCCTGCTATGGGCTAGCTCCCTGTCCATGCTTACATTTATGTTTAGTCATTTAGCAGACACCCATATCCAGAGCGACTTACAACTGATACAGTCTTACAGTCCAAGCAATGGTGGGTTAAGAGCCTTGCTCAAGTGGTAGCTTGGCAGAGGTGGGATTTGAACCTGGGATCTCCAGATCCACACTTCTCTGCTTTCTTGTGTTTAACCGCTTTACCACCACAGCCCCTGCATCATGTGAATTCTGAGAATAGGCTGTGGAACGACCCTCACCAAGATAACACAAGACAGAACAAGTTTAAAGGCAAAGTTTTGCAGAATTGTGAAACTGCTCTAATAAGAATCTTGTACCTGATGGTGTGTATGCAGGAACCTTATGGGCAACTTGGACATAAAAGTGAGCTCAGGGCAATTAGAGGTTTCTAAAGAGAAGAATCTGCTGGTTTGGCATCTTGGTAAGTTTATTCTCATTGTCATTGAACAGTATTTTATGTCAGGCCGGTTGATTAATCGGGCCGATTGACGCCATTTTGAAGATGAAAACATTGTTTCCTTGTTACAACTTACTGGTCTAAAGTTTTCCCAGAAAGAAGAAGATGCTGTTATCTGTTAATAAATGTTGAGAAATACTACCTATTTATTTTTATTGCTAAAAAGATAAAAATAGACAGTGCATTTATAACGTAAACATGTCCATTTAAGTTCAGCAATTTTATGTCACTAAAACGTTTTTTTTTCCTCTTTAGGTCAGAAATTTCCAAAGTCACGAGAGGTAACCCTGGAAGGTACAATTCATTTCTCTGGACATCTAGCTGGACCAACAGACCCTCTGTGCACAGATCTTACAGCATATATAAAAGTAAGAGTGAAATCTGCTTGTATTTATCTTTCAATAACTGGAGGTGTACTAATGGTCAGTGGTCAGTCTGGATGAGGAACATTTCTTATTACATACTAGACAGTTAATTAGGTTGGAGGGAAGGGGCGCAGAAAGCTACGAAACCTTCACTGTACATACAGTCTTATGGAAATGCTTAGTTAAATAATAAAAGTTATTAGGGTGGCATTGTGGTGCAGCTCCAGAAATCCCCGGTTTGATCCCCAGGGCAGACTGCACATGTGTGTAGTTTGCTTATTCTCCCCGTTTATGTGTGTGTTTCCTCTGGGTATTCCATCCTCCACATTCCAAAGACGCACATTGGGTCAATTGGTGTCTCTAAAGTGTCCAGTGTGTGTTTGCATGTACACACGTATGTGGTGCCCTGTCTAAGTTTCTTCCTGCCTTGCACCCTGTGTTACCATTTAGGCCCGAAGACGAATGGGTGAATGAAGTGAACAAGTTAAATAACATGTTTTGTTAATTTTGTTAGAATGTAAACTTTGCAGGGAACAACTTTAACAACTGTAACATGTATCATTTTACAAACATATTACAAACATAAAATTTGTCATTTGCAAAAGTTTGGACAACATTCCAGATGGTCTACTAGTGTTATTTATATGCTCTTTGGACTTAAATAACTAATTGTGTATTACAATTTGCAGAAATGGATAGATCACTTTATTAATCCCAGAGGGAAAGTCAGTGTCAATTATGACATTATGACCACCTGGTCCATAATGATTTTAGGTAGGTAGGTAGGCAGGTGTTATATGCCAGATTAAAGTCCACATGATTGCCTGGTCCCAGGATTTCTCAGCAGAACATTACCTACAGCATCACACTCTGTCCACCAACTTGTCAAGTCAAGTCAAGTCAGATCTATTTATATAGCGCTTTTTCCAATGGAGCATTGTCTCAAAGCAACTTTACAAGTTTAGATTATCTCCTAATAACTACGTCCAATCCCAAATTGAGCAAGCCTAGGGCGACAGTGGCAAGGAAAAACTCCCTGAGTGTTAAGACTCCCTGAGTCTTAATGCACATCGGCATTAAGTGGCCCGGGTATGATGGGGCTGGAGCTGATGACGGAAGCAGCTTGAGTGGAGCTGCAGCAGATGAACATCATGTGTGGGGCTGGAAACTGCCGGAAACACAGCTCGGAGAGAAAAACAGAAAATGTAATTAGTTATTGATTAAGAGCACAGTGTCTATTAACAATCACTGATGCCGTGTGTAGCATGAGACCCCGGCAGCATTAGCTATAGCAGCATAGCTAGAAAGAGGAGAACTGGTAGGTAACACAGCCAAGAGGGATCACATGAGACATTGGCAACCCCAGGGAGAGGAGAAGACAGCAACCCAACGTCTCTGATCACCATAGACTACTTTGACTATGAACCCCCAGCTCTGCCCTTATTCTAAGGCAAGGATGCACGAGTCAAGATCACGAGGACCGAAGCCTAGTTCAGCCAGACCGCCCACTCGACACTCCCGGCTAGAGGGACAAGGCAGGCAGGCCAGACATGACTCCAGACTCCGGCCCCAGTGACCCAAGCCATGCATCCTGGTCTAAATCTAGTCAAAAGCCTGCGTAAATAGGTATGTCTTTAGCCTAGACTTAAAACTTTGGAGGGTGTCTGATTCTCGAACGAAAGTGGGAAGTTTATTCCATAGTTGGGGGGCCATGTATGAGAAAGCCTTTCCCCCGGCTGTGACTTTTTTAATTCTAGGAACTAAAAGAAGTCCTAAAAGAACTAAAAGAACTTGTCTTCTTCTCTGCATCCTAGTGCTATCCTATCCCCAGGTTAATGGTGTACATGACCGTCCATATAATTTTAAAGAAAACAGGACTCATCACAAGACTCATTTTGATGGTTCACTGAGGCTTGCATGGTTAGCATTCTGACAGATTTGTGGCTATGCAACCCAATACTTAGCAGGGTACAATGCTCTGTGCTGTGACACTATCCTTCTGTAAACAGCATCAAACATTTCTCGACCTAGAGTAGCACAATCTTATGTCATGCTCCCATGCACATTTAAACCACCTTATTTCTTTTAAGTGTGGGGGGCAAAAAATTATTTTTGTTCAAATTTATATACACGAAAGTACATATTTTTGAGTTGTTATTTTTCAGAAATGAAACGTAATGTTTTCACTTGGTTAATGAAGATGGGGCGAAGCTACAATAGAGTGTCTTATTTAGAATTAGTAATTTATTTTAATTGCAGAGGTCAATGTTTTTTTGTTTAAAAACTTATTCAAGAAAATGTGCCTTGTTTTGCATTGTTTACACTTCGAATCGAATTATGCACTCAGTACCTTTGTATCCCTAGTGTAGCATACTTATTGAATTTGAACAAAAATAACTAGTTTGACACTATAGAGTATGCTATACTAAAGTATGACTATACAACACAAGCGTATTGAACATGTGTCTAGCCTCTTGTGCACTGTTTTCCCAGCTCTACTTCCGTGTATCAGATTTGACCTTATCTGGATGCTGTGTGGACCAACATTCGGTACAAGTGTATTCCTCAGCAAAGCCACGCATCACCACTAGTGAGTGTTTTACTGATGTGAATATAGGATTTTTATAGCCTGTACCTCTAGCGTTATAGGTATTTTAGATATGTAAGAAACATAATGCTAATATTTTTGGGATTTTGTGATACTTTTGACCTTTCCTATAGCACGAGAGCTGGTGTCCTCTGAGTACTTCATCTGGAACTCCACTGGAGATGCTCCTGTGTCTTCTGGACTTGCTATACGTGTAGCATCATGACTGACTACAGCACAGTGGCGTTTATAGCTAATAGAATACATCTGCTATTTGCAAATAACGACTTTGTGATATAGACTTGGTGAATAAAGTATTCAGGCCTCTGACCTGAACGTGAATTGTGCCATACATTTACAGACCTCCTTATCCAGAGTGACGCAAAGTGAGCAGGTTAACAGAAGCATGATTGCAGAGCTGGGGTTTGAACTCGCAGCCTTCTGAGTAGCTGTCCCAGCATGTTATCAACAGAGCCAATCCATCCATTCTGGGTGCAATTAATCTGTACCTTATTACTGCTCTGGAGGTGTTGAGACTTTTGTGAAACAAATATGTAAATGTGCGTTGAATAAAAGGTGCATTGATGACTGAAGGCTTTTGATGCAATTTTTGAGAGATTTTTGTCTGTTTTGATTATTGATGTGTTCATTGAAATTTTAAAATTGCTCCTTTATTTTGCTTTAGACATCACTCTTTTGTGAGCTTTCTTTCACAAGTGACCTTAAGCTCTGTTTGGTTTGTTGTGGTTGAAAATAGACAGAGAAAGAAGTGCATGAGAAGTAGAAGTAGACTGAACTTGAGAGACTGAGATACTCGAGTTAATTACATATATATATATATATATATATATATATATATATATATATATATATATATAATATATTTATTATTTTAGCCCCAACCTTTAATACCAAGGCAACACGAGGACCAACACTCAAAAAGTGCCCCAACTGACTTGGACAGGCTAGATGTTATAATTGATTTACAATTAATGGCATAAATTAGATGTAAGAATTAAACTAAGTTACATAATTAATAAGTCTATAGTAATTGTTTAAATAAACAGGAGTTAAATAAAAATGAAAGGGCAAACATGTTTCAATAAACTACAATAAATAGAATAGAATATACAGACTACAATAAATTGAACAGAACATGAAGAGTATAATAAATAGAGACTATAAAGCTATAGCATACAAGAATAAAATATTGAATATTGCAGGTGAAATAGCTATTCATCTTCAACTGCCTGCCAGAGTATTGCAGGTTTTATGGAAGAACTTAGCTGCATATGGCAGCATCCATTTTCCCTTCAGTTCTGACCAATCGTTTAGATACAGTGTATTCTGGGCAGCAAGCTATGTTTGGTTTTCAGGATCTATAGGAATTGTACGTAACCCATCTGATGCTGTCTGCTGCTCGCCATGCTGCCAGTGTCACTGAAGTGATGATTGGTCTGATTCGCTTCAAATTACATCTAGTCTGGAACTTAAAATGTTTATGATCCATCTGTCTGGTATCTGTTGAGTCAAATGTACTAAGGCTGCAGCTGCATCTTGGTGTGGTTTTGGACAACAACGTCATTTCTTCTGACTACATTACATCACCAGATCTGCCGGATTTCTTCTGCACGATATCAGACCACCTGTTCTGACCATTGAAACCACTCAGATCTTCATACTGACTACTGATTACTGCAATGTTTCACTTGCCGGTCGGCCTTCAATTTCAATTGCTCCACCACAGAGCATTGTGATGATAAAGCCTGAAGGCAGTGAGTCTTCAAACAAAATCATGATAATCCCACTTCTATCAATTTATGTTGTACCTCATTTGCCTTTTGTATACATTTTTGTCAACGTTACATTTTCACTCTTATTTCCAAAATGATATTGTATGTGCACTAAGCGTAAAACTGAGGAGTAGTTTTGAATATCTGGGTAGCATTAGTCTGTAATCCAACAGGTGATAAATACAGATTATTCACAAGGGACTTCCACCTTCTGAGTTTCAGAGTCGTCCTTGGGTGGGCAGACCAGGGGTGCCCCTACTTGACAGTATTCTGACCTCATTTCACCTTCAGCAGTTTACACAATTTGTGAGCTCCACTTGAGCTATACTTGATTACACACATAGGCTTTTATTGTTTTGTTTTGTTTTGTTTTTAATTTTTTTTATTGTTTTTTTCATAAATGTGACTTATATAATAATTTACACTGGTTATCTTTAAGATGTGGTTATCTTGAAGTGTGGCACACTTCAGTGTCACCGTGCTCTGAGTGTTACTGAAGTGATGAATGGTCTGACACCCTTCAAATGACATCTAGTCAGCGATGGTCCTTCGGTGGTACCTTTCCACCGAACGACGGGATGGAGTTACAAACTATGCATAGTACAGTATTAGAATTTCTTATAGAATTGTGTAAATAAGCTTACAAACTACACTTATAAGGTAGGGGATTCTGATAAAATGGTCCTTGTGTGTAATTACCATGTAGATGTTTTTAATAAAGTGACCTTTAAGTGTGATGTGTGGATATCAAGGTACATTTGTCCTTTTTTCAGAAATTAGGAAATCTGTTAAGTTAATATGATAAACAACAGTTTAGTTAAAATACTTTCTAGTAAATATCCACTAGGACTCTATCTGTTTATACTGGAAATTCTTAATTATTATTTGCATTATTCATAGCTGGCAGTGTCATGACCTTGTATAAAACTCCTCTTAATATATACTCACTTAAAGAAATTTACCAAGCCACAAAGAAATAAAGCAAACAACTGTTTGTCATATATCTAGCACCAGCTTTAATGGGATCGATACCACATGTAGAAAAACTATTGCTATTGGTTAAGCGCTGTTTGAACTGATTGCACTGGAATGTCCTTTTAGACGTTACAGCGGTGTATAAGAGCACTGGAGCCATGAGAGAGCTCTCGACAGAGGTAAGTCTCTGTGAGCTTCATTGTCTGCTGTGTCTATTGGTCGTCTCCAGCTGTCTGACATTGCAGACGGTTCTCACAGGGATTTCCTCAGAAAATCATTGACCGTGACCAGTCTATTGGGGTGATCCAATCACAGACAAAAAACTATTTGTTATAAAACGCTACCTGACATTTAGTCTGGAACTTAAAATGTTTATGATCCATCTGTCTGGTATTTGTTGAGTCAAATGTACTAAGGCTGCAGCTGCATCTTGGTGTGGTTTTGGACAACAAGGTCATTTCTTCTGACTACATTACATCACCAGATATGCCAGATTTCTACTGCATGATATCAGACCACCTGTTCTGACCATTGAAACCACTCAGATCCTCATATTGACTACTGATTACTGCAATGTTTCACTTGCCAGTCGGCCTTCATGCTCCATTGCTCCACCACAGAGCATTGTGAAACTGAAGGCGGTGAGTCTTCAAACTAAATTAGGATAATTTGTGGTACATTTTTGTCCCACACTTACCACTTTCATTCAATACATCCATCAAGATCCAACTGAATTTCAGAACACTGCAACAGCACTGATGACTACATCACAGGCGTTATATACCCAAGAACTTGCAGGTTGGCCAATTCTTATGAATTGTGTTTGGGTGTGACCAGATGATTTTGGCACAACATTCCTAATCTATAAAAATATGTGGTTAATGACATTTATGTATCGCTGTAGATGAGTTACAAATGTACTATAATTGGTTCCAAAAGTCTGAGACCACTAGTGAAAATGCTTCCATTTTGTATTTTTAAAACAGTATATTAAAATATAGTATATTTATTATTTAACAGTATATTTAATTATATATCAAGATTCTCAAACTCAGTTTTGAATTTGTGCATAGATACCACAAAAGCATATAGCAAGTTCAAGTATCTGATTTTCACAATAGTTATATTGCCACGGTGTTCGAGATTACATAACCAGCTTTGATAAGGCATTCCTCTGATGTCCATTTCAAGACCTTTCATCAGCATGTAGATTATAGCACTTTTGAATTCCCATTACATATATACATGTTTTTCCAAAAAACACTTTGCTACAGTAATTCAGCAACTACTTTTAGGCCTCTATTACAAGTGAGCTCCAATTTTAATAGGTTTTCTGTTGTTTTTTAAGTAGCTACAGATACACATTTTAGTCATGTCCCCAGGTTTTCACTCTGTCCTGTTATCCTAACATATTCCCACTTCTAAAGACCATGGGAAGATCAAAAGTTCTCTCTTATTTTTTCCTGTATATTTGACGACATTGTAACTATGACTGAAAAGATAAATCTCAACTTACTATCTTGTTACCAAAATAATTTTAGATGCTATTTGTTTATTGTAAAAGTACATATTTTTGGTAAATCATTAGAATGTAATCACTGTCCTCTTCTATTAGTATGGATGCCAGGTGATTAAATTTTATGTGTTTTATTTTAACCTCGTAAAAAATGTAATAAAATTGCTTGAGACTGACCAATAATCATTATGAATAGTTATATAGAAAATTAAGGTTCATTTTTAAGAGTTACAACAAGCAAGTGGCACCAGTTCAGCTGAATGACTCAGATACACTGCATATGTTACATGGAGATTGTGTTTATAAAGCTGGAAAATTCGTTTAATAACAGAATTTCGTACTGTTTTTTTAAACAAACAAACCACTAAACACTTTCTGGTCAAGCATAAGATCAGTTCAGATATAATTGTTGAACATATTGGTCCATCTAGTGGTTGGTTTTGGATGTCTCTGAAAGATGGTAATTTTAAGTGTATCAAACACATGTTTTATTGGTTATATGTGTTTTGGTTATAACAGATGTGTAAATGAAAAGTAGTTTTATTTTCACACATAAAAGCGTTTCGTTTTTTTCTGTATTAGTAGGTGACCGCTTCCTTGATCTAATACTACGTTTCCCAGAATGCGGCATGTGTCGCAAATTGTCAAACCCGGTTTGCGGCAGATGATAGGCCAGCTAGTGTGGAGTGACTTGAGTAATGGCTGGAGGGGATACAAGATAGCGAGAGAAGCTAGAATTATTGGCTTATTTTATTCTTTTGGCGATAGCAGAACTTCGGCGGGTGTTTGTGGGACTCGGTTCGGAGCTCGAGGGCTCGGTTTGGGCTCGCTTCTTTTGTTTACACAGATCCTGCATGCAGTGGAATGGCTGAAGTGCCGCCTGGGCCTAACGCACTGCCTGCATCCCCGGCTGAAATTATAGCGCTGCCCAAGGATGGCTGCTGCTTACTGGGGAACAGTGAGAAACTGGACTGCGGACTGGCGGACGGTGTAGCGCCGGGGACGGAGCAGCAAGGCGCGACGGAGCTTAAAGGGATAGTAAAACCGAGCCAGAACAACGTGCACCTTCCTAACGCGTCCGATCAGCTGCATAGTCCAACGGCGCAGCTCAACGGCATCTGCAGCCACCCTGAGGAGCAATGCGGCCACATTCATGCCCACAATCACCGGCTCCCTGCTCACAGACCCGCCGATCACCAACAAACCGCCTCCCAGCATGCAGACATAGAGCGATCGGACAGGAATGCAGCCATTACCAAGCGCGACAGCCGCTCCATACCGACCAACGGAGTCGATTCATCTGATCCCGCGGCCGAAACCGAGAGCGAAACGCGGTGCCTGAAAGCCAAGATAAACAGGACTGTCGGGAACGACCATGTACAAAAACCGGGAGGTAACGAGCGAGGCCCGGGGCCACAAACTGCTGCAGACGAGCAGGAGGATCTAGTGGATCAGATAGAAAAGCTGTCATTGCCTGTAGAAGAAACTGATCACTGCCCCATCACCTACGTGAGATACGAGTCCGAGCTGCAGATGCCTGATATCATAAGGCTCATAACTAAAGACTTATCCGAGCCTTATTCTATTTACACCTATAGGTACTTCATCCACAACTGGCCCCAGCTCTGCTTCCTGGTATGTGTTTAAATAATGTGCTTTTGTGTCACAGTTCAGTATTCTCCAATAGTATAATATATAGAGAACATGTATAATGATGCGTATTATTTTGCAACTTTTTCACTGTAACATAGTGCTACTGTCCCCTGCAAATAAGCTAATTAGGATAATTCCTATACATGCCATTCTAACGAATAGGTTCCTGAACAATAAGTCATACTCTATAGCAGTATGCTGACACGTTCTGTGGAACTGCCTCTCATTAATGTGGGAACAAAACTAATAGTTACAAGTGAAGCGAATAATTGTAGGAGGCCTATAGAGTTAGTAAAAAAAAATAAAGATTAGCCAGGCATAAACTATGGTGTTAAAGTAGACTGATAGGGCTTTATGTTAAAATGTTTCAATGTAGTCAAGCTTGTCTACTAAAAATCAAAGGAAACAGAAACTTTTAAAAGACTTTTATTTTGGTATGACAGAATAGTGCACCACATAAGACCCCAAATGGCCTTTCTGGTGCAGTGACAAGGTCATAAGCTTTCACAGAAAAGCAGTTAGAGGAGGTTCCATAAAATAACGACAAGCCACTGGTAATCAGTGCAGTTTTGTATGTTCTGTTTGCCTGCATTTGTAGTTTCTTATTTAAAGTATTGAAGCAATTCTTTCTGACTGTCCATGTGCTTTGAGCAGCCCTACTACTCTGTACAGATACTAAAGCAAGGCAGTATAAGCAACTGTCCATGATGTCTGGTACTTCAGTTAAACAGATGGTGAAATAGGCTTAAAGTTATGGTTATATTTCATAGACTTTGGATTAAGTCACCTGCAAATAAGGACACTTCCAGCTAGGGGTGTAGGATATTATCAAAATAATGATATCTCGATATTTTTCGGGATTTTGTCGAGAACGACAATTAGACGATACTTTGGCAGTGTATATCTTGGATCTAAAGTATTCAAAAGTAGTTTGTATCCGTTTCTCTCAACTGCCTGAATTGGAACTGTATCTTTTGCTATGTACAGTGAGGCAAAAAAGTATTTAGTCAGCCACTGATTGTGCAAGTTCTCTTACTTAGAAAGATGAGAGAGGTCTGTAATTTTCATCATAGGTACACTTCAACTATGAGAGACAAAATGAGAAACAAAAATCCAGGAAATCACATTGTAGGATTTTTAAATAATTTAATTGTAAATTATGGTGGAAAATAAGTATTTGGTCTATAAATTTGGTTCAACTCAGTACTTTGTAACATAACTTTGTTGGCAATGACAGAGGTCAAACGTTTCCTGTAAGTCTTCACCAGGTTGGCACACACTGTAGCTGGTATTTTGGCCCATTCCTCCATGTAGATCTGCTCTAGAGCAGTGATGTTTTGGGGCAACACGGACTTTCAACTCCCTCCACAAATTTTCTATGGGGTTGAGGTCTGTAGACTGGCTAGGCCACTCCAGGACCTTGAAATGCTTTTTACGAAGCCACTCCTTCATTGCCCGAGCGGTGTGTTTGGGATCATTGTTGTCATGCTGACCCAGCCACGTTCCATGTTCAATGCTCTCACTGATGGTTTTTGGCTTAAAATCTCACAATACATGGCCCCGTTCATTCTTCCCGTTAACACGGATCAGTCGTCCTGTCCCCTTTGCAGAAAAAAAAAAAAACAGCCCCAAAACATGAGGTTTCCACCCCCATGCTTCACAGTAGGTATGGCGCACCTCAGAATTCTTCTTCTTTCTCCATACACGGCGAGTTTGACTTTTTAGCAGGGGGACACGACTGGCACTGCAGGATCTCCCCATCTCTGAGTCTCTCTTGGTGTAGTATGTTACTGATGGTAGCCTTTGTTACTTTGGTCCCAGCTCTCTGCAGGTCATTCATCAGGTTCCCTTCATGTAGTTCTGGGATTTTTTCTCACCGTTCTCATGATCATTTTGACTCCACGGGATGAGATCTTGCATGGAGCCCCAGATCGAGGGAGATTATCAATGGTCTTGTATGTCTTTCCATTTTCTTACAATTGCTACCCACAGTTGATTTAATTCACACCAACCTGCTTGACTATTGTAGATTCACTCTTCCCAGCCTGGTGCAGGTCTACAATTTTCTTCTTGGTGTCCTTCGACAGCCTCTTTGGTCTTGGCCATGGTTGAGTTTGGAGTCTGACTGTTTGAGCCTGTGGACAGGTGTCTTTTATACAGATAACGAGGTCAAACAGGTGTCATTAATACAGGTAAGGAGTGGAGGACAGAAGAGCTTCTCAAAGAAGTTACAGGTCTGTGAGAGCCAGAAATCCTGCTTGTTTGTGGGTGACCAAACACTTATTTTCTACCATGATTTACAATTAAATTCTTTAAAAATCCTATAATGTGATTTCCTGGATTTTTTTCTCATTTTGTGTCTCAGTTGAAGTGTAGCTATGATGGAAATTACAGACCTCTCTCATCTTTCTAAGAAGGAGAACTTACACAATCAGTGGCTGACTAAATACTTTTTTGTCCCACTGTAATTCAACATAATTTACCATTACACCACAAGAAGGTTCTGCAAACAGCACAAATATTCATGAGGGCAGACTTTGCTTTTTTTTGTTTTAAATGATTTGTTGTGAGTGTTTATCGTGATGCAGTGCTACTTGAGCCTTGCAGAAGAAATCACAAAATGCAGCTCCAAACCTTGCACTGTACGACCACTTCCTTCCACAATCAGCCACAGTCTAAGCCCCCAAATCTTCATCTTGCAAAGAAAATGTTCAAAAACTAAAAGGTATGCGAGTGTTCAGAAAACAGAAGTCCAAAAAATGTGATATGAAGAGCAATGATGGCCGCCTTGGTTTGAGTTAGGGTGACATAAATGTCATTGTATGTAGTTTATTGAATGAATGTATTGAAAGTGAAAAAGAAAAGAGCATAATTGTGCAACCACGGCTTTTCCTCACTACATTTACCAGCGCTCATCACTCCAGCTATGTGTACTGCTTACTTCCTCATCACAGTGCTCAACAGTATCGTACTGCGTATCGCTTGCGTTGGAAAATTCAGAATCCGCTTTCTGCTGCCAGTGTATTTGTGTATTATCGGATACTTATTGGATTTCTTAAATTCAAAATATCTCAGGTTGGGCCGTTTTAAAACTCATAGTACCTGTATACTTAAATGGAACCTTGGCAAGTGTGTACTATAAGGATAAAGAGGAATGTAGTAGAGTGGATGCAATCAATTAGACTCTCAAGTTCCAAAAGTGCCACCTTCACTATATCATGGTTTCATTTACTACATTTAGCAGGTGCCCTTGTCAAAAGTGACTCACTAGTCAAACAGTTTTATAAGACACAATCCAGGCAGCTGAGGGCTAAGGGACTTCAAGTGTCTGAAAGTGGCAGTTGGAAGTGCTGAGACTTGAACCCTCTGCTCTCTGGTAACTAGTTCAGTAACCACTGTACAATATAGTTACGCACCTTTTAATGATCGCATTACATTTGGTGAAACAGGACATTGACCGAAATGGATGCTGACCAGACTTTTTTTGAAACAGTCTCATGGTTTTTTTATGCAACTGTAACGTAAATATAAAGGGTGCTTTCAGAAGACAACTGCATGCAAACAGTGTGTAAAAGCATTGGAGATATTGCCGAAAACATGAGTGGAACACTACCACAGCATTCTTCATGTGTGTATTATGTATGGATATGCTGGCTGGCGAAGGATTCCCTCGTCAGCTCCTTTATTACCATGGAAAAGAAGGCCACATATGAAAGAGCCTTCGAAATGGGACAGCCTAGTCGCGCTGCTAAATCTTCAAATGCAGCCTCCAAAGGATGCAGCCCCTGAAATGGGACGCTGCTAGTATTACGAACAACACAGAAGAGTAGCCAGTTATAGAGCATATACAGGCAGTGAGGAGACCAAGAGAGGAGTACTATTTATAATAGGACAGGCACATACACTTAGGAAAGCCATTTACAGCTTGTTACAAATAAGTAGTGGATAGTCATACACACAAGAATAAGTAACCTACATATGCATCGACTGAGTTAGAACAGTCTCTAGTCCAAACGAGAAGTTAACGAACAAGTGAGCAGTATACTTACTAATACGCACACGAATGAAGGAGTTCTGCTCTTAAAATCCTGCCTCTGCTTGTGGATTTATGTGGAGCATGTTCTGGTCCAAGTGCGCATTGTGGTTCGGTGGCTTAGTTCTTTTAGGGGTCTTATCTATTGTTCCTGTTTATATTTAATGTTTATGTATGTACACAGTAATGTGTATTATTGTGTTGTGTTTAGGTGTCAGGAAAGCTCAAAAGTGTGGTGCTTTGGGAACTTTCTTAAGTTAACGACTTTAGTTACCGTGTGTGTGTGAATTTGGGGACCTGGTGCAAGTGCACTAAATAAGGATATTCATGCCCATGCACTGAGCTAAGTGAAAGCCCTCATCAGAGTTGGTAGCATTCCTGTGCGAGTGAGTGTTTGAGTAAAAAGCACTTATGAACAACTTGCCTCTGAGCCAGCAAACTCCTTCCTCCCTGCAGGGATGCCACAACACCTTGCTTTTGTGGCTAATGCTTAAATATAGACTTAAAAACGTCATAAGCAAATTCAAACACAGAATGCGCTAGACGATAATTTGCTTGATATTGTCATGGATTTAAATTGTCATGATATTTGATTGTTTATTGGTCCAATTTTGGCTGATTATTTATATGCCTAATAACTAGAGAATTGGTTTCCCAACTTTGATTGAGAACTTGGATGCACAGAATATTGACCTTATCTCTAGCAGACACCTTGAAAATGCACTGGAATGAAAAGTGAGTTAGGGCTTATTGTCTAACACCAAAAGCTGACCTTGCAGTCATGTTCCGAAATCTAATGGGGAGTTCTCTTAGAAGAACAAAGGCTGTTGTAGCATAAAAGGTAGGCAAACTCCCTACTAATACCCATGTTATGGGATGTAATTTTTTGGGTGTCCACAAACTTTTGCTTATATAGTGTATATTACAATGACATTATAACACCCAACCCTACACCTTCACATATAATAATAATAATAAAGGGTAATAAAGACATTAGGAGACAAAATGGTCTCGCTTCAGTAGTTTATAATGACGTTGATATGGAATTATAGTCGGACATACTACAGTAACTTCTAATGTCATCTTATAAAGGCTTCCTTAATTCTGGAGTCTGAAAGAGACAATCCAATTTGTCTATTCGAACTGTAGTCACTTCTGGCATATCCAAATTGGTTGCTATGGTGATAACTCTGCCATGACTATGCTGAGTAGTGGGGAGCATGAATGGATTATGGTGCATTATCCAGTTTAGTTACAAACTTTCATTACCTCTTCTGGTATTTTATCTGTACCGACTTTTAAATGCTCTATTTTGTGCTCTTGCTGGGGTACCAGGGTAGACCAGGATATTTTTTCATCTATGGCTTTTACTTCTCTAAGTTCCTTTAATTTTGGTTGAACTGCTGCAGCATCTTACAAAAAAGGAAACCTTTCACTTCTTCATTCTGCCTGAGGCACTACAATCACTGGCCACTTTATTAGGTTCAACTACACCCTAACGCAAATATGTAATGAACCAATCGCATTGCAGCAACGCAATGCATTTAGGCTTGTAGATATGGCCAAGAAGTTCAAACCAAGCATCAGAATGAGGAAGAAAGGTGATTTAAATGAATTTGACTGTGACGTGATTGCACAGCACAGCCATCTGTAGGGTTTAGAGAGAATGGTCAGAAAAAGAGAGAATATTCAGTAAACTGCAGTTTTCGGGGAGAAAATGCCACATTGATGCCAGAGGACAGAGGAGAATGGCCAGACTGTTTCAAACTGATAGAAAGTCAACAGTAATTCGAATAACCACACATTATAACGGAGGTATGCCGAAGAGTATCTCTGAATACACATTTTGAACCTTGAAGCAGATGGGCTACAGCTGCAGACCACATCAGGTGCCACTCCTGTCAGCTGAGAACAGGCATCTGAGGCTACAATTCTTAAGGGCTCACCAAAATTGGACACTAGAAGATTGGCAAATTAGGGCAGTTCTGAAGGCAAAAGTGGGTTTGACCCCATACTAGCAAGGTGTTCCTAATCAAGTTTGAGCTGCCTGTCTAAACGTTACCTAAAGCATCTAATGAAAAGAACAAATCAGTCATATTTACTGATATGGATTAAATTTCTTTAAGCTCAAACAAACTGTAATGCAAATGAAGCTTAATTTTGTATTCATATTTAAAGTGGAGCCTGAAAGTTTGTGAACCCTTTAGAATTTTCTAGATTTCTGCATAAATATCATCTAAAACATCATATTTCCTTAAAGTAGATAAAGAGAACCCAGTTAAACAAATGAGACAAAAATGTTATACTTGGTTATTTATTTATTGAGGAAAATGATCCAATATTACATATTAGTGAGTGGCAAAAGTATGTGAATCTTTGCTTTCAGTATCTGGTGTGACCCCCCCTAACGTTTCCTGTAGCTGTTGATCAGTCCTGCACACCGGCTTGGAGGAATTTTAGCCCATTCCTCTGTACAGAACAGCTTCAGCTCTGGGATGTTGGTGGGTTTCCTCACATTATCTGCTCACTTCAGGTCCTTCCACAACATTTCCATTCGATCAAGGTCAGGACTTTGACTTGGCCATTCCAAGACATTAGCTTTTATTCTTCTGTAACCATTCTTTGGTAGAATGACTTGTGTGCTTAGGGTCGTTGTCTTGCTGCATGACCCACCTTCTCTTGGGATTCAGTTCATGGACAGATGTCCTGACAGTTTCTTTTAGAATTCTCTGATATCATTCAGAATTCATTGTTCCATCAATGATGGCAAGCCGTCCTGGCCCAGATGCAGCAAAACAGACCCAATCTATGATACTACCACCACCATGTTTCACAGATGGGATAAGGTTCTTATGCTGGAATGCAGTGTTTTCCTTTCTCTAAACACAACGCTTTTCTTTTAAACCAAAAAGTTCTATTTTGGTCTCATCCGTCCACAAAACATTCGTCCAATAGCCTTGTCCACGTGGTCTTTTTGGAGAGCAGTGGCTTTCTCCTTGTAGCTCATGGAGAAGCCATGCACACCATTGTTGTTCAGTGTTGTTCTGATGGTGGACTCATGAACATTAACATCAGCCAATGTGAGGGAGGCCTTCAGTTGCTTAGAAGTTACCCTGGGGTCCTTTGTGACCTCGCCAACAATTACACAGCTTGCTCTTGGAGTGATCTTTGTTGGTCAACCACTCCTGGGGAGGGTAACAATGGTCTTGAATTTCCTCCATTTGTACCCAATCTGTCTGACTGTGGATTGGTGTCCAAACTCTTTAGAGATGGTTTTGTAACCTTTTCCAGCCTGATGAGCATCAACAGCTCTTTCTGAGGTCCTCAGAAATCTCCTTTGTGCCATGATACACTTCCACAAACATGTGTTGTGAAGAGCAGACTTTGATAGATCCCTATTCTTTAAATAAAACAGGGTGCCCACTCACACCTGATTGTCATCCCATTGACTGAAAACACCTGATTTTAATTTCACTTTCAAATTAACTGCTAATCCTAGAGGTTCACATACTTTTGCCACTCACTAATATGTAAGACTGGCTCATTTTCCTCAATAAATAAATGACAAAATATAATATTTTTATCTCATTTGTTTAACTGGGTTTTATCTATCTACGTTTAGGACTTGTGTGAAAATCTGATGATGTTTTAGGTCATATTTATGCAGAAATATAGAAAATTCTAAAGGGTTCACAAACTTCTGAGCACCACTGTACATCCTTTTCTTTCAAAGGCATCACCACTGTTTTGGACTATTATTAGTAATGTTAATACTTTAGTACCAAAAAACTGTTAGTTCATTATAACGGTGTTGTTATGTAAATATCTGATCATGTTGGTTGGTTGTATGTGAGCTGTGCTTCATATTTGTGTTCTTTTTAGTCTGCTGAGTCACAGACAGGTTGTTAGTGTTTTTCTCTTTCAAAGGTTCCTGGAAGAAGTCATTTGTATGCTGTTTTGCTGTTGGCTCTTTTCTAACGCTCCGTTGTGTCTCAGGCAATGGTGGAGAAAAACTGTGTCGGTGCCATTGTGTGTAAGCTGGACATGCATAAGAAGATGTTCAGGCGGGGATACATCGCCATGCTAGCTGTGGACTCCAAGTTTCGCAGGAAAGGCATTGGTACGCGTGTTTGCTTGCGGTCTTAAATAAATGTCACATTTCCTCCACAACCTGTGTTTGTTGCACACACGACCATGCCCTGGAAGGCTTGACTTGAACACCATTTCTGTTGGATCATGTACATTTCCTGTTGTGGTATGTCGGTATGTTCATAAAGAATGTATTGTATGTAGCTGATGGCAGTCTGTCAGTCAGCCTGCAGCTTCATTCAAGTGTAATTGTTACTGTCACTAATTCATCATTGGATCCAGGAAATGCTGTTTCAGAACCAGACGTACCTGTTTATATTGTGCAGTGGAATTGGATTCATTCAATAATACATAATGGTATGTTTACGCTAAATGATACATTTTCCTTTTCTGTTATCTCAGGTACTAACCTTGTTAAAAAGGCCATCTATGCCATGGTGGAAGGAGACTGTGATGAGGTAAGAGATTTATACATAGTCTGGTCGGATCATTTCCTTTAAGTTGTTCTTGCAGCAGGGATGTGCAAGTAACTCATTAGTAAGGGTGTGCAATATTGACCAAAAAGGGATTTTCTGGGATTTTGTTGTAAACAATAATTAGTATACTTTGCATACCTTCAAAAAAGTGTTTCGCTGACATATTTTTGGCCAGTCAGTGTGTATCTTGAGTCTAAAGTATTCAAAAGTAGTTTAAAAGAACCCACCTCTCTTAACCACATTGGCATTGTGTATTTTGCCAAGTAAGTGGTGACAGCATTTGCCTTGTCATCTGTTGATTGTCTTGTCATAAGGCTCTTTTTTGTAGAATGGTTAGGTTTTCCGTGTGTGTTTTTATGCTGGTACCTTGACAGGTTTATGCTTGTTATGAATATCTGGCTTCTGAAGTTTGTCATAATCTTCATGTCCTGCACAGTGGTTCATTGGTTTCAGACATATTTTGCAGGTCACCATCTTTTGAGCAACATCCGTCTTTCCAAAGCCAAATCATCTCCATGAAAATGAGGATATGCCATGTCCAGCAATTAAATCTAACAGCATAGACTGTGAGGCTGGTGGTGTCTGTATTTTGTCTCCTGGTGCAGGTTATTCACTCATTTTTAACTTCAGACATGCATTTTTAGGTAGAAGGCTAACTCCATGTGCACGGGCAGTAGTCTGTCCTACCTGGGTACATGACACAGTGAAGACATGAAGTCTTAAGGCATATTTTTGACTCTTTTTTGCAAAGTGAGTGGCATAATGTCAGCTCGCACATTGTTAAAAGGGCAGTTAAGGGTATTACTGTAGACAATATATATTGCACACCCCTATTAATTAGCTAAAAAAATAAAACCTGGGCTCTGTTTTGCCTGTTCATTCCCACCTTGATCTTACTCAAACTGTTAACAAAGGTGAAACTGCTTGCTAGGTTAAATGAATGAAAAATGTACGACACAAACTAGAGATGCACTGAAATTACATGTATTTTTAACTGGGAACAGCCCTTTTGAATTTTCTTCTGAAAGAGAACAACGTCTGAGTCTTTGGACCAAAAAGGGTAGTGTTGGCTGGGTCAGAGAGCAGAGACAATCACAAATACAAAGCAAACTGATTTTATAAACAATGAACTCTCTGTACTCTGAATCTGGACAGCTGAACACATTCGATTTGCTTGGCTACTACAGTCTTGATTGAGCACTGCCAAGCGTCCTCTTATCCTCCAACTAGAGTTCCAAAACTCAGTTGAGTTGTATTTGAGATGCACGTATGGGTGGAAATCAACCACCGAGTGTTGAAGCCGAAGGTACATCAGTGTGCGAAACAGAACTACTGTGGTACAAGTCATGGCTTTTTCACATTAAGTCCAATTTTTACGCACAAAATAAACGGATGCGATTTTCAAATGCGTTGTGTTTTTTTGTGTAAACACTCTGAAAACTCCGAGTCAGCTTTTGCTTTCTTTAATTCCCCTTCTCTTCATGTGTCACAGAGATTTCACAGCATCTTTTTCATGTCATCAACTTTAAAAAACAAAGACACGTGCGAAGATTAGTGCAGGAAGTTATAGTTTATGGTATGGTTTCTGGGTATGAACAGATTAGAATGTGCTTAGATAAGGAAGAAAATGATTACCGTATTTTCCGGACCGTAAAGCGCACCGGGTTATAAGGCGCGATATCAACGATCGGCTGCTAACGGGTATATTTTCATACATAAAGCGCACCGGGTTATAAGACGCATGAAATGAAACAAAACTCTTAAGTTCCATCGGAAGCTCAGTTTGGTCTTTACCTGGCGCAGGGCGTGCTTCTTGCTTCCCTCCACTTCCATACCATTGATTTCCGTTAATGTTGAATTCTCCCACAGCTGCTCTATGTCCATGTTGTACTGCGTGACTGATAGCGTTGTGTTTGAAATCCGCTTCGAAAATGAATGAATGAATGCACGTACCCTAATGCTGAAGCACATACCGTATTACTCCGCTATGCTGCGCACTACGGTGGCCGTAAGCTTCGTAACTTACCAAGGCCGTGCTAAAACATTTTGACAGATTTATGAGCACCGTGTACCATCTACAATCGGTTCTAGGTCAGAAGGCTCAAGCAGAATTAATTCATACATTAGGCGCACCGCATTTTAAGGCGCACTGTCGATTTTTGAGAAAGTTAAAGGATTTTAAGTGCGCCTTATGGTCCAAACAATACGGTACATACAGTCACTGTGAGGTTTTCACCATCATTCCCCAGGCTTTCAGCTGTATTCCGCCAGATATTTTCCTTAATATCCATGTTTTTATAGTCAGCATGTTGCTTGTAGTATAAGCTCTTGTGCTCTGCTGCTAGCAGGATGAGCTGCTCTGCCTGACAGTGATTGGCCAACCTGATTTTAATGCATCCGAACAATACAGGAATTAGAACAGACTCCGTATGAAAAGGCCTTCACAGAAATGTTTAATGCTGGTTACAGTGTGTGTGTGTGTGTGTATATATGTGTGTGTATATGTGTGCATACATACATACATACATACAGTGCCTTGCATAAGTATTCGGCCCCCTTGAACTTTTCAACCTTTTACCACATTTCAGGCTTTAAACATAAAGATATGAAATTTTAATTTTTTGTGAAAAATCAACAAGTGGGACACAATCGTGAAGTGGAACGAAATTTATTGGATATTTTAAACTTTTTCTAGAAATAAAAAACTGAAAAGTGGGGCGTGCAAAATTATTCGGCCCCCCCTTGCGTTAATACTTTGTAGCGGCACCTTTTTGCTGCGATTACAGCTGCAAGTGGCTTGGGGTATGTCTCTATCAGTTTTGTACATCGAGAGAATGAAACTTTTGCCCATTCTTCCTTGCAAAACAGCTGGAGCTCAGTGAGGTTGGATGGAGAGCGTTTGTGAACAGCAGTTTTCAGCTCTTTCCACAGATTCTTGATTGGATTCAGGTCTGGACTTTGACTTCATTCTAACACCTGGATACGTTTATTTGTGAACCATTCCATTGTAAGATTTTGCTTTATGTTCTGGATCATTGTCTTGTTGGAAGATAAATCTCCGTCCCCAGTCTCAGGTCTTTTGCAGACTCCACCAGGTTTTCTTCCAGGAATGTTTCCTGTATTTGTCTCCATCCATCTTCCCATCAATTGTAACCATCTCCCCTGTCCCTTGCTGAAGAAAAAGCAGGGCCCAAACCACGATGCTGCCCACCACCATGTTTGACAGTGGGGATGGTGGCCCTTCAGGGTGGATGAGCTGTGGGCTGCTTTTTTACGCCAAACATAACGTTTTTGCTTGTGGCCAGTGAGCTGGATTTCGCGTCTTTGACCAGAGCACCTTCTTCCCGTTTGGGTGTGTCTCCCAGGTGGCTTTGTGGCAACTTTTTTATGGATATCTTTGAGAAATGGCTTTCTTCTTAGGCCACTCTCTGCTCCATAAGAGTGAGGCGCGGGAAAGAGTCGCACATTTTTGTGCAGTGTACGAAACTGGGGAGGGGTTGTTTTCCTATGGACAGAGTCTCCCCCCTCACCTCAGCTGTAGTGATCTCGGTGTCAGTTCATCCAGAGTGTTTCGAGGTGGGCCTCTTGGCTTGCATCCAAATCTCTGATCGGTGTCCTTCTTCTCCTTGTTTGGGAGCTGAAAGTTTAGAGGGACGGCCGGAGCTCTTTGGTAGATTTGCAGTGGTCTGATAACTCCCTTCCGGTCATTTCAATATATCGCTTGTGCACAGTGCTCCTTGAGATGTTTAAAGCAGTGGGAAATCTTTTGGTTGGCCTTAGTCCATTCAATATGATCGCTTGCACAGTGCTCCTTGAGATGTTTAAAGCTTGGGAAATCTTTTTGTATCCAAATCTGGCTTTAAACTTCTCCACAACAGTATCTCGGACCTGCCTGGTGTGTTCCTTGGTCTTCATGATGCTCTCTGTGCTTTAAACAGAACTCTGAGACTATCACAGAGCATGTGCATTTATTAGACTTGATTACACACAGGTGGATTCTATTTATCATCATCAGTCATTTAGGTCAACATTGGATCATTCAGAGATCCTCACTGAACTTCTGGAGTGAGTTTGCTGCACTGAAAGTAAAGGGGCCGAATAATTTTGCACGCCCCACTTTTCAGTTTTTTATTTCTAAAAAAATATCCAATAAATTCCGTTCCACTTCACGATTGTGTCCCACTTGTTGTTGATTCTTCACAAAAAATTACAATTTCATATCTTTATGGTTAAAGCCTGAAATGTGGCAAAAGGTTGAAAAGTTCAAGGGGTTCGAATACTTTTGCAAGGCACTGTACATACATATGCACATACAGTGGTACCTCAGTTATCGACCACCCCAGAACTTGTTGAACTTTTGACTAGAAAAATTTGTCTCGGTTCTTGTCGTTTGCTCGAACCTTAAACTTGTAAACTTGAATCGATCCACATGACTCATTTCAGCCAAAACTTGATTCACGATACAGTACACAGTGATTCAGACTCACAATACCACACAAGATCACCACCATATTTATCCTTTTTTTTAAACATCTACAGTACTATATTCTTAGTCCCCATGGGTTCTAAACCGGTGATACAATAAAGACTATATAAAGCCTTCTACAGTGTGGATTTTCTGGGGGTCTGGAACAGATTAATTAAATTTACCCTATTCCTTATGGGAAAAAATTGCATGGCCTTCTGGAACAAATTAATGACGAGAATTGAGATACCACTGTATTTTGACATTTACTTTTAAACTAAATTCTTTGCCCATCCTCACACTCTCCATTAAAGATATTATTTAAACACCATATGGAGGTCTAGCCCGACAGGAATCTATTTCAATTAAAACAATGTTTTCTGTCTTACAGACAAACTTGCAGTGCATCTCTAATGTAAATCAGTTATTTTTGTCTCTATTTGATGGACGTTATATTAGCATCTTGCTGAGTAAATTGGGCAAGTACAAAAAAAAGCTGGCACAATCCGTTTGTCCTGGGTGCACACAGTTCTGCTGACTTTTTCTTTTCTGTAGCTAAGAAAGTACAAACCTCAAGGCATAAGTGTGGCTTTTGGAGTTTACTCACACTGATGTTTATCCTCGTTCTCATTTCTCTTTCTCCTCATTCTGCCCAACCTCTGTTCTGAAGCATGTTTTCTTTCTTTCTAAAATACATGTCGGTTTTGTTGTGCAGGTGGTCCTGGAGACTGAAATCACCAACAAATCAGCCCTGAAACTTTATGAGAACCTGGGCTTTGTCAGGGACAAGCGGCTCTTCAGATATTATTTAAACGGAGTGGACGCTCTCCGGCTCAAACTCTGGCTGCGCTGATTGGGCCTGTGACCTCCTCCAACCGTCCGTCCGGTCCTCTGTCCTCCTGTCCCTGTGTCCCAGTGAGTACGGAGTCGGCCTCCAGCGTGCCACGAAAGGGGAGGCAGCCCGCATGAAAAACACGAGCAAAATGTAATAAAGAGTTTTACGTACCTTTCTTCGAACAAGAGAAGTTATTGCAAAAAAGTGGGGGTGCTAATATTTGAACGCAGTCGCCGACTCCGTAGAGGACAATCTGGTGGATTTGCGCTTTTGTCAAAGGGCCTCTGTCGGATTGCGTTGGAGACGGAATGGGACGTTAAGATCACCTCTAGGAGTCGTGCGGAACTGGCTCAGGCAAATAGAAAAAAAAGCAAGGCATCACCCTTCTACTCTTATTTTTTATGAATAATTGTAACTGAGGGATGGAAAATAAACGTCTATGGTCAAAACAAATCTAACATGGGAAAAGGCTAAAATAGAACCTACACTATCAAATCTTATTTTTCTTTTTTCTTCAGAAGAGGGTTCATAGGGATGCTGAAGCTGTGCTTGTGACAGCCCACATCACTGACTTGCGTTTGTGTGCGTGCGTGTTGGGGGGGTGGGGGGTGGGGGTGTGTCTACTCTTTTATGTTTATTTTAGTTCATGTCTTGGAACACAGCGAGCAGAGCTCCCTACATGTTTGAAATGCAGCTGCTCGAGACCGATATGCACTTGTTGGAGAAGACACCATCACGTTGTGTTTTAGAGAATGTTGTCCATATGCACACAGAAATTAAAAAGCCGATGAACTCGAGTTGGTTCTGACCAGAAATGCCCAAGTTCTGCTAAAATAATCCTGTTAGTCAAGTCTCCATAGAATAAGGACGCACAGCTACAGCTTCACTGGTGATAAACCTGTTAATTAACTGGTAAATGAAATCAGGTCTCTTAAGGTACACATCCACAACTTTCCATCCTGTTCTGTGGTGTGCTGAACAGAAACCAGAAGGGAATGGAATGTGATAGCATGCTGTGAGAGAAACTGTAAGTGGACGTGTACCATTAGAGCAGGAAAATCACCAGTAGTTGTGCACTCCTAATTTAGAAAGTGCTGCTTTATTTTGTGCAGATGTTTGTGCTGATTTTTTGAATTAACTAATATTTTTAGAGCTGTCAAACGATTAAAATATTCTCTCGCGTTAATCGCATGGTTTTTGTTGCATTAGTTGATTAATCACATTTGTTTGCTTGCTGTATGACCCTAAAGAAGTGTACAGTACTGTGCAAAAGTCTTAGACATACCATTGGTTGCAATGGTATAATGACCAAATAATTATTTCTCTTTTTTTGTCTGTAGAATACAACCAGAAAATGGAGGAAATTTGTATGCAGTATTTAAAAAAACAGCTTTTATAGGCTACAGTGGCAAGTATGTAGTGTGACCTCCCCTTGACACTTGAGCAATAGCAGCATTTGGCAGCTTCATCTGGATGCCAAGTTGAGCTTTCTACAGTCCGAAGAAGCTAGATCAGGAATGGCCTTTTTGGAAGGGTAGCAGTCAACAAACCACTTTTTTTTGGAAGGGAACCAGGGTGAAAAGGCTAAGGTTTGCTAAAGCTCACAGACTGAAATGACGAAAAGTGGAAAAGATCATTATGGAGTAATGAAAACAAGTATGTTGTTATATATGGTCATTATACCATCGCTAAAACTAGAAATCTAATGGCGGCCTAAGACTTCTGCACAGTGTACATGCCGTAATGTCCTGGATGGGACGCCAGTAATTCACAGGACTGGGCAGATGCTGCTCTTGCAGTAATTGTCTCATTCGATGAAGGCACTGCCGGGGACTCGGGTCACCACGGTTAGGCCGCTGCACCACCTGATCGCCTTAAAGAAATCTTTCATTCAGTTAGCATAATACAAGAGTTCGGTAACATTTTGAATCAAGTCTCTCATTTGCTGCATCACAACGCTTCATTGCAACTTCTCTGCCACTTCTATGCTCTGCGACCGAGTGTGTTCATGTGGTGGAATCTGCTGTCACAAAGTAATGAGCAAAGCATCCAAAGTCTCTTGCCGCCCTTACCAGTTCTCCCCCCATATACTAATTGTGCTCTTTATAGTGTATAGATTGTAGGGAATATAATTATGGGTCCATTTCGGTCACAGTCCAAAGCAACGGGCGCTTTAAATGGTCAAGCAATGTAAATGTGATTAACTGTGTTACAAACATGGTAACTCTGACAGCCCTACTGGTTTCAAGTATATCTGTGAACAATACATTCTCAATGTGGTGATGAATTCGAATTCTCTTTAGATTTGGACTACTCCTCATGAGTCTTTGAGATCTTCCCCCTTTTTAAAAGGCTGCCTTTAATAGTTTGTAACAATGCGTACCTTTAAATGGTGTTCTTAATTTGATAGTTGACTGTGTCCATCTTACTGACTGCCAAAGGTGCAATTTAGCCAGTGCTATTGAATATTTGAGTAAATGCATTTCCTGGAAATTTGCTACATTTAAAAGAAATGCCTGGTTTTGCACTGCAGAAGAGATGCTGCCATGCTCTGCTTTCGTTCACCAGCAGGGGACAGCGTGTAGTTACAACCAGCGCACTCTGTATTCTGAGAGGGATATGCAACGGTCTGAGTGTTTGTTCTTTAGTTTCCATTCATGATGCTAGAATGGGAGTCGAGTAGTAGTCTTTTGGTTTGTGTGTGTGTGTATGAGTGTGTGTCTCAAGCCCCTATTTTAACCGATCTTCGTTGCGATGGACCTCAGTGTGCTTTGCTATTGGATCGTCTTGGAAATTCTTTGGTGGTTAGATGTTTTTTTTCCTTTAGAGGTGCAACACTTGATCAGATTAGCTTGTTGGAAAATTTGTGTTGGCTGTAAAATGAAATGAACGATCAGGCAAAGTCTGAAATCATTGCGGGGCGTGTACACATGGCAGATGCAGTATGGCTTCAAACAAAACGGTCTCAGGTGTTTGGTTCTTGTCCAGATCTCTTTTTTTCACCCCTGTTCTTGCCAAGAGCTCCTTTAAGGGCTCTGTCCCTATTTAAAACCACAATATACTTCAGAGGCAGTTTGTTTGTGCAAGGGGTTGTGCTCCTTCAACATGCGAATTGCTGTTGAGAGATGGAAATGTGAGCTGTTATTGTGCAAATGCACCCTGTTCTCAACCACTGCTGTTTGCTGATACCCCTAAAATTAGATAACTCAAACTCCTTCGGTCTAATCTATGCTAAACCTAACGAGACATTAATGCATATTTGGCAGCTGATCAGTTCTGTATAGGTAGTCCATATCTAATGCGATTAACGAACATAAGATTGCAGCATGCACACGTTCAAAGTAGTTTTTTTTCTGAATTTGCACTGCCATCTTAAGAATGATATGTACTTATGTCAGCTAGCTCTAAAACATACAGCAGCTTCGTAAGCAACAGCTGGCCGGTTCTAGCTGGATATGAGAATTTTCTGTTTAGTCAAACTGGACATGATTCAGATTTGTGTGCTGTGGTAGCATTTTGGTGAACAGACGATCAATGGATCTGCACATGCAGCTAGTTTTCATTACCATCATCCTTTGAATTCATGTTGTGCGTGTGTGATCTGGTGCAAATGAGATCTGCGTTCTGTCGTATTACCTGGAGAGTGAGGAAAGGTCCGCATGTTTGTCACCCCATTTCTCTTCCACTCTCCTCACCTCTTATGTGTCTTGCAATTTTCTTTGATTTCAAGTGGACAACAGACTTTGTTTAAAAAGTATAAATAAATTATTTGATTTTTATTGCAAATGAGTAGTCTTTTTTGGGGGGGGGACAAAATGGGTGTTACCTATGCAGTAAGAAGATGAACAGTATTGCCCATACACTGCCTTTATACTGTTACAAATTCACATAGCATTTCCCAATAATTCAGCCAACACTGCATGATCAGATGCTCTACTGAAATAGATGCTTGATCATTTGTGGTTGCTCATTTGCATTTGTGATTAAACTTATTTAAATTGGTGTTAGAATTCATATTTCTATTGGATAAAGACTGCTGTACAACCCAAAGCCTGAATGTGTATTTTATCATGATAATTTTGTCAGCTGGGAAGCATTCAGCAGGAGCGAGGCCATTGTTTTCTGGAGGACTGGGGAACGGGAGGACTGCCATATTGCTGCTTCCTCCTCCAAACAAATCAGTTAACATATGCTGCATTTTTTCAAATTGAAACTTTTTGGGATAGGTGGGGGGTTAGTGCAGTTTGACCATCTCTGGTCTAATGTCATGTCTTATTGATTTTCTGAATTCATCCGCTGAAGGGAACAGTCTTAAATATGACATGCAGTTTGAAATGCATTTTCAAGTACATAGAGGGGGAAAATAAATGTTACCTTGAGAAGCTTTCCAGATGATCCACTAATGGTTTTGGAAGTCACTTTAGTTACTTACTTGACATTTACATTTACATTTACAGCATTTAGCAGACGCCCTTATCCAGAGCGACTTACAACTGAAACAGTCTTACAATCCAAGCAATTGTGGGTTAAGGGCCTTGCTCAAGGACCCAACAGTGGCAGCTTGGCACAGGTGGGATTTGAACCCTGGACCTTGTGGTCCATAGGCCAGTACCTTACCCACTAGGCTACCACAGTCATGGTGCATTAGAATTTACAAATAGACACTCCTGGGCAAAAAAATTTGCCAAAGCTGAAAATTTTCAATCAGCGTTGTGACACTCAATGGTAATGGCTTCAAACAGTTGCTCAGTAGTTGAAACAAATGTTTAAAATGTTAGTTTGTGTTGTAATGCGAGACTAAATATCCTCTTTAGGGTTCAAATGCACATACATGGGCAGAACGACCAGATTTTAGATAATAAAATACGGGACACTGTGTGTACAGTAGGCTGCTGTGTCGACGTGCATGAGGAAACTGCTAATGCTTTTCTTCATTAAACACCCAACACAGCACGGACACATTACCAGCCCGAATAATAATAATCTTACCTGTCAGTATTTGGATATGAGCGCTGAGTAGCGTCTCAAACGACTCCCATTCATTCAACGCCCAAGCACTACAGTAACTGCTGCATCCACATACGTTCTCACAGATATATAGCATGGCAAACGCTGAATACACACCGCACACTTACATTTTTTCGACTTCTTTGTGATTTTTGATGTGCGACTGTAAGAAATTAAACTTAGCTCCACATGTCTGGCAAACCACTTCAGCGTATGTTTTCTCAGAAAAAATAGTAGGCTATATTCTTTTTGGAGCTGGTCGTTAAACGTCCTTGTTCGTTTACCCATCTTAGCGGTATATCATCCATGTTGAGTGAGGGCATTAAGTCACGTCGGTGAAGGGCGGTTGATAATTGGTTGAATTATATTCCTTTACAAAATTAACAAACGTGATTGGTCATTTTGTGGTACAGTAACTTGTGAAATAACTGGTGTGCAGCTTTTGAATAAATGCAAGCGTTTTATTCTCTGTTTATGTTCATGACCGTATACATTTGTAATTTTCTTTGACAGGACAAATATACATATTTTAAAAATAAGTCGGAACTTATACTGAAATACGGGATTGTCCCAGAAAAAACGGGACGTCTGGTCGCCCTAGACATGAGACTGATGGACTGTGGCAGATCACCAACTAATCCTTTACGAAACAAACAAGAGGAAATATATTTTGGAATATTTTTAATCATGCAGACTTTCATCTGTAAAGTACATACTGATTTCTCAAGCAAAACAGTTATCAAGTGGTTCCTAAGATGATGTGTTAAATCTTGTTGCTATGCAAAAACAGCAGCCAGTGAAGTTTTTTGAAGAATATCTAAAGTTTGATTCAGAGAGTTTCAGCAGAGTTGCGTGGACTGATGAATCACAATTTGAGTTGCATGGTGATCCAGAAAGGTGTCTTTGAAAGACCTGGTGAGAAATGTCTTGAGCATATAGGATTGACCAGACAATACAATACTTCTACCCACACTGCAAAGACGTAGCTTGAGAAGAAATGGATCATGCTTATGTTTTGGCCTGGTTAGACTGCAGATTTAAAACCTGAAGAGAATATTTGGTCTCACAAAAATGCAAAATGATAGCCATCAGTGCTGAGCTGAGCAATGTTGACTTTCTGTAAAAATCTGTCTCCAAATTTATTCAAACTGCTTCAACATTTAAGGAAACCAAAGGGAACTGTGCAATGTTTTTGCGTTTGAGTGTTCCTAACAATACCATTTCATACCATTAGACTGCATGGCAACTTTATTAAAGACACCCATCTAGTAGCATGTTGGACCTCCTTCAGAACAGCAGAAGTTCGTCATGGTATAGGTTCCACTAATTGTTGGAGCTATGTGTTCTGCAGGAATATTGACCAATGTAGACAGGTAGCTACTCGCAGCTGGCAGAAATTATATGGAGGTCTCAAAGATGCTTTATAGGATTAAGATCTGCTGACTGTGTAGGCCAGGGAAGAAAGGAAAACTCACTCATGTTCCTGGAACCAGTCCATTACTATATAACTCTTGTGGCATGGTGCATTGTCCTGCTGAAACTGTCCTTCTGCCATGAAGGGATGAACTCGGTCAGCCACAAGGCTTAGGTAAACTGTCCAAACTTCCGACCACAGGTATCAGAGAACCCAGGGTGTGCCACAATGATGTGAAACATTACCCACACCATTACTCCACCTTCACCAGCCTGAACTGTTGACACCTGACAGGAAGGGATCACTCACATGCACTTAATAATCCGATCATAGTCAGATTTCTGTGGTTATCAGATTATTCAAGTGGTCATGCATACAGCGTACTCCGATCTAGAAACCGGGATTTGGCAGTCTGTGCAGCGCAGCTAGCAGAAAAGAAATGGCTGCCAGGTCCGCTTTTTCTTAGAGGTTTTGCTTTTTTAAGGTTTATTTACTTAAGCCAGGTGGGGATTTGCAATTCATTTGTGGGATCTGGCAACTATGGAACTAAACCTAGCAAATTGCTAAACGGCTAGCGACCACTTTGTGAAGACTTTGAAATGCAATATATATTCAAGAAACTTAAGAATTTGATTATTTCATATGAAAAATCGAAGTCTACGTCACACCTTTCTGTGAGATTATTGGCTGCAAAGTGGAAATCCGATTGTTGCCTGGGTCATGTAAACCTGGAGGTTTCCCATTATCTGATTACTCAAGTGCATGTACACTCCTTGATCGGATTACTGACAAAATCTGATTTTCTGGAGTTTATTCAGATCATTAAGTGCATGTAAACGCACTCACTGATTCATGCTGCTTGTGAGAATTGTGACCCTGCTATCAGCACTATATAGGTCAAGTGGGGTCAATACTTGCCACTGTATTCTATTGAAGCCTTTTTTTTCTGTTTTTTTAATTCTTTTTTCTGGTTGTATTCTAATAAAGAGACCGAGAAATAATTATATACGATACATCTAATGGTGTCCTAAGACTTTTGAACTGTATTGTATGTGTTATGTTAAATACTGTGGTAGCCTAGCGGTTAAGGTACTGGACTATGGACCAGAAGGTCCAGGGTTCAAATCCCACCTCTGCCAAGCTGCCACTGTTGGGTCCTTGATCAAGGCCCTTAACCCACAATTGCTTGGACTGTAAGACTGTATCAATTGTAAGTCACTCTGGATAAGGGCGTCTGCTAAATGCTGTAAATGTAAATTATATGTTTTTCAAAGGCAATTATTGTGAAGTCACCCTGTGTTTTTATGTGTTTGTTTATGTGTCTATGGTCCATGCTGAGTTCACACACCAGTAGAATCGCACCAGACTCCATTTGATTGGCTTGCACCATGGTTCGGATGACAGCATTCCCTCTTGCTCAAATTAACTGCACTAATACAGCAGTCACACCATGGTATGTTTTAATTGAGCCAACCCTGCCAAGTGTGAACCCACCCTAAGAATAACACAAAGCAGTTTTGTAAGTGCATTTTTAAAATGCATTATTTCTAAACGTACACATGTATCTACCCTGTTTGTGTTTTTTCCCACTTGTTCCGTTTCTGGTGATAATCAGTGTTTACATCCTTTACCCTCCTTCCTTCTCTGCATCTTCCCTTGGTTGTAACAGACCACTGTAAATGTCCCCACTGACCATCCAGAATGTCCAAAGAATTTGGATGTCTTTTCTCATGCCTGCTCCAGTCTTCAAGCCAGGGTAACTTTTTCTGTGGTGTCACCTGGGCTGTGTGACTTATGTGACCCCAATCGAATTGTGTTACACTCTCAGGCTGGTTTCTGAAGAATATGCTCATATTGCTGTTGGATCTGTTGTCTGGTTGTGGTTGTTGCATCATTTGTTCTATTTGAAAGTCTGGATGTGTTGGTGGAGGACTTGGCTGCAGGAGCTCCCTGAGGTCCAGGCTCTGACAATTGGTTTCATCCCAGAAGATGTCCCTTTGTGTTGGCCTGGACACCAGTCTGATTCTTGCTGTCTGGTCATTATCGGCTCCATCCACTAGTCAGTGTGATAATATAATAAAAGTTAAACAAAAACCTTTCACCGTTTAAATTTACCAACAGATGTATACAACAATTTGCATGCTTCACACTCACCACTGCAGGTGTAAACCCTTTGTTGCGCGCTGCTTTGCTGTTTGTCCCGAAACTGCTTCTGATGGGCTCGACGTTTCTTTGTCACCTGACTAGTCAGAAGTGTCTGTGCTTCCAGAAACCCTCCCAAGTTTTTCTGTGACATACACACATCAACTGAAGGAAGGATTTTTTAAGTGAGGGAGCAGTGAATAAATTATTTCATGGTCCTAATTGCAGTGTCCTCTTCTGAAACCTCTTGTCTTATGAAAGACAACTGTTTTGTGTAAGTTAAAGTAATGTCTCAATTCATTCCCTGAGTGGAGGAAGGACTTGTCCCTCCCTGTACCTGGAAAGTGGGTCCCATGGTGAAAGCACTGTGATTCCAGCCCAGGTTACTTTCCACTCCAGCAGTAAGTAATCAGAACCAGTGGGAGCACCAGAAAAAGGCTCAGTCATGCTAGCTGTCTGCCTCCCTCTTCATCTTTACCATCTTTCAGTTGACTTCCAAACAACTACTGAATCATGTCTCTGCATTTTTCATGAATTATAGGAGCAGGCATAACACTAGTCTCATTCTTCATGTTTAATTATATTTGGTGATTGGGCCAGTTTGTCCCAGATTGATGGTTGTAGTTGTTCTGAGGACATACAGAAGTCCTTGACATACCAAATATCAATCATTTCTGGATCTTTTCAAGAGACTTTTCAAAGATTCAACTTTTCACTCAAATTGTTATGCTGATTATATGATTTGTATGATTGTATTAATCTTGGCGCAACTTCAATAATTTTACTAGTGGTCTCAGACTTTTGGCCCTCACCATATATTACGCAAAATTCCTAGGCCAAAAATAGATTTGTTGTTTTAGCAGTAGTATAATGACCATACTGTATGACATACTGTTGAACCCAACATTTTTAGCATATCTTAGACTTTTCTCCCTGTTCCCTTTCTGGAATAGTGTTTTTTTGGCTGCTACCCTTCCAAAAAGACCAATCCTGATCAAGCTTCTTCAGGCTGTAGAAGGGTCACCTTTGCATCCTGGTGAAGCTGCCAGATGCTACTGTTGCTGAAGTGTAAAGGGAGGCTACACTAAATACTTGCCACTGTAGCCTACAGAAGCTGGGTTTTTTTTCAGTTTTTTAAACTGCATACAAATTTCCTGTATTTTCTGGTTGTATTTTAATAAAGAGACGGAGAAATAATTATATGTAGTCATCATACCATTGCTAAAGCAATTTAATTTAATGGTGGACTAAGACTGTATAATATTACCGGATTTTAATATAATGTAACAGCTGCTCTGTACCAGGAGATGGGGTTTGGCTGGTCCAGTGTAGCCAAAGTTACCAAAAAAGTACAAGTGCTTCCCTACAGGCTCACATTCAAACGTAGCATGTTTTGATGAATGATTTCAGTCTGTATGTGTATTATATGGTCTAATGATACATTTCCCCAGTTCCTTTTTTCCTTCTCTGTATTTGAACGTATTTTTCCACAATTTTGTTATTGCCATTTCCCACTAACTAGCTACAGTAACTCTGAACCTTGGAGGACAGGGGCTTCTGAAGCAGGTGAAATGCCACCCCATTTTCCAAACTGCCACTGTCACAGGCCATTCCAGGTACGTTTGCAAACGAATATAATTTAGATTCATTAGGGAGAGAATAATGCTGTCTCTTCCTTATAGAACTCAGGACATAGAGCATTGATTTGACTTTGGTGCATGATATGGTTTATAATTCCTTCGTACACGGTACCTGTTGGCTGCTGCTTGCTCCACACTGCCTTTCCTGGCTCGGACTGGAAAACTGATTTACCATCCCATCTCTCCATCCCTTGGCCCAATAAAGACATATTTTAATGGAATCACATAAAAATACATCTTGTTACAGTCTTCTGAAAGTGTACACCCATTCTTTGCTGTCGCTTAATCAGATTTGTGAATGGGGAAAGATCAATGTTTGGTCGTGTGTGTGTACCATAGAAACATGTTTATCAGGAGACAGGACAGGCTTCAAAAAGGGTGCTACTGGTTGCCATGCCTGTAAGCAAAGGGAAATGATTATTGTCAGTGCTGTCACTGTAATCTGAAGCATAAGCTACAGTATCTGTATACATTCAAATCCATGTTGAAGAGCATGTTGAGACTTCAGACCTTTGCTGTTTGTGGTGGATGAGACTTGATGATGCTGTCACCTGATTTGGCATGAAGGTTCTGCGAGTCTGTGAATATCAGTTGTTGGAACATGCTCTAAAACTTTTAAATTGATTACAAAAGACGCTACACGTCCATAAATGAAAACCCTAGTACTGTTAGGTAACAAAAAAAAGGCTGAAAATAAAACAAATGAATTCACATACTGTATGAATTACAGGTGAACTGACCTGGTAGTGGGTGAACAATGGAATGCACATGCTGCTTCAGTGGAGGCAGCTGGCTGATTACTGGCGGTCCCAGAATTCCCTGCTGTTGTGCTGGTAAACTTACAGTGGTGATCATCTTTGGTGAGGTTGCTTGGTCCTCCAGCAGACCCTGAGATGGTATGACTTGGCAAATCTGTGGTCTTGAGTTGCTACTCCCCATTTCTGAAACGTCCTTGATATGACTTTTTCTGCTACACTGTAAATTCCCTGAAGCTATGAAGACTAATATTATTCCTACCCTGCCATACTTCCATTACATGATCCAAGGCCCTAAACCGTTTACCTCCAGAGTTACTTTCTCTCCACTTTTGATATAATCTCTGAAAAGTCCACAGAAGTTGTAAAACTCTCCGTCTCCTCTGTGAAGTTTGTAGCCAATGTGACACTCTTGAAAAGTTGTGTTAAAACTGGCCAGTATTTGTCCCACTCCCTGGTTTATATTTATCAACACTGTTGTAATGTGGCAGGTTTCCATAGCGACTTTCCCTTGGGTTACTCTGTAACGGAGTGGAAATGCTTGGATGGTGGTGAGAGGTGCTGCTGCCTGGCCAGGCATGTCAGAGCTCAGAGAGCTAAGCTTGATGATTGACAGAATCCAGGACAACTTTTTAAAGCTTTTTTGTATTTTAGACTTAGTTGAATAGAAACACATTGGTATTTTCCCATTCAGTCGTCTAAAATTAGCTTCCCTTTGTGAACTTTCCAGGTACTAATGTTTTGCTTTTCTTGGACAATACTGAGAAGAAAACGGAAGCTTTTTCATCCAAATCTATAATACTGGACAGAAGTCTTAGGCCACCACTAGCAATGGTGTAATGACCATATATAATTATTTCCCTGGCTCTTTAAGATACAAACATAAAACATAGGAAGTATGTACATGAAATAAAAAAAACAAAATTTGAAGAACAAAATGGCTTCTACATTTAACAGTCAGTATTAAGTGTGACCTCCACTGGCACTAAGCACTTCTTTAACTCTTTTTGGGGAGACTGTCCTGATTAAAAACATAATAATATTCTGGTATATTATAACAGGTTTTTTTTCAGCACTACCCAGATTTCCTCTTTAGATTTAGATTCTCTGTTCAGGTGATGCTATGGTCTGGACTTTTCTGCGTTTTTTTTTTTTAATACCCCATACATATTTCTTGTTGTATTCTAATAATGAGACTGGGAAATAATTATATATGGTCATTACAGCATTGCTAATACAACAAATGTAATGGTGGCCTAAGGCTTTTGCAAACTACTGTATATCTGCTGCATTTGTAGCATATACTTATGTGGTCTAGAAGAATGCATGTCTTGGGAATATGGGAGGAAACTGGAGTACCTGTAAGAAATCCATTCAGACACATAAAGAACATGACTTGCAAACTTCACACAGGCAGCAGCCAGGCTGGGACTCAAACCCGGTTCTCTGGAGCCATGTGACTACAGTGCTAACCATTCTGCCAACTATTTTATATATATCAAATTTAGGTGCGCTTATGAGTTTTTTTTACTCCACTTCACATCTGAAAATATAAAAATATGATTCTAATTTATTCATGGAATTCACAGCTTGCCCCTGGGTTTTCATTCTAGTGTTTGGAGTCAGCATTTTTTCCCTACAAGTATATACAAGTCATCATTCTTTTCCTCAATTATTAAAACCCTACTCTCGACTAAAACATTTTTTCAGGAGTGTATACATATTTAATTTCTCTACTGGGTACCATTGTGTCAGCGTAAGGAGATCTATTTTGTCATGCATTATGATCTGCTCAGTTGGCAAATTTATCACTATCGCATATAGCCCATTGTAAATGAGTGCACTTAGATGTGTGGCAGAGGAATAGCATATCAAAGTAATAATCACTGTAGAATGGGCTGCCTGTGTCTTTGTGTGTTTATGTAACAGCCAAATTAGACAACATTATTGTGCTAATGTGCCATCATAGCATTTTACCATCACAAGATAACTGCTGGAAAAAAGTATACTTAATTTTCATTTATTGGCTGTTATCATTCATTTCACTTAGGTTCATTTACATAATAAATTCTACTGATCAGAGCTCTGCGCAGTCATGTTGTTTCATCTCTGGTCATCTCCAGGAGAATAGGTCAAGAGCTCAGTGACTTGCAAATGATACAGTCTTATGATGCCAAGTCAGTTTGTCAAAATTCTGCATCGATAAATCAACTATAAGTGCTGTTATTGTGAAGTGGAAACACCTAGGAGCAACAACAGCTTTGTTTGCCACTCAAGCTTGCAGAAAGTTATTGGCAATCTTACCTCATGACTGCCTCTGGAAGCAATGACTTTCATCAGGGACTTTACAGATTGGCCGAGCAGCCAGACTCAAGTTGATGATCGCCATATGCAATTTCAGATTATCAGTTGGAGTGGCTTTAAACACAGTAGCACTTGAATTCAGAGTCGTGCAAGCACATACTCTACAGAGATAAATCAGGCTTCTCTATCTGAGAGTATGAGGACTGAATTTGGGTTTGTTAGATGCCAGGTGAATTTTACTGCTGGCTTCTATTAGTGCTAACTCTAAAGTTTCGTTGAGGACGAATAAGAGTCTGGAGCAGGTTTTGAGGGTTTGGGATGAGCTGCCAATTTCAACTACTACTCAATCTCATATTCTTTATTTATAACATTATATATGGTATTACATAGTATGTTAGGCTCTTGCTAAAAGGACATGTTTGTACATGATTTAAAATGGCTTGTTGCTGTGACTTACATTAGTGCTTGAAAGTTTGTGAACCCTTTAGGATTTTCTATATTTCTGCATAAATATGACCTAAAACATCATCAGATTTTCCCACAAGTCCTAAAAGTAGATAAACCCATTTAAACAAATGAGACAAAAAAGGTGAAATTAGAGTCAGGTGTTTTCAATCAATGGGATGACAATCAGGTGTGAGTGGGCACCCTGTTTTATTTAATGAACAGGGATCTATCAAAGTCTGCTCTTCACAACACACGTTTGTGGAAGTGTATCATGGCACGAACAAAGGAGATTTCTGAGGACCTCAGAAAAAGAGTTGTTGGTGCTCATCAGGCTGGAAAAGGTTGAAAAACCATCTCTAAAGAGTTTGGACCCCAACCAAATCCACAGTCAGACAGATTGTGTACAAATGGAGGAAATTCAAGACCATTGTTACCCTCCCCAGGAGTGGTCGACCAACAAAGATCACTCCAAGAGCAAGGCGTGTAATAGTTGGCGAGGTCACAAAGGACCCCATGGTAACTTCTAAGCAAATGAAGGCCTCTCTCACATTGGCTAATGTTAATGTCCATGAGTCCTCCATCAGAAGAACACTGAACAACAATGGTGTGCATGGCAGGGCTGCAAGGAGAAAGCCACTGCTCTCCAAAAAGTGGACAAGCCAGAAGGCTATTGGAAGAATGTTTTGTGGATGGATGAGACCATTGGTTTAAAAGAAAAGCATTATGTTTGGAGAAAGGAAAACACTGCAATCTTTTTGTCTCATTTGTTTAACTGGGTTCTCTTTATCTACTTTTAGGACTTGTGTGAAAATGTATTAGGTCATATTTATGCAGAAATATAGAAAACTAAAGGGTTCACAAACGTTTAAGCACCACTGTATATAATTGACCATATGATTTGGTTATAACCTATAACCCTTCTCATCATGATTGGTGATTTGTTACATATCTCATGTCGTACGTTTTTGAAATACAGATACATAGAAGTCAAAATGAAATATTCTGATATGTTACAGTCAGAGACAGTGGAGCCAGTGGGACCAGGCCCCACCAAATATAGGTGTGTATGACATTATCAATAACTCAGTGTAACAAGTAATATTTTCTTCATAACTAATATTGTTTCATAAGACAGCTGTAACACTGTCCAATTCATTCTAAATATACTGTATTTCTGTACCTGGTGCTAAAAGGCCAATATAATGTAGCCATTGGCCCTGTCAGCTTTCGTCTAACCAAGGGAGTAACTGAATACACAATGCGCATGCAACACATGCTTTTACATTCACTTTGACCCCAGGCTGAGGTAAGGCAATCAAAAATTATAGAATGAGATACGTCAAGATGTTTGCTGTAGCAGAATTGCAACACAGCCCCTTGTCAGACATTGTGGATATTATGAATGAATATGAATTGAAAAGGAATTCATTCATGGGCTAGGCATTGGCAGGGCACAGGTGATCATGTACACTGAACAGGATGTCAATACATCACAGGGCTGGGTACGTGTCTCTGTTCCAGTGACAGGATATGAACCCCCATCTGGCTTCACCTCTCTCATATACAGCCCAATAGAGCCTGTGTGCTGGTATTGACTGCCAGAACTCAAAGTCAGGTTACCACAGTAGTGGGCTAGTGTATTAAGATGGCTGCACCATGCAAGCAACTAATAATAATAATAATAATAATAGTAATAATACTGATAAATCATCAACACATGCTATAGAATTAAATTTTAATTTTAATGGAACTTAGGGGTCCATCCCAAATCCTCAAAAATATCTGCATACCATGACTGCTCCACCAAACTTTACATTTTCCTGGCATCCACCAAAGCCAGGTTTGTCCATTTGCCAGAAAGTGAAGCTTTATTAATCACTCCAGAATGTATTACTTTTAAAAACAGTGTTATAATGCAGTAGGTAATGGGATATATAGGTGATGGTGTATGCAGAATTCAGCCATAAATGCTTTTCCTTGATTTGTCCAACTCTGTATTCAGGTGTCCAAAAACAAAACAAAAAAATTACACATTCAGATGGAAATGTTGGATTGCTGCAAAACTCTGGCAGATATGTAAACGATTACAGGTGTGGTCTGACTAGAGACTGGGTTTTGCTACTAGAGGGTGTAAAAGTGCTTCCATCGCTGGTCTATAAAAAGACTCTCAGAGGCTACTTTTAAGTATTGTACCTTTTGAGAGGGGTTGCATCAGTTCGACAATTTATCACTAATCAAGCATTTATGGGACCAGCCGGGACACCACGTAGGAGTGTGGAGGATCTATAGGCCCAACTGCAACATATATGAGCAAATGTGGCACAGGATACCATATGGAACCTGTTTGCCCCCAGTGCCCAACTGTATCTCATCTTGTATCCGGGCTAGAGGCAGTTTAACCCGATACCTGAGCCTTCTTTCGGTTGTACAGTTTTCCCCAATAAACGTATCCTTTTGCTTTAATATTGTAATCACTTACATATATCATCACTACATTCATACACAGAAAGTTTTTTTCAATCCCAACAACTCTTTCTTCCTTATTTAATAAGTATTCACAGCCCTTGAACTTTTCAGCATTTTGTAGTGGAATCCCCCAGCCAAGCCCAACCGCCCATATCAATAATATGTTTTGCTGCAGTTACAGTTGCCAAACTGATGTAACTGATGTAAACTGTTGTATCTGTGCACATCTGACAGCAATGTTTTTATATTTGGCTGCTATATATACTTCCTGCCTTCAACTCTGGCCAGTTTCCCATGGTCATTACACCATTGCTTAAAGAATGGTATATCTAATCTAACGGTGGCCTAAGACTTTTGTACAGTACTGTATATTAATAAATGAAATTAAGTTGACCAAGCAAAACATAAAATTTTGTGGGTTCATACTGTCTTCAGTAAAATAAAAGTCAAAGTAAATGTAAGAAACACACTTTATTTAATTAGCAAATCCCATACTGCCCCAACTTTTTCCGATTTTGGGGTTGTATATTTCTAAATGACTTCATTTCAATTCACAAATATAACTGTAAAAATTAGGAAAAGTTCAAGGAGGGTGAATACTTGTAAGGCACTGCACAAACAGTGACTGTGTGATTAAGACTATAATGGAAAAAAAAAAAATCTTCTTGTGTTTTTAAATCTGTGACTGTCCAATGTATGTGAGAATACTCTGGTCCTAATTTTTATTTCAGTCTTAAAAAGAAGCACACCTCATTCATATATAGGATAATATATTTCTGCTTCTTTGATATGGCGTAATACCATCTGATACACATCATAAAGAATCTCTGTATTATATCTCTTTGTCTCTCTCTCTGAATGCATGCATTTTAATATAGTGAGCCAAACTGGCTCTGATTGAGTCTATATTCACAGAATACAGTCCAAGTGAGGGTTCAGCAGGCATGGCTGGGATGAAGGCGTGCAAACAGTGAAGGCTATTTACTAAGAGTTCATCTCCTTACAGAAGTTGGAGTCTGATATGTGAATATGAAATGCCAGCTGAAAAACAAATACTGTAAAGAAACACCTTTCTTTCAGGAAAGGTCGATTTCTCTCCTCACACAGTCCCAAAATGCTCCTCTGTCACCCTGCTTAAAGGTTAGAGGCAATGGCATAATCCTCTGGTTCCTGGCTCTGGTCTCATTCACACAGGTGATATTGCAGCTCTTATTCTTGCTTCTCCAAGATTCTTGCTCAGCCATAAAAAAGTAGCCATCGCTCAGATGCTGCCTCATGGCAGGTATGAAGCACTAGCTCTTTATCATTAGATCAGAAGTGCTCCAGTGGTTAAGGTCATGCTAACGGAATAGAGACGGCTCCGTTGGCTCGGCTGCGGCTGCGAATGTTAACGCTGGACTCTGTCAGCTCTTCCCCGTGCTCCTCCGATTTCTTGTCGGCGAGAGTGGCGAGGAAGCGTAGCGTGACCGTGTCCCACTCTTCAGGCAGCAGCAGCAACAGGAAGCCCACACAGATGATGCAGGTAGCAGTTAGACGCACCACGCTAAAGATCACCTCGTGTTTCAGCACGTCAATAGCTAAACAGATGAAACGATAAAACAGAAAGATGGAGAGGTTTGAGAGTGCAAAGAAAACCATGAATCCATGTTTGTTTGTCTGTTCTTTTACACTATCCCCAATTTGCCTGGTCAGATTCGATCCCTGGAGAACACTGGTGTAAGCATCCCCTGGACAGGACTTACATGGTACAACTGAAGCAGCTGAAGGTCTCAACACTGGCAACTTGGCAGATCCAGAACTTCTGTTATACCACAGTTAGTTCCGACCCTGCAATCTGATTGCTTGAGAGACGCTCCAGCCATGCCATTATTGCAGGATAGCGGCACTCTGACCGATGCTCTATAAGTATTACTCCGCGGCATACGCACATAACCTAGCAGCGACGCCCGCCCTAAAAATCAGCCAAGTTATAATGAGTAAAACTCTGTCGAAACAAAAGCTATAATTAGCTTATAAAATCTATTTGTTTTGAAAACGATTTAAATTTGGATGATGAAGCTATTAATGACCAACCTGAGTCAAAGGTTTATCACCTTTAAGATTTGGAAGTGCTAGAAAAGCGAAAGAAGTCAGTCCTTTAAATCAAACATCCTGCTCTTAATGGATTCACAGCTCGACTGAAGAGCAACAAAAATGAACAGAATCATGACTCACATAGAAGTAATTTGCTGGAGTTAAACTCGGCAGCTTTCATTAAACACCATCTATGGAGCTTCATTGATCTGACAGGTTTGTTATCTATAAGTCCAGCTCTTAGCCCAGAGAAGCTGCTGATGCTCTGTAACTCTGCCGTTACATTTCTGACTGATAAGATCAATATTAAGAGCTTTATCATACAAATTTATAATCACTAATCAAACAGGATCCTAGACTTTGGTCATAACACCAGGATCTCACTCCGATTTGCTTCAGTCGCTAGAATAGTGGATCTTAGCAACAGCCTGCCTTATAAACCCAAACCATTTTATTTGCTGAATGTAAATATACTTTCTTTTTATTAAATTAAAATTTACCAATCGATATATTTGTGTTTATTTGCTTTATAATAAACAGTTATTGGTAATTCTGTTTCTCAACTTTAATAACTGAAGGGCTTAGCCGCGGGGTAACAATAGAATAGAACTATTTTACTTCGCAGAAGGGTGATAAACAAATTGGCAGTGGGCTTGTGGCCTCGTGCCTACAACAGCATCACCCGTGCCAATATCTCACGTTAAAGCACAGCCTCGAGTGTATTATTGGTTAAGTAAAGTCTGCTATCTTAACCACTGTGCCAACATTGTTCTGTATTACTCAGATACTCAACCTATAGACAATGAACAATAATGTGCTGCTACTGCCACTAGATGTCCCTTGTCCAGGGAGTTGGAGTTACGCAGTGCTTTCATACCATTGGATGTTTTGATCCCATATGTGTTTGACCCATAGCTATTCTTCTTCTTCTTCTTCTTTCGGCTTCTCCCTTTATCAGGGGTCACCACAGCGAGTTAAACGTTTCCACCTCACCCTGTCCTCCACGTCCTCTACTCTCACCCCAACTCCCTGCATATCTTCATTTACCACAACCAAATAACTCCTCTTTGGTCTTCCTCTCCGTCTCTTGCCTGGTAGCTCCATCTCCAACATCCTCCTACCAATATATCCACTATCCTGCACATGTCCAAACCATCTCAGTCTTCCCTCTCGTATTTTGTCTCCCAATTTTCCAACCTGATCTCATTCCTAATCCTGTCCACCCTAGACACTCCTAAAGAGAACCTCAACATCTTACGTTCTGCCACCTCCAGCTCTGCTTCCTGTCTCTTTGTCAGTGCCACTGTCTCTAAACCATACAACAAAGCTGGTCTCACTACTCTACTCTCTTATAAATCTTTCCTTTCACTTTTGCTGCTATTCTAATCTCACTAAATTTGCAAATGATTAACTGGTCTGCCTTTTGCTGTCAAACAACTGAATGCCTAAACAGTCTAGCTCAACAGAGTTAAAACATTACTTTAATATGCCAAATCTTTTTGGAACATGTGCAGGTTGGGGTGCCAATACTTTTGTAGCATGTGTGGTTGGGGATTCAGCCACCAGTATTTCCTGTAAGGTGATTTTGGGCAGGAATTATTTTCTGATGTGTGATTCAGGGCAGCAACACTTTTTGTAAAAGGTGATTGGGTGTGGATGGGGCAAATACTTTTCTAACATGTGGTTGGGGCAAATATTTTTGGAACATATCTAGTTGAGTGATTGTATGGATTTGAAAAATTTCTGTAGCTTTGTGTGTATTAGGGGACATTTACTTATGTTTCCATTCACTTCTGTCAGAGACCTTTCACATTTTAAATGGTTGTTATGAAGACACCAAGCGAATAATCAAATAGCTGAACACTATTCCCGATCATGACCTAAATTGGTTGGGTGTCAATATTTAAAAAACTTCTGGAATGGTTAGCTCACAAAATTGTTTGTGTGTTTATTTATGGATTTTTACTATGGATTTTGGTGTGTTTCTGCCTCATGACAAATCATTGCTTTCTTTGGTCAGGGTCTCCCAGAGAACACAAGGTGATGGCATAAGCATGCCCTGGACAGGATGGCAGTCCATCGCAGGGCCCTCAGGCATAGCCAATAACCATTTGTGCCTATTTGATGCTCAAACCTGCCAGAAGACTCCAGAAGGTCTCACCAACATGGTGGCTAGCACATTAGCCCGCTGTGCTACCTGAGCGGTAAAAGTCAATCCGAAGAAGACTAATAAGAAAAAAAAAACATAAGAACAACAATAATAATGTTGCTTTGCTTTGGAATGTAAAACAATTAACATTAACAGAAAGTGTAATTTGCTCAAACTTTTGCATAAGGCAGCATTAGCACAAGCACAAGCTTGATTACTGGTTATTTCATGCCCTGGCTAATGAGTAAAAGTAAATTAGGTCCTAAGAGATGAATTTCAGCTCCACTGGCTCCTGCTGCCAAAGAAAAGTCCAAATATTTACTCTGAGAGAAAGCAGAAAGTCAGGACTGTCACTTCATGTTCACACAGCACTGTGATGCACAGCAGCTGTAGTGGTCATGCACTGATTAACAGACAGACTTGATCTCAAAGCTGCAGCAGGTTACTCACTAACAATGACCAGGGACTTGTGCTGGCTGGAAAAAACAAAAAACAAAAAGCGGGCTTTGAATTAACCCTCTGACCTTGAGGGACCACATTTACAGACAAGTACTTTCATCAAGCAGTTGCTGTCGCCTTGGAAACATGATCTTTGCTTTATGGTGAGGTCCTGCTGCTAGAGGATACACAGAATATATTACTTTTCTCTTGGTGTGTATAGGAGAGGGGGATGCTGTAGAAACTTGCAGCGTAATGGTTTGGATGCTCAGGGATAATGGAGCCTAAAAAAGCGCATCACTCAAGATGCTTTTCAGGGTTGTATGTGCGTGTGTAAGCGAGAGAGCAGGAGAATAAATGTGCATGATAAGTCTGGATGGCATTTGCATAAAAAGGTGCTCTCTGAAATCTAATTACGAAACTAGTAAAACTGTCCCCATTAACACCACAGAGCTCTCATGTACAAACACACACACAGAAAACAACAACATCTAAAGGTGTGCGATATGTATGGTCTACGATAATGTCTTAATTGTTGCAAGCTGACATTATGGATTGTGTCACTCACTCAACAGTCAAAAAACACGCCTTAATAGTTCACGTATTCACTGAGTCATGTAGCCAGGTAGAATAGATCACTGCACACCAGCACTGTGTGCAAACAGCATGCTGGTGCCACAATTGAAGTGAAAAGTACAAAAATGAAATTAAAAATGAGTGAACAAACAGTTCCAGGATACAAAATACAGACAGCACCAGCCTCGCAGTCTACATTGTTACATTTACTCCTCACTCGTGTAGAGGTGGTTTGTTTTCTAAACGACGGAAGTTGTTCAAAAGATGCATCTGCAAACAATGCCGGAAGTCGGCTGCTATTAAAAACTGCTCAACAACTAACTTATTTCACCAGCTGCGAACTAACCACCATTCAGATTCACAACAGGCCTAAACCAGCCAAGGTACCAGCCCAAAAACACACTCAGTAAACGTTAGCGGAATCATTCTGCACAAAAAGTGTCTTAAAACAAGAAAAGTAACAGATTGCAAGGCAAATGCTGTCACCAATTACATTGTGAAAGACACAGGGCCAATTCGGGCATTTGAGAGAGATACAGTGGTATGAAAAAGTTTGGGCACCCCTGATAATTTTCATGATTTTAGTTTATAAATCATTGGTTGTTCAGATCAGCAACTTGAGTTAAATATATCATATAGCAGATGAGAAGTGAAATGAAGTTTATAGGATTTACAGAAAGTGTGCAGTAATTATTCAAACAAAATTAGGCAGGTGCAGCCTCCGCAGTCCTACATTGTTACAGTTTTACTCCTCACTCGTGTAGAGGTGGTTGGTTTTCTAAACGACTGAAGTGGGTTGGTCAAAAGAGTGGCATCTGCAACAAGCCGGAAGTCGGCTGCTATTAGTAGAATGAGTCGTGGGCTTCAACAACTTCCTTCTTTTTTGGGCGGTGGGATGTCGGCTGCGGAGACTAGACCAGCCATTCAGATTCCACTCTTGGGGTGGTTTTAGCGGTGTCGTTGGTGGTTGGTGCGGGGTGAACTCTGAGGTGGGCCTGTGTTGGGTTTTGTTATTTTCTATGGGTTTGGGCTGGCTTTTTTTGTTGGTGTGTGTCTACCACTGCTGGGGTTGGGGCTAGGGATTGTGTGTTGTTGTGATTTGTTTTTGGTGGGGGGCGGTGAGAGTGTGGCTTCATGTTGTGGCTTGGGTTGTGTTGCAGGTCTGAGTGGCGGGGTGTGTTTGCTTGAAAAGCCGGAACAGTGTGTTGAGACAGATGGCTCTGCAAATGCTGTCACCAAGTAACATTTGTGAAAGACACGTTAGGGGTGTCTGTTCGGGAAGTTGTCTGGGGGGCATTTGAGTAGGGGTCGGTAGGCTCGGGGGAGGAAAAAGGTGGGGGGTGGCAGTTCGCGCGGTCGGGGGGGCTGAGTTGGTTGGGTTAGGGTGGTGGTGTGTGTGTGGTGGCAGGAGGGGGGGTTGGGGGGGGTAGAAGTGGCGGGCTATGGTGTATTTGGGGGGGGGGGGTAGTGGCAGGGCAGCAACGGAGGTGGGAAAGAGGGTGGGTCATAAGGCAAGGGGGAGTGGGGAAAGAAGAGAGAGGGACAGAAAGGGGCGAAATGAGGCAACAAAAGGAGGGCAGCAGGGAAAAGGGTGGGGGGCACGGCCTAGGTGTTGGTTCAAGTTGTGAAGGGGGACAGCAAGATGGAGGAGAGCCGCCGGGGGGAGAAAGAAACACCGCGAAAGGCGGGGGCGGCCGGCACGCCAGGGCCGGGTGTGGAAGGCGGGGGGTGAAGGGTGGGCGGGGGACGCAGGCGGCGGAGGAAACACGCCAGGCAGGCAGGGGGTGGAGGGTGTTGCGCTGGGAGCAGGGGACACCCAGGGCGGAAGGGCAGGGCGGGGGCGGAGGAGGGGGGGGCCAGGCCAAACGGGGGGGGGACGGGGCCGCGACAGAAGCCGGAGAAGGGGGGGAGGGCAGGGGGGGGGCCCGGTTGCCTCGGGCAACGGGGGGGGACGGGGAGGCTTGAACAGGGGGGGCGTCGACTAAAGCGGTGTGGGGAGGTGCGGGAATCCATGCGACCGGGCGGCGCTGCGGGAACAGAGGCCGAGGACCCGGGTGTGGGCGTGTGGGCAAAACCGGGGGGCCACACGCCCACAAGCCAGGAGGGGAGTCGCGGGGCAACGCTGTTGGGGTAGGCGTGTGGTGGAGCAAAGGGGGGGGGGGTGGGCTGGGAGGGCGGTGGGCTTTGTTGTGGTGGGGGGGGCCGTGGTCGTGGCTCGGGGGGAGGCCAAATAACCAATGGTTGAGGGGGCAGCAGTACACATGGAAAAAAAATGTAGTATGTGGAAAAAAACAGACACGGGATTCCAAAAGGGGAAGGCGGAGGGGGCCAAGTGCTGTAGCACACCTCAAGGGACGCGGGGGGTGGCGGGTCGCAAAAGGCGGGGTGTGGGTCGTGCAGGACGCGGTGGGGTCGCCAGAGGCGAGGGGCCTCGCCGGTGTGGTGGGGGTCAAAGAGGGGATGGTGGGGCGGGGGGTCGGGGTGGGAGTTGTGTGGGGAACGAGGGAACAGTGACACGGCAGGGCGGGTCGGTGCAAGAGGGGGGTGGAGGGGAGGTGGGGGGGGCTGGGGGGGTGGGGGTAGGGGGTGTGGGCGAGGCCGGACGATGAGCTGGTGCGCACGGTCTATCCGGGTGTCCGCCGGGGGTGGTGCGCGGTGGCGGGCGTGCGGGAGGGGGAGGGGGTGTGGTTGTGGGGGCTGGTGGGGTCGGCCACTTCGTGTGGGGGGAGTGCGGGCGGGGTGTAACTAGAACGGGGGGTGGGGGGGCCTGGGGGTGGGCTGCCATGGGTGGGCGCAGTTGCTAGGTCCGCACAGGGAAACGACGTGGCTGAAAGGCGCGGAGGAGCTGGGCCCGGCCCGAACCAGGATGTTGAACACCGGGGGGGGCAGCCAGGGGTGGGGGGGGGGGGTTGGTGTGGGGGGTGTGTGGGAGGGGGGGTGTGCTCCCAAATGGGTCCGGGGGGGTCGGTCTTCAGAGAAAGCAAAAGGAAACACTTCCAAGGGGAGGCCTACCGGGTGGGGGTGGGAACACTGTCTCATAGGGTGGGGGGTATGCGGGACGGGGGTAATGGAGAGCAAGGCAATGAGCTACAAAAACAAATTTGTGGTGTCAGGCAATATGAGGCAAAGGTAGGAAATGACAAGGGGGGCCCAATGGGTGTATGGGGCTACGTCGGTGGGTGCGGATGGGTTGTGTTGGGTGGAATAAGGTACGGCATGTGGGCTGGAAACCGAGAAAGCGTCAGTGCACGGCGCAAAGGTAGCCGGTGTTCTTATTTCGGCCCGGGGAGGGAGAGGTGGACCGGAAGGGGCGGGAGCGGGTGGTTGCAACCAATGATTTATAAAGAAAAATCATGAAAATTATCAGGGGTACCCAAACTTTTTCATACCACTGTATACCCGTTAGCAGCCGATCGTTGATATTGCGTCTTATAATCCGGTGCGCTTTATGGTCCGAAAAATACGGTAATTGTATACCACCACCTAACCATAAACTTTACCTAGTAAGCTGAAATAAACCATTTTCTCTCTTTTTTTTTTATCAAATCAAATTAGCAGTTTTTGTAAAAAAAACAAAAAAAAAAAACAAGGCAAAAATGGCTCATTTATGTAGTAAATTCTCTGCAAAACGTTTCACACAAATAATACAATCCACAACCAAAATATAAAAAAATCTAATTGGAAATTATATGTTGCAAATGCAGATGACAAAAACTAAGTCAAACATAGATCTATATTTTTTAATACACTTGCATATGTTATTTCTCCTCGCTGTTATCTGATCCTCTCTTTTATATGAATATTGCGTACATTTTTTTTCCTCTGATTTTGCTCATAACGTCTTTTGCTTCTGGAATCTCTCCTGTGCTTGTGGAGCATAGTTTTGCTTCAGACTTCTGGCACCTTTTTATTGTGGGGGCGAGGTTCACCTTAAATCTCTAAAATAGGTTGTGTGATTTTGGGCTTGACCACTTAGAATCTATTTATAAGCACCTAATATATTAACTCATTAATTAAACAATGAATACATACCTGTTGGTAAAGGTTCGATTTGTCCATACTCAGTCTTATGATCAAAATTGTGCCTTTTTGTAAGTCGAACGTAACTTTCCGATTACCGTAGCTCATGATAGGCGTGGCCAGGTTTCAGAGCATCATGTGCCACTCCAACACAATTAGACCAACAGAGATTTAAGGTGTACACCTGAAGTGTAACACCTTAAGAAACTGCCCCCCTCATAAAAAGGTGCCAAAAGTCAGAAGCATAAGAATGATCTCTGCACTGCAGAGATTCCAAAAGCAAAAGACGCTATGAGCAAAATCAGAGAAAATAGGAAATGAAAGCAAACACTTCCAAAATGCATGATCAGATAACAGCAAAGAGAAATACCGTATGCAAATGTATGAAAAGTAATTCAATTTGATTTCGTTTCTGTCAGCTGCATTTGCAACACGTTTTCCAATTTGATTTTAATGTTTTGCTTGTGGATTGAATTATTTTGTGTGAAACTTTTGGCTCAAAATGAACTCTATACTCATCTTTCCGTCATTGTGGGGTTATTTGGTCCCCACAATGATATATAAACTTGATCACACACACACCTACCTGCATTGCCTGGAACGCTGAGTAACGTCCCAATAGATATGAGGATGGGGTAAGTGAGAACCACACCTACATTCACCAGGATGTTAAACACTGTAAAACAGCACAGAAAGACCAGGACGGTGAGAGAGGTAAGCAATTTACTCAAAATAATTTCATTTATCCTTTCCATGGGGTCTGTGTCACTCCGTAGATGCGCATAAAATAATTGAGGCATTCTTTTGTTTGTCCTGAAAATTTGTTTCCCCTTGGCTTGGAAAACGCAGTAAACAAGTGGATCTCTTACTATCAGCCCTTACGTCTGCTGACACATCTCATATCGGATGGCTGGGGTGATAAAATGCTTCTTCAGACCGTAATTTGATCATTAAACCCCCAAATCTCACACACACTAAGCATTTTCAGCACTCTTGAAAGTTTACTACAGTGTTGTATTCTGTCTGTGGTAAATTTGGGTTAGCAGCGGCTTTGTTTTGCAAAACACCTTAGGCAAAATGTACTTTAGTAAAAGTACAAAGAGGCACAGTGGGTCTAGTTTTTCTACTGGTCTCATTTTCGAAACATCCCAAAACATGATTTTAAACATTGTAGTGAATGTCTGTTAAAAATCTTGGCTTCAAAGTCCATTCTTGCTTGGAACTGGAAAAATAGGCAACTTTTTTCACGTTTGACCTATTCTTCACCTGGCCAGGATAGTGTATTATGCCACTGTGCCACCCCAGTGCATTATATTCATAACACTCTAACATCACTCATAACATTCGATTTTTTTTACCTAGTTTGCATACATTTTAAAACTCTCAAAATGTATTACCACTTTGTGCTGAAAAACATACCAGATTCTTGCATGTTAAACAAATACGCTGGCAAGGTGATCAGGTGGTATAGGGGCCTTAAATGCAGTGACTTAGGTTCAACTCATGAGCAGACATGGTTGTGCCTGAGGGAGGAGAGGCCAGTGGGAGATTATATCTTGGTGCTACAACAAGGGCCTCTGTTGGTCTTGCAATGGACTGGCATCACATACAGTCACATTATTTTATATGCTTTAAGTCCATGCCGGCTCTGACCCAAACCCACTCAAGCATTTATGGGGGACTGAGCAATTATTCAGCAACTTCAAAAGATTCTCTGTGGAATATTGCGCAATAATGCTGGGATAATATGGATCATCATATGTTGCACAAACTTATCTGTGAGTGGTTTTAATGTTCGGCAGCCCAAACCCCACACCCAACCAAAATGCTCAGTTATTTTAACACTATTGTGTTCTTTCTATTACAACCTCACCAATATGCTAAGATGATATTTTATTTCATTTAGACACATGATATAAACACATGACCCAAAACCACAAAAAACCCTTTTTTTCTTTACTCAAAGTTTTCTGAGAGCTTATAACACAGGTTACATAACATTCAAATTGTGCTTTGTAGAGTCATTCAGTCATTCATTTTCTTATCCACTTAATCCTAGTCCTGGGTCTGCCGGGGGACTAGAGGGAGGAACAACCCTAGACAGGGCACCCATCCATTGCAGGGCACATACACTCACACACTAAAGACATTTTGAAAACACTAATTAACCTAACATGAATGTATTTGGAATGTGGGAGGAAACTGCATTACCCAGAGTAAGCCCACACGGACATGGGGGAACATGCTAACTCCGCATAGGCGCAGTCTGAAGATGAGATCAGAGCGGGGATGCTGGAGCTGTGAGGCGACCGTGCTAAACCTGTGCACCACTGTACCACCCCCATACTATGTGCAATTATTTTACTTTTGACTATGTCTAACTCTCTGTGTGGTCTATCAACACCTAACAAGCATCAGACTGTACGTTAAAGTTTTTAAACTTGAAACTTTGCAAAAGGTCAGCCATATCACTTACAATGACCTCATTTCTTTGTGACACCGTCATTAACAAAGTCCTGCCTTGATCATGGCAACATGACTTCTAAGAGTTAAATGTGGACTTGCCATATAATTGTATTGTTGAACGATGTGATGTGCTCACCTAGCCATAGGCCGGCCACTCCGCACAGATAACCCCAGGGCAGTGAGGACAGCGAGCCCCAGTGTTCCACTCTGGTGAAGTAGAGGATGAGGGGCACGCAGGAGATGAAAATCAGATTGAAGAAGCCCATGGTGGAGAAAAAGTGGGCAACCTCTCCCAGATTGGCACTGCCCAGGAACATCTTAAACAACACCTGAAAGTGCAGAGAGGGCTGCTGACATTTTCAGACAGTAGCTAATACAACAGCAAGTGAAAGATGATGCTCAAACCACTAGCTATAGCATATTATATTAAACAATGGTTCTGGGAATAGGTCAGTAACAGTAACTAACCTTGTAGAGTGCTGAGGTGGAGGCAGAACCTACTGCTAAAGCAACACCTATGATGGAGTCTCCATGAAACCCGTCAGCATAGGCCATCATGACGATCCCCGTAATGGCCATGATGGCAGCTACAATCTGAGGATTGGATATGTGACATTTAATTTATCTGAAATACTCACGATCACTGTAGCGATATCTCATGTTACTTACTCAATATCCAGAACACAAAACAAAACAGAGGTTGAGAAAAACAAAGTGGTGGCCTAGCTGGTACAGCTGTTAAGGTACTGGACTCTGTTACAGGACTCTGTCTTCCAAGCTGCCACTGTTGGGTCCTTGAGCAAGGCCATTAACCAGTTGAAAGTCGCTCTGAATATAAATTTTGTTTTCGTAATGAAGTAATAACAATTGTTCTTATTATTAATTAAAAGGATTATATAGGGTCTGGATGACCCTTAGTATGATGACCCATATTAGACCACTCTGTCATCCAAGAGCCCTATACAGTGGAACCTCAGAACTTAATTGGTTGTAGAAGGCCATTCGAACTCCGATTTCTTCGTAAGTCAGAATCAAATTTCTTCTTAAGAAGTAATGTAAATAGGATTAATCTGTTCCTGACCCCTAACTAATTGTTTTTTTACACCTATTTAGTAATTAGTGACTAAAACCATAATTAAAGCAAATGAATGTAATCCAATAATAATAAATACATACATACATGAAATAACTGAAATATAAAGCCATGAAATAAGTGAAATTATAATAAGAGCCATTATAGTGAAACAGTTTCGGCATGTTTTATCACTTGGACAGTGGTGCCGAGACTGAGAGGTGTCTGAAATTGCACTCATAGACTGATATAATATACATATAATATTATACATTTCCATTTACAGCGTTTAGCAGACGCCCTTATCCAGAGCGACTTACAATTGATACAGTCTTGCAATCCAAGCAATTGTGTCCAAGCAATTGCTCAAGGACCCAACAGTGGCAGCTTGGCAGAGGTGGGATTTGAACCCTGGACCTTCTGGTCCATAGTCCAGTACCTTACCCACTAGGCTTCCACAGTCCCGTGTATGTAATATAATATAATATAATATAATATAATATAATATAACACAACACACATAATTGGCCTATGACCACACCCGTTGTTCTTCTTCTTCTTTTGGGTTTTATGGCGATTGGCATACTGTATTGGTGCATTATTGCCACCGACTGATGGTTGGAAGATCGCACCCCTGAGTGTTCTATTTAGTGTTCTGTGTCCAAATTGTTCGAGTAAAGAGGCGTTTGTGTTCCGAGGTTCCACTGTATACAGTACTGTGTGAAAGTCATAGGCCACTATTAGATTAGATATACAAGGGTTTTAGCAATGGTATAAAGACCATATATAACTGTGTTCAGTCTCAGAAACAATAAAGGAAAATGTTTATAGGAAATTTGTATGCAGTATTAAAAAAGACCGGAATGAAGATCAGTGGAAATGAGTGTTATGTAATGACGAATCCTAGTCTGAAATGTTTGGGTTAAATGGTTGAGAATATGTTATACATGATCGTTATACCATTGCTAAAACAACACATCTAATGGTGGCCTAAGATTTTTGCGCAAATCTGTGTAATATAATACAAATATATATACAGTGGGGGCCAATAGTCTGAAAGCACTAGCAAAAGGCTTCTTTTTTGCATTTTTCTCAAATTTGTTAGGTTTAGTCATTACAAATTTCAGAACAAATTTATTTTTTATTTTTTTATTTTTTTTTTTTTATTTGATTTATATTATTTTTTATTACAATCTATATATTATTAAAAAATTTTTTATTTATAATATTTCTTTAGATATGTTCTCTCTTTTGATTTTTATGCTTAGCTTCTGTTTATTTAAACTATTAAAGCCTTATTACTTATGTAACTTAGTGTATTACTATGTATATCATCTAGGATGCCCAAGGAGGTTGGGTCTCTTTCTGAGTCTTGGTCCTCAGAAATGTTTCTTCCTTATAAAAATTAGGGAGTTTTTCCTTGCCACTGTTGACACTGTTGCCACTGGCTTGCTCAGTTAGGCTTTTGGGTCTAGATTTTTGTAAAGCTGCTTTGAGACAATGCTCTGTTGTATAAACTGCTATATAAATACATTTGACTTTGACCTTGACCACAGTGCACCTAAGAGAACTGACCTAATTATAAAGGTAAATATTCATTTGATTAAGATTTTACTGACCACTGCATTTTATTGCAACCTTTTCTTGTATTTAAGTGACTTTTCATTTCAGAGCAGTAGTAGTAGACAGTGATCTTTATATCACTATTATGTCATAAAGACAAAATCAAGAAACCCCTGCACGTATGGCATAGACTCCACTGGGAACCACGGGATAAGGGAGATTTTTAAGGCACTGACCCGTACACCCATGAAACGATCTTTGAGGACGATCCAGGACAGGAGGAAGACAAAGGCTTTGTGGCAGCAGTAAAGCGCTGAAACGTCTGTAGCTGTTAGTTTCCTCAGCGCCAGCACATACAGATAGTTAGTCAGTGTCCATAAGATGGAGAAAGGTGCTGTTCTTTTCAAAAACAACCTCAGCGTCATCCCTTCTTCCCCAAACAACCTACTGCACTCCCTACACGGTGAAACAAGGCAAATAGTTCATTACTGAAATACTTTTCCTCTTCCATCTACCTTCATCTATCACAAGCTCACCTGAATTTCTGAATGGGTGTCTGCTTCTCCCGTGTGATGGCCACGTGGCCGGAGTAATAGATAGGAAAGAAGAGGATGTTCCAGTTGGTGCTGAACCAGGAGATGAAGAAGGGACAAGAGAAGGATTTAAAGGTGCACTGGACCACTTGAGTCGTGCCCACCCAAGACGAGGATACGCACAACACCAGCAGAAGGCCACCCATCACCTTCAGAACACCGTTGGCACAGGTCTGGTAGGATGTGACCTCGCCACTCGTCTCACTGGCTGGAGTATCGGCATGGGAGTCTGAGCCTTCGTCTCCTAAAGATACAATAGCAGGAAATTACTCAGGACTAGAATACTATCTAATAGATCACTGCTCACTTTAACTTAGGATATCAGTTTTCCCTACTTTAATTGAGCAGTAATTAAATATTCATTTGAAACCACTGTAAATAATTACAGTACTATGCTTAGGCATTCTATATTTTTCAGCTTATATTCTGCTTATTCTTATTTATGTTTTAGCAGTCACTGCACTTTGTAGTTCTACAATAACAGACTGTAGTCCATCTGTTTCTTTACATAATTTGTTAGTCCCATTTACTCTTTTCTCTAATGGTCAGGACCCCCACAGGACCACCACAGATCAGGTAGTATTTGAGTGGTGGATCATTCTCAACACTGCAGTGACACTGACGTTTAATGTACTGTCACATAATATTCTCTGCACTAAGGAAGGCTGTATTGATCAGTAGCATGTAGTGTCAGTTATCTGCAGCTGAAGCACTATTGGCAGGTATTATAAAAAAATGCCTGCGTCGCACAGTCTAGGCTTATGTCAAAAATAGCACCAGAGGGTCATGAAACAGCACAGTACCATATCCACAAAGCAAACATAGCTAAACCCATGCAATCTAAATCTCAGTACCTGTTCTCCATGTCATGATGTTTAAAATTTCTGCTCAACCAAAGCAAATCTCTTATGAACAATGTCTGTTTCAGTGGGTCCAGTTTGTTTAAGTAGAAACAATTCACACAGCAGGCAAAGCAGCCCCAATCCAATTTCTCACCAAATCTGATTTTTTAATGAGACCTACTGTATATCTGATATTCATCTGAACAGTTCATGCTACTAAGCTGATGCACATACATAAAAGAGCAATGCTTCACATGAGCCACTCATCCAGAGGTAAACAATCAAAATGGGGTCAACAGTAGCATGCATTTATTTAATGTTCATGTTAATGGAGCTGCCAGGTAAGAGACGGAGAGGAAGACCAAAGAGGAGTTATTTGGTTGTGGTAAATGAAGATATGCAGGGAGTTGGGGTGAGAGTAGAGGACATGGAGGACAGGGTGAGGTGGAAACGTTTAACTCGCTGTGGTGACCCCTGATAAAGGGAGAAGCCGAAAGAAGAAGAAGAAGAAGAAGAAGTTAAAAAGGGCACGTTATTCTTTGGTTTGTGTCTTTTGTTTCTTTAAACTTCACTTTTAAGCATTTTACTGCAGCCATGTCCCCCTGCAGCCACGCTCGCCCATTTCTTTAGAACTTCCCTCAATCATGAGATCTGTTACTTTGCTTTCCACCACTGAAAACTTCCTTCACTGCTGTCGCCCATTTTCTTTTCTTATATGCGTGCATGTATAACGAATTTCAAGATGGAATGACATAAAAATCCCATGCATTCTGATATGGCAGTTCATACAGTTGCATTGCCATGTATCAGAAATGTATCAGACTTCAATACCAAATGTGAAAGTTGCCCAAATCGGAACTGCAACTTTTACCTGGTGTGTTAATGTAGCCAATGAGAGCAAGGTTAACTTACTTAACTTAATCTTAACTTACTTACTTTATTTGCTTGTGACAGTTCAAATCAATCAATTAATCAAAAAAGAGCATTTGTAGGAACAGTAATAGTTTTATGTTAAACAGCATCTCAATGCATTTATCTGTAAACACCCTATGGCAAAATGAGAAAAAATCTCATGGGTTTTCTATTGAAAATCTCAGCGTTTATGAGCAATATTTCTTCTTTTGCCCACAAGCAGAAAGGTGGCAGCAGGGACTTTTAGGTGATGACAGACTGAACCGAGAAGAAGAGTGCTAGTAGCACAAAACCAAGATCCATTATGCAGTGGAATCAGAGTGATCAATTTACACCAGGCCAGGGATAAAAGATGACATGCGCTAGACTGACATCGGTAACTTGCAGTAGCGCTGGGTCAGCATGCACACACACACACACACACACACACACACACACACACACACACACACACACACACACACACACACACACAAAAACACTGCTAACACTGGATTTTGCTTTTTAGATACTGATATAGCCTAGAACTGATACACCATCAGAGTCTGAAGGTAAATACACATTCATCTGAATATATACTGCTCAAAAAAATAAAGGGAACACTTGGAGTTATATTGTGCTGTGTAAGTGTTCCCTTTATTTTTTTGAGCAGTATATATTCCAGAGGAGTATTAGGAACACCTGTATTCCACTTTTATAAGGAACAGCTGCAATTTCTATAATTTAGGTTGTTATGAGAGTAATCCAGTACCATGATGGTCTTCCTAATAAAATGCCTAATGGCTGTAATCTCTGAACTTTAATCATAATCCCACTTGAGACCCTGGATTTATCTGACTATTTTGTAGTGTGTGAAATACATTTACATGCCACCGTATTAAAGAAATCTTAATGTTATTTAGTAGTCATTTCATTTAGTCAAGTCATTTTTCTGATTTTTTTCCAAGACAAACTTGCTGCTCTTGGTATTTTGACCTTCCACTAATAAAACATTAAGGGCCTTACTCAAGAACCCAACATATAGATGTCCTGCAAGACACTCATGTAATGCAGAGGCAGTTTGTTAGCCAACCACCTGAAATACATTGGTTCAAGTCCCAACAATTGCACTACCATAGACCCAGCCACTTTAGACTTGAAGGAACTCTGAAACTTGAAGGTTGGTGGAAGCCACTGATGAACAGAGAAGATGAACAGAGGACACAAGAACTCAACACTACATCGGAAAGCCACCTACGGGGAGTCGGCCATCAGTTAGGCAGAACTCGATCTGAGACCTGCATCGAACAAAGGGGAGTCAGTACACTATCTTAGATGCAGCTATGAACCAGAGCTCCTGCTCAGGGGAACGGATACATGAAACCGGAAGCCATATCTGGTGTAACAGGACAGCCTTGGCTTTAAGTGGCCAAACACCTGTCGAGTCAGACAAATCTCACCTTGCTGGAGGCGGGAACAAACCAGGAAGGCTCAGTGGTTAAAAAAAACACATTCCTTTAGCTCAGGATCTGCTGGGAGGAACTGTCAGGGTTTGCTCTGGTTCCACCTCATTTTTGTTTCATCTTGCACTTTTACCCCGATCCCTTAGTTCTCGCAATGTTTTGTTTATGTTTTCGAGTATGGCGTGCATGTGTTGTCTGCTCTGCTTCTTCCCCAGATCCATTGGACAATTTTTTGCCACGCCTCGACTCCACCTCCTTGCCACAGCTGATCCCAATCATCCTTCATCACCAGTACGCTATAAAACCTCAGTCATCAGTTCCAGACTTTGCCAGATTGTTCTGTCTATGAACCTGTCACTGGTCCGTATTGTGTTTCGCCACGCATTCTCTGGATTATTCCTGCCTGCTTCTCGCCGCCCCCGTACTCCGTTCGTTATTTCGGTTTTTGTTTTCTTGGGGTTTTTTTTGTGCCGGTCTCTTGGACTCTCACTGGCAACTTGGATTTTAGTTACTTTATTATTTCTGTTCTCCTATTTGGGTATCGTATTTTATGTTCTGTTCATATTTACTTTTGTAAATAGACCCTTTCATTACTCCAACCATAGTTTGTGTTCGGCTGTTGATCTGCATCTAGGGTTCCTGTGTAAATTGCCACTAGGGTATAAATATGAAGTGACACAGGCCAAATTCCCTTAGTAACGCCATAAACATTTGGAATGTCAGAAATACAAAAAGAGGGTGTGACCTTTATAAAAGAGGAGATGGCTTTAAAAAGGTACATGCTAGAAAACCCATATCCACTAATTAAGATGTTTAAAACAACCAGTGCTATAATGAACCTGAGTGAGTATGCAAGTGTGTATTTCCCTCATGCACAGTGAGAAGGGTGTTGAGGGAAGGGAAAGTTCCCTAAGAAACTGATAACATTTTTCTTTCACTTAGTCTCTAAATCTTCTCCTAGACACAACTGTCTAGATGGTGGACAACAAAGCCGTGGGAACTCCTCGTGCTTGTCGGTGGATCAAACAATCCCCTCTACTAGTGGTCTGTCTGGGCTGTCCAGAGCCTGCTCGCCATGTGTGCCCTCACAGCTAGGTCAGAACAGCCTAGATTTTGGGCAGTTAATCGAAACCATCCTGCTTTTCTCAGTTCAATGATGCACAACTGGGCAAAAGCCTATGCACTTGAAGACATTTGTCTAGCAGTCAACAATCTCTCACCAAGGGATACACTATCAAAAAGTAGCCTCTGTAAACCTATTGATAGGTCAGCAGGGAAAGTGCAATCCGACATTTCTATCTGGGTGCATTATTTATTTTGTCAATGAGTGTATTTGGAAGGCATGATATATTATTATCCTTTATCAAATCTTAAACATAAAAACCTAGAATTTGCTAGATATTAGTGGAACTCTGACTGAAACTGGTTATACAAGAGTAGCTAAATCCCCATTGTGAAGTATGTAGTCTCTGTGATGTTGTGCAGCTAGGTGTCCTCTAAAGGCACTGGGAAAAATCTGGAGACATTGTGCAGAGTGTCTCATATTTAGCTTTGTATTTCCCAGTCTTATTAAGAGTTATAGTACAAGACGGTTACGTTACTAAAGGGGTCGCTCAAAAGCCAAATTCCGGGGTGTCAATAATATTGGCATGATTCATTTAAGAAAAAAACTATTCTTACAATTACTATACTTTCACTAAAATAAGATGTATGTTATATTTTCAGTGTCAGCGTATGTTACAGTCGTATGAAAAAGTTTGGGCACCCCTGATAATTGTCATGATTTTTCTTTATAAATCATTGGTTGTCCAGCTCAGCAATTTCAGGTAAATATATCATATAGCAGATGAACACCGTGATATTTGAGAAGTGAAATGAAGTT